>CM062811.1:571205082-571596108 GCA_031772625.1 Pinus tabuliformis | reverse complement strand
AAAGCCTCTCACTAGGAAACACAAAGCAAGAGGTGGATGCCACATTGGCCGAACCTGACACACCATTCAAGCCAAAAAGGAGGTAGCCAAGGCAAGGCCCCTTGTACTTTAAAACAAGGAAGAGGACCAGGATAAGGCAAGGGAAGCCTCAACCTCCTTTAAAATTCCCTATCACCATTGATGAATCAAAAAGAAAAAGGGAAGAAGTGGGACCTAGTGAATGGAAGATTGAAGAAGTTAGCTCTCCCAAAGCCAAGAGTAGACAAATTGTGCCACCCATGGGAGGCCCACCACTAGATAATTCACATATAAGAGGATCAAAGCACAAGATTTCCTATTATAAGAAAAAAAAGGAGGAACTAAAGGAGAAAATAGAGGAGCTACAAGAGAAACAAGGGCCACTACAGGAGAAACAAGGATTTCTACAAGAGCAATAAGAGATGCTACAGGAAGATACAACCACATCAAAAGGAAAATAATAAGGTCCCCAAGAACTCCAGGAGCTTGATCCACAACCTAACCTTGAATACTATAATTTTGTTGAAGTAGGTAGGATTATACCTAAGAAATTTTCTATACCACCCTTCTTTGAGTTGGTAAAGGAAAGAAGCATGACTCATAGGTAGATTCAAATTGAAAAATGTAAGAAGGTGGAAGATGTTGGCCTCATGGAGGAAAAAGTGAATGAAATGAGCCAAGAATTAAATAAATTAAGGCTAAGGGATTTAGTCATGAGGGAGAAGGTTCAGACATAGAATATAAGGCTAAGACAATAGCTCCAAGAAAGAGAGGTACAACTTACCACTATGGAAAGTTTATCCATGGAAGCCATACAATGCAAGCATCCATCCGAATCCTATGCCATATTCCTCAAGGATCAGCGTTTGAAATTATAGATAGAGACACTAACATAATATGGATCTTTACCTTTTCAAGACTACAAAAAGTTCATTGAATTTTGCAAAAGGGAAAGTATTGAGGATAGAGACAAATTGGCTGAGTTTTACATGCACAATATGATCCTCACAAACATGAACTTTTGGGACCCCAACTCAAGGTTGGGGGCATGCAACTAATGGCATTAGAATCTTGGTTTTCCCATGAGGAAACAAAAACTGAAGAAGTAAAGAGGGTGGTGACAAAAGAGGAGAGGGATCCCTTATACATCAGAGAGAAATTAGTGATCCCCAAGCCTTATCATCAGTAACCACAACCTCATCTCCATTGATCCTAAATCGACACCTTGGTATATGGCAAGCCAAGAAAAAAATATCCTCCATTTTGAGGAACCTTTAGGATGTTGGGGACATCATTTTGGAGGCTTGCCAAAGAAGATGGCATTCCCTACCTCATAGTTTTCAAACACAGAGTATCACTCTCTAGAAAGACTAAGGAATTGCCTGGAGAGAACCCCACAATACAAAAGAATCACGCAAAGGTTGAAGATGAAGTGGAAAAGAATTAAACTCATTATTCCCTTACTGTTGGGCCTACATGAGAGAATAAACCATGCATAAGAACAAAAGGAATTGCCATATATAGAAGAAAATACAAGTTTCTATCCACAAGAAGGCACACCATATGAGATGCCTTGGGATGTCAGGGAAGCCACCAGGGCCATGAATGAACTTCACATTAGTGATTGAGTTTTGCAAAGGGTGATAAAAATCTTCAACTAGGGGGTGATGACGGGTTCCATCAATAGGTATATTTTGAGGCCCATTGCGCTATCCTCCAACCCTTAAAACTCTCATTTTCTCACATTAATTTACATTTTTTCAACCATAATATGCTTAGTAGGAAGAATAAAGGGTTCTTGTCATATTTCATGGCCTAATGTGATTAATATGTAGGAAAAGGAAGCATTTTTGGAGATATTTACTATATAGAGGTTGATTGGGGACATCTAGAGAGAATATAGGGGGGATTGCCCACTACATTAACTCTCCAACTTAGATTGAGATCAAATATTCCTCACCAATAGCTCGACTTCACTAGCAGCCTAGGGACTCAAGTGCATGTGAAGATTAAAGGGAACCAGATCCACCAATCTCGAGATTTTAGAGGGAGTCACTCCTCTTTTCAAGGGAGCTTCCCTCAACTACTTTTTGTATAAATAAACAAGCCTAAAGGCTCATTATAATTAATTTTTTTATTGAAGATAGGAGTACTTATTGAGATCCTTGTGCTTGATACTTTTATTTTCATCCTTCATATAGTTTATGTGACTCTTATTTTCTGTCAATGAGAAGTTCATTGTTGGCCTACATCTGAGTTAGTTTTGGAGGTATAAAACCCTTGGGTTTGGTCCCAACCCAGAGGATTTATTTCCTCTCTTGTATTCTTTCCTTGTTCTTGTTCAATTCCTTGCAATTACTTTCTTGTTTAAGTAGGAATTACATCACAAAACTTGTAGTCGCAGGTTTTCCTATCACCTCTCTTGTGGGAAGAGTTGTTGGGAGATCTACAACAACAACCCAAAAATATGTGTTTATGATTTATTGGAAATTGTTAATTTTTGGATTTTAATCCTTATGCATGCTTGGATTCAACAACTTAGGAGTTGGTATAATTTATTTGGCAATTATAGTTGTGTTGTAGAGTAGAGTATATTTTAATAAAATTCAACTCATCCTTTCCATGTTAATTTATTTTGTTGTAATATTGATCATTTAACGCATGTGCTTGATTAGTATGCAAGGATTGTTGTTGACTTGCAGGGGTTGGAACACTCTTCCACATCTACCTATACCATTCCATATTTCTCTTGGAGACTTCACATTGCTTCCAAATTCTACCACCAAGATCACTCTGCTAGGGCAAATGGAGGACATCACGACATAAACTTTGGTGTGTGATAGGCCTCCGAGAGGTACTAAGATTGGCTAAGGGGATCCCACACCATTCAATCACCTTCATTAACATTCATCCACCTTCCTTCATCTTCAAGACATCATTATTGCCCTAAAAAATCTCTAAGAGCCCCTCTTGTAGCAAAACAGGGCCTCCTGTAGCACTTCATGTAGCATCCCTTTAGCATTTCTTACTTCAATCAGATTCACTCCAAACTTTGAATCTTTCACGTTGAAGTTGAATAATGGCCCCCAAGATTTGATTTCATGATTAAGGAAGACTCTAAGACCACTCCAACCCCATCCTTTCCTCACTACAAACATAATACAACAAGTAGAATTAGACTTAGCATTTTTTCATAGTTGTGTTGAAAATTGAATTCCTCATTTTTAAGAAAGTTGCAAATAGATAAATGATTCATGCAAGTAGGCTATTAATTTGATTAAGTGTGCAACGCTTGTATTATGGTTTATTTCTACAACCAGACTAGGGTCTTCATTTCATGCAATTTCAATTAAAATTTACATTTAATGAATGGCATTTTTATTTCCGTAGTTAGAATCATGTTCATCTCCTTGCGATCATGATATGATTTCATAAGAAATTCTCTTTGTAGTTAGTTGAATGAGTGGTCTATGAATACCTTAATATTATCTAATGACCAAGGGTGACATGAGTAGAACCTAACCTACTGTGCATATAGCACTGTCACCTCTAAGTTTGTACGAACTCCGAGTTGATAATTTAAGTTGAGAAGCCTTTGGAGTTGCAAAATCCTTGGTGCAATACCAATGATCATCAATTACTATGAGAAAATGAATGTGAGGGTGGTTTTCTTCATCTTGAATAGAAAATATAATGGTGGGAGTATTTCAAGAACATCAAAGGCACTAGAGAGAAGGAGCTGACATGGAGGAAGTTTGAAAAGTAATTTTGAGCAAAATACCTATTTGATAAATATTATGAAAACAAAGCTAAGGAATTTTATGAGCACAAAATGGGGCAGGTGACACCTAAGGAGTATAACAACAAATTATGGGAACTAATAAGGTATGTACCTTACATTAAGGCTGAGAAGACTAAGATCCAGGGGTATGTTAATGGGTTACCACAAGCATACCAAGATAGAATCGAATTTAATGAACCTAAGACTCTTGAGTAGGTTATTCAAAAGACCAAGAATATCTATGAACAATCTAAGCATAAGATTGAGGTCTGGGGTGACTAGAATAATAAAGGAAAATGAGGAGGGCAACGAACCTTAGGGTATAAACAAGGAGGAAAGGGTGGAAATTTTAATAACCTCACCAAAGGTTAACATAAGCAAAACTCCATAATTAGTAGAAATACACCTCAAAAATCAGTGAATGAATAGGGTGAAGGATCTGGGAGAGGAGGCATACAATGCTGGGAATGTGGAGAGAACCATCTACGAAGAAATTGTCCTTATTTGTAGAATATTGGAAAGAATTTGTATAACATACAAGAGGTAACAAATGTGAATGATGTGGCCCAGAGCATCCCCAATATATACGCTACATTGGATAATAGGTAGGTAGACCAACATGAAATGATCATATAAGAAGGTATGGTAAAAAACTCACCAGTCTCAATTTTAATTGACCCAAGATTCAATTTCAGTTATATTAGCCCTAAGATTATGAAAAATGTAAATTTCCAAATAAATCCCATGAGGAGTCATGCCTTGTCTAGCTGTACACAAGGACAAAGAGGCATATAATAGATATGGTTGAATCTTTTCATATAGAAATTAGGGGTATCACTACTGTAATCAAATTAAATTTTCTGCCACTTGGATCATATATTGTTCTAATAGGTATGGATTAGATGGAAACCCATAGTGAAATGGTGGATTGTTATGAAAAAGTACAGGAGTGCCTCAAAAAATGAAGGCGACCCAATAATGCTGCAGGGTGTTAAGAGGTTGATAACACTCAGAATGATCTCAATGATGCAAGTAAATAATTGCAACAAAAAAGGTTGTTCCCTTTATTCCATCCAAATAACAGAATAAAAATAGGCCAATGGAGATCCCTTACCACATTTCCCAGTGTTAATGCAGTACAAATATGTATTCCTAGATGAGTTTCCAAGACTTCCACCCAACAAAGATATCAATTTCACCATCAATATGACCCCGAGAATAACACCATCAATGAAAGCCCACTATTGTATGAGCAACCATGAACTGATGGAGTTAAAGCTATACTTGAAGGAACTGATGGAGAAAGGACACATACGACCCAACGTTTTACCATGGGGAGCCCCAATGCTCTTTTCAAAAAGAAAGATAGAAAAATACTTCTGTTCATAGACTACCGACATCTAAAAAATCCACTATGAAAAACAAGTACCCATTGCTCATAATTGACAATTTATTCAACCAATTGAGAGGGATGTATGTTTTCCAAGATCAATTTAAGGACTAGATACCACTAGGTTAGGATCAAGGAAGAAGAAATTCATAAAACCACGTTCTATATGAGGTATGGCCATAGTGAATTCATTGTAGTTCAATTCAGTTTACAAATTCTCCAACAACCTTTATGTGCCTAATGAATAATGTGTTTAAACCATACTTGGAATTTTTTTTTCTTGTGTTTGTGGATGAAATCCTTGTGTATTCAGTGAATGAAAAGGAGCATGAGGACCACCTGAGAGCCTCCTACAATTGCTCAGAGAGCACAAATTGTATGCCAAAATCACTAAAAAGTTATTTCAAGCTTAGGTTCACTATTGGGTCATGTAATCTCAAAAGGAGGAGTTGTTGTGGACCTAGAGAAGATCAAATCAATAATGGATTGCCCCATACCCCAAAATGTAACAAAGTACAAATCATTTATGGGGTTTGATGGTTTCTGTCAAAGATTCAATTGAAACTTATCAAATATTGGGAATCCCATCACTTTCTTACAAGGAAAAGGAGTGCAGTTTCAATGGGTGCCCGAATGTACAACTAGTTTTGAAGATCTAAAAAAATTACTCACTTGTGCACCTATCTCGAGAACAAATGATCTAGAAAATGATTTTATAGTTTGCATTGATGCTTGTAAGGAGGGATTGGTACGGTCCTGATGCAGGAAGGAAACATAATCTGTTAGGAATCTTGGAAGCTAAATGAGAATGAAAGGAACTATGTCACTCACAAATTGGAGCTCATAGCCATTGCACATGCACTAAAAATGTGGAGGAATTACTTATTGGGAAGGAGGTTTGTTTTGATCACTAATCATGATGGTATGAAATATTTGTTTTAACAAACTAAGTTGAATTCTTGGCAAGCTAGGTGGTTGGATTTGATCAATGGATTTTATTTTGAAATTAAGTATATCGAAGGGAAGGAGAATAAGTTGGTAGATGCACTCAATAGAAGTTTGCAAGAGGTCCACCTAGCAACCATAAGAACATTCTCATTTGATATCCAAGAGAGGATTAAGAAAGGATTGGTAAATTATGAACATTACAAATTTGTGAAGAAGTGTTGGAAAGAACAACTAGATGGATAAGTAAGTAGAAGCCACCAACTCAATGATGATGGAATAATAATATTCAAGAACAAGAAATATGTGCCTTATGCAAGGGATTTAAGGAACCTTATCATGGATGAATTCCATAAAATACCTTACTTAGGTCACCTTGGATATCAAAACATGATTATGACCACAAGGAGGACATATTTTTGGCTAGGAATGAAGAAAGATATTGCAAAATACCTTGAAAAATGTTTAGAATGTCAAAAAGTGAAGGTGGAGTGCAGAAATCCAGCTGGAATGCTACAATCAATTCCAACTCTAGAATGGAAATGAGAGGTCATACCCATGGATTTCATCACATGATTGCTCAGGACATCTAGACAACATGATGCTATCATGGTGGTAGGAAGCTCACTTTGTATATATTAAGTCTACTCATAAACAACTAGATATAGCCCAAATCTTCATGAAAGAGATAATCATGTTACATGGAGTACTATAAAAGATAATATTAGACAAAGATGTCAAGTTTACTTAGAAATTTTGGAAGTCAATTCTTGTTGGTTTTGGAACCCAAGTAGCCTTAGCACAACTTATCATCCATAGACTAATGGTCAAATAGAGAGAGTAAATATAATATTGGAAGACATGTTGAGTATGTATGTGACACATCATCCAGGAAAGTGGGAAGACTAAGTTCTAGTGGTACGATTTGCATCTAATAATGGCTATCAAGAGTCATTGGGAATGAGTCACTTCATGGCAGGAAACACAACACCACTGTCAACTGTGATGATCTAGTAAATAGAGTAATTTTTGGGCCATATTTGCTAAAAGAAATGGAGCAAGAGATGATCCAGATCAAGAAAAATTTAAAGGTAGCCGAGGATAGCTAGATAAGTTGTGTAGTATAACATAGACTATATAAATAATTCGAAGTGGGAGAGAATTTTTATCTTCATACTAAGCCAAATAAAGCTCATTAAAAGTGGGTTCATGCACCAAGTTGGCACCCAGATATAGTGGATCATTCCAGATCTTGGAGAGGGTGGGGATAGTGGCCTACATATTGGCCTTTCCACCCACAGTAAAAGTACACAACTTTTTTCATGTTTCCTTGCTTAAGAAATATGTTCATGACACTAATAATGTTATTTAATGGTCTGTGATACAAGTAGAACCAAAGGGAAAATTCCAACCAAAAACACTATGCATCTTGAATTGGCAAATCATGCTTCATAAGAGAACACTAGAGCATGTTAAGGTGCAATGGAAACAATTTGGACCTGATGAAGCCACTTGGGATATGGAAAAGAACATAAGGGTGAAATACCCATATTTTGATTTTCGAATAGGAGATGTATGAGCTATATGTAAAGATCAATTTTTCTTCTTCTTTACTAATAAGAACATCGAGGGAAATGCCCCTTTTAAGGGGGTGGGGTTTGTGACACCCATGGTACCTTTTCCCCCTAATTTTGTAATGTAATGATACAATGATATTATAAATGCATATATCTTTATGTAATGGCCTAAAGAGTGCGACCACAAATCCATGATCTAAGAGGGAAGAGGAAAGATAAACCTAGGTGAGAGTTAATTGACAACTTTAATTAATTTTATGGTGAAAATACTAAGAAAAGGAAGAGGAAGAGTCTAAGAGGAACATGGAAAGACACCCTAAGGAAATAAAAAAAAAAAATGCACAACAATGTGGGGGTTGGAACTCTTGTTGGTAAAGATCACGATTAAAGATGGAAAGAGCTATGATTTGAGGAAATGGGATTCCTTGAAAGAGGAAATTGTGACCAAAAGTACAAGAGGATCAAGAGGAAATGAAACTCCCTAAAAGAGGAAATTGTGACCAAAAGTGCAAGAGGATCGAAAGGAAATGGGAATGAGTGCTTACCAAGAAATTGTTGAGAAACCATTTAGAGTGCTAGCATAAACCACATGAAAATAGGTGCTTACTGAGAGAGTTTTGATAAAACACCTAAGGTGCTTGATATGGGCTGATAAACCAATCTTATAGTGCTTGAAAAAACTGATAAACCACCCAATGTTGTGAAATTTGTTGTGATTGACTAACTGATAAACCACCTAATGCTATATGCATTTCCTATCCTCCATGAACTAAATATGGATTCCCACTAAATTTGCTACAAATAATTTCCCCTTAGATCATGGATCTGGCTTAGAGTGATTTCTATAAGTGATTCTGGCTACAATATGTCTATGTTCGGGTGGAAAATTGAATTCCCACCTTTAGTTTTCCATTTTCCTCTATTTTAAATAAGATGTTTTGAGCTGAGAGCTATGAAATTAAATAATTTCTATATGGAAATTGATATGTAGCTCTGAATAATGTTGCATTGTTGTGTAATGTTAGTGCATGAACTTGTTGAATCCAATGCATGAGTGCTTATATTTCTTTTTATGAATTTCTGTCATATATATAAGGGATGTATGAAGTTTTCTATTTACTAATTATGGGGTGCAGTTTGAGTTTAATGGCTCCTAATCACAACATGAATATCAAATTTCTTGTGTATAAATGAGAGGTTGATTCGCTAATTACCTTCCTAAATAATGGGTTATTCCTATGTTCACTTTGAGCCTGCATATTGTATAAATACCTATGTGTGGAAAGTAAAAATATGGATAATCTCTGATAAAAAGAAATTGAAAGCCTATATTAAAACAATTTGGCATCAAGCCTTATTTTATAATCTGCAAGCTTATGAGGGAGATCGATGTTTATATATATATATATATATATATATATATATATTGTGTGAACAGGTGCTCAGGCATAGACACTTTTTTTTCACAACTAATGAAGGCCAAGATTGGTCGAGGCAGAGTAAAAGCTCAAGAGGGATATCTTGAGAAAGCCACACACATAACCACATATGTTATGGCTTTGGAGGCCTAGACAAAGACTCCATCTAGATGCACATATAATTTTTATTTTGACAATGTGCAAGAGTTGAAAAATTAAGTGTCAGAGGGAATATGGGTTGTTAGATATATTGGGGAGCCTCTGCTATTGGATGAACCCTAGAAGTATTGTCTCAGAGGTTTCAAAGGGAGACTTTGTTTGGAACTTCTGAGATTTAATTCCTGGGACTATGTTGTGTGTGGGCCTATTCATTCATGAACCTGTTGCAGTGAAGCAAAGACCCCGATGCATAGGAACCCCCATGTCACCCTGGTGATTAGAGATTGTGACATCACTCTGGTGTACATAATCCATGACCTCACATCGGTGCCTCCTACCCTGATGATTTCCTAAAGAACTTGGCATAATGATAGGATTTTATCCTTGGGATCATGTGGTAGAAGCGAAATCCTCCATATGTTTGGTCATATTATGATGGAAATGGGGAAAAGCCACGGGAATTGTATCATGAATACACATGGATAGGGAAATCTCCACCACCTAGATGATTTCAATTGAACACATCCTGCAATTTTGGATGGGAACCTTATAGGACACTGTCGATATTTTATCCCCAAAATAACATGGCCTTGAGAGCCCCGCTCGACTTATCATAGTGTTGAATGAGGGTTAGAACAAATATATATATATATATATATATATATATATATATATATATATATATATATATATATATATATATATATATATATATATTGGACCATGGAAAAATGAGGTCTTGTGAGTATGGAAAGGGTATGAACAAGTCGAAAATGAACAACATTGTGACTTGGAGGGCCATGTGGGTCTTGATGATGTGGCATATGGCTATTGGCTGAATCTTTGAAGGCTCTTATATTTTGATCCGGAGGTCAAATTTAGATAAAATTTACACTATTGGAAAGGTATCGATGAGATGATCACATTGGTGTTCTCCATTTTAAGTTTTGAAAAGTTCGGAAAAGATTGAAAATTTAGACCCAATTTCCATAACAAGAAACTTAGAGGTTGAGTTAGTTTAGTAATTGCCCTCTTTTCTACCTTAGTAGGGGATAGGTATAGTAGGGGGTATCTGAGACATGGTGCTTTGGGAATTGGCCAATTCTCAATTTCACTATGAAGATCATTATACTTTTCGTATTTTAACAATGTTTATTTTCTTCTTTACACTAGTAAAGAGAGAGAGATATATATTTTTTATTTCATATTTGTTGATCAATTCCTGACAATATTTTGGTTTCCTTTTCCCTCTAACACTTTATCACTCTACAATTTCTCCTTAAATTTTGATGTAATAATATTTTTAATATTATATTTATTCTGTAAAATGATCTCCTTTTGTTCCCCATTATATACTTTCATATTAATATTAATTATTATATTTTATATGGTAATTATACTTAGTACACTTGTAACAAATATTTATTTCAATCAACTGGGTTTAGTTTAGGTTGTTAGTAGAAATGTGGTAATCCTCCCAACATAGGTTGTAATTGATAATGATTTATTTTTTAATTACTACGTAGTCTATAATGCTTCATATCATATGTAGACTATACTTATCAATTATAATATATGTGTGTGTGTGTGTGTGTAATTTTTTTTTCCAATATTTGATAAAATTTAATTATTAATGAATCTGATCTATTTATAACATATTTCATTAATTAGGTATTATGATTAAATTTATTCATAAATTTCGATATTTTAATATGACCATTACAATGATGATGTACTAATTCTTATCCAAAATAAATATCATCTAATTGTTGTAATACTTCCTCCATTTACTAATTTTTGTAAACTATTATAATGGATGAAACCAAACTAAGTTAACATTCTAATCAAAATGGTTCTAGCTAGATAAATATTATTCACAAAATTTTCTGTGTAAAATAATCTAGCTTAAGTTAACAATGAATAGCCATACAGTCTATTTATACATAAACTCATCAATTCTAGCACTCATTTCCAATTATAATTTCCCCTTTTATAATTCAACTTATAATATGATGAATGTCCATTGTCGGAGAAAACGATGGCGAGTGTGAAATTTTTTAGGTGTTCAGCATGTTATAGGTCTGAAGAAGGCACTGTTGATTGGATTCCCGTCGCCTGGGATGGTGCCGCTGACTTGTGGAGTGGTGTGTGTTGAAATTATGATGTTCTATGCTGTAACAATCTCTTATTACAAATTTTTTTTATGTTGCAATACTAGATAACAAATTATAGATAAAACATAAATAAAATGCACAATAGTATACAACCAAGAACAAAATAAGACACAAAAAATTTAGGTCCAATGGTCAGGGAAAAACCCACAAGGGGAAAACCCGACCAAATTATTCTTGTATCAAAAAGAAATTATTTAGTAGAGATACAAAGTACAATGAGAGATCAAGAGAATGAGTAAGTTCACCCAAATCTAAATAAGTTGTAGCATGAAGATCACTAATAGCAACAACAGAAGCACACAATGAATCAACCTTCCCTTCAACTAAATCAACACCGAAACAATGAAGCACTAAATCAACCAAGTTTTCCTCTTCTTACTCTCTAAGACTCTCTCTTTCACAATCTTCTTCAACCCTCTCCAAATCTCAAGTTTGAATTCTTATTTCACAATGCATAAGTAGTAAGAAGAGAGGATGACGAGAGGTACATGTATATAGGAGGAGCAAGGAGTTTGAGTCATAAAGGAGGAGTAAATCACATGCATTGAGGGAGAGATGCATATGCCAATTAGGGAGTGTAACACATGTCATTAAGGAGAGAAATGCATGCCTTAGTAACTTATGCTATAAAGGAGAGAATGTAACATATGCATTAAAGAGAATGTAAGAGGAATATTTTATGACATGCTTTAATGAGTGGGTAAGGCAGATTCTAATGTATCCATTAAGTGAGAGAGATTCACATATGCATTAATTGAGGGGAGTTACATATGGCATGATTGAGTGCCATGATTGAGAGACATGATTTTCCTTTTAATAATAATATAATAGTACCATAAAGGATAATAGTAATAATGATAATAATGTGTGAAAACGTGAAGCTGGGTTACACTTTTGTGCGAAATTCCTCCAAAAATTTCACATTTGTAATTTTTCAGCCGAATTTATTTATTTATTTTTAATTTATTTCGCTGAAATATTTTACTAATGTTCAGCCGAACTTTTTTTCATTTAGACTAACTCCGACCATTAAATGGAATTTTTGTTGGAGTTGAAAAAATCAGCAAAAAAATAGTTTGGCCTAACCAATAATTTAATGGAATAACTGATTCGAACGAACTATTAGTTTGAATGAATTATTTATTCAGTCAAAAAAACATTTTATATATACAATGGGCCAGACCCCGTCTCAGAGTTTTTGACACTGTTGATTTGTCATGCATTATGAGGTTTGTTGATTTTTAGTTGTGTTGTCCAATGCTATGAGGTCTGTTGATTTGAGCCAAAGCCCTTCTGAGTGATTTGAGATTGGTTTGAGACAAAGCCTCATCGAGCATTGTGAGGTAAGTTAATTCAAGTTTTTTGTAATTTAAATTTTTTATTTACAGGTTTTATTCGAATTTTTAATGACATTTTTAGTTTTTTTGCAGCTTGGCGCCAGAGGAATTGGTTGGTTACACTGGTCGTTGGCATCTTTCTTAGCCTCCTCATCTAGCCTCCTTGTCGAACCTCCTCGTCTTGACCAATTAAGTCTCTCGGACCAATTTAGATTGTTCTCTGTTGAATGTGTAACCAGTTTAGATTCTTCTCTATTTTCTGAAAAACATTAAACCCCCCTGGGGAATTCCAGTGAGTTTTTAAACTGTTCTTGGCCCAAATGACGTCTCTGCCATGATTTTCGTTATTTCTAGTTATGTTTATATTAACTATTTTACTAAATGGATATTAATAAAATGTTTCTCGTGCATGAAGCTTACTAAGGCTAATAATAGTTCATTGGTCCAGTCATTGACCGAAAATTGGTCTGTCATGACTTGAAACTGATCCTGAGCTCCTGACACTAGCAGGTCCCATTCCTTTTCTCTCTAAGTATGGAAGAAATATTCTCATACCTGATTCTCTTTATAATATCAAACTGATGAAGAGAACTGAACTGTTGCTCTACCTGCCTACCTGATATTTGAATTTGATATTTGATATTTGAATGCAATGAAAATCAAGAAAGAGTAACTTCCATTTTTTCCATGTAATAAGAGTCACTAACCATCTATGCACTAATTATTTTCGCTCCATGGTGCCAAAGGGCCAGGCCAGTCCCTTATCCAAATTGTCTCTTCATGCCTATTAATATCCAATGAGTTTTTTTATTGTTCTTGGCCCAATGTCGTTGGCCCAAATGACATCTTTGCCATGATTTTCATTATTTCTGGTTATGTTTATATTAACCTTTTTTACTAAATGGATATTAATAGAATATTAGTGTTTTGGTTTTTTTTCTCCCTTGCCAATTCAACGAATTTTTATTTTTTATTTAAAAATGTTTTTTTTAATGAATTCAGACACCTGAAAAGCTAGGAATGTGAAGTGATTTCAAGAAATCCGATTCCAGAGAAAAATATGCTGAAAAACTTTCCAAAATTTATAATGGATAGACTATCAATAATTGTGTTGATGTGTATTAAAAGTCTTAGTAATAAATTTCCACTTAGTTTGAAAAACATTAAACCCCCCTCATTTATAGGTTTTAACCCCATACAAAAATTACCTGCATACGAATTCTAAAAAACAGAAAATAAAAAATGACAAAAGCATAACACATAAAACAAATATACATAGAGATTTTTCCATGGATCCCAAAACAAAGACTACCAGATTGATTTTTCATTATGTTCCTTTCAATGTTACAATACATATATATACATGTCGAAGCATCCATAAACCCCAATCCATTAACCCTGGATTATAACATAACCGTAGTTCCCTTGACCGGATCTACAAATACCATGGAAGGAAAACCATCACGCCCAAAACCATGTGCGAAATCCATGCACAAAACCATAGGTAGGTCTGGCCACCTAATATAGGGCACAACATCATTTGATGCACCTCTCGAATTTGGGTTGGTAACCGTAGAAGGTAAACCCAGTAAAGACTTTCATAGACCACTGTAAAGTGCCATATTGAGCTAGAGGAAAAGAGAACTTGGCCAAAAGTGGTACTTGGTTATTAGTCTCAAGAATCGAACTCGTAATTGATCTCACTAAATGAAATTGAAATTGAAAAATGAAATTGAAACAGATAAATGAATAAATGAAATTGAAACTGATAAATTTCTCGAATATCTAAATCAAGTATTTAAACTCTGCTTAAATTAATTTTCTACCAAATTGTGATTACAAATTTGCTGCATCTATTGTTGGGTGCATGATATTGAAGCTAATTAGAGTGTTGGCATTGCTTTGTCATCTATTTTTGGTGTTTCAATTTTAATGTTATTGGGTTGGCTTGTTATACATTGATTTATCTCGTAGAACAACCTTGATGCTTCTTGGTAACATATTTTCCTTGCTTTTGTTGTTATATGTTCATTTATGTTTCATTTTTGATTATGTGTAATTCACTTCAAGCTTCCCTATTTTCTTGGAACATGGGTATTATTAGCTTTATAAGATGAAGTAGAATACACTTAATTGTGTAGCCTTCCACAACTTATAAGGTTGACACCACAACAATTGGAAGAAAAAATAGAAAAAGGACTTTGTTATAGTTGTGATAGAAAATACACTAAAGTTCATATGTGTGCTGAGAAGAAATTATTTTACATAGATTGTGAAGAGGAGGAAGAAAAGTAACAAGAAATGCCAAAAGAAGAGGATATACAGCAAGAACCAACCCCAGAGAAAGAAGAAATGAATCCGGCCATATCTTGTAATGCATTGGCAGGAATTACCACTACTCAAACTCTTAAGATAGAAGGATATATCAATAAGAAACAAGTAATAATGTTGATTGATTTGGGTAGCACCCATAATTTTACTCATTGTAAGATAGCCAAGGAATTGAATTACTTCCTATATCCAACACCAGAGTGTCAAGTGATGGTTGCAAATGGAGGAGCCATAAATTGCTCTGGAAAGTGCCATAATATCAAGCTATCCATGGGAGAATATGTATTGAATAGCCCAATTCTTTCCATTCCAATGGGTGGTGCTAATGTTGTACTAGGAGTCCAATATTGGTTACAATCTTTGGGTACGATAACTTTTAATTTTCAAGAACTTTTTTTGATTTTTTTGGGAAGGAAAGGAAATTGAATTAAGGGGTATCACAAGGAAACTAGGAAAGATAATAAACTATAATGGCATTAAAAATATTCTAAATAAACAAAAACGAGGAGTAATTACACAATTATATTCACTAGAGGTTCACACATCGAAATCATCTATTTCTCCAAATCTCCAAAAAGTCTTGGACAATCATTCCGATGTATTTGAGACTCCCAAAGGCCTCACATCTATTCATGATCAGGATCATGCTATTCATTTATTCCAGGAAGTGGTCCTCCAAACATCAGGCCTTACAAATATCCCTATTCCCAAAAGAGTGAAATTGAACGCATGGTTGCAGAAATGCTAGAGGCTGGTATAATTCAACGTAGTCAAAGTTCTTTCTTTGCTTTAGTAGTATTGGTGCACAAGAAGGATGGATCATGGTGCATGTGTCAGGATTAGAGGGAGCTCAAAAAACTCACTATTAAATATATATTTCCCATTCCTGTCATTGATGAATTATTGGATGAATTACATGGAGAACTTTACTTCACCAAGTTGGATCTTCATTCAGGATATCATGAAATTAGAGTGAAGACTAGAGATATTCCGAAAATAACATTTACAACTCATGAGGGTCATTATGAATTTTTGGTCATGCCTTTTGGCCTTTCCAATGCACCTTCTACATTTTAAGGTTTGATGAATTCCATTTTCAAACCATTCCTTAGAAAATTTGTGTTAGTATTTTTTGATGATATACTAATCTACAACAAGTCTTGGAAGGATCATGTTCAACATGTTGACAGGGTGCTCAAACTATTGGAGGAGAAACAATTATATGCAAAACCTCCAAATGTCTCTTTGGATTACAGGGGGTGGAATATGTGGGTCATATTATATCTCATGAAGGTGTTAAGCGGTAGAACTTAGCAAAATTAAAGCCATTAAGGAATGGAAAATCCCCACATCGATTAAGCATCTGTGAAGATTTCTCGAGTTGACAGGGTATTATCGCAAGTTTGTTAAGAATTATGGGAGAATAGCATCACCTCTAATAACATTACTGAAGAAATATGAATTTTCTTGGACTCTAGAAGCAACTATGGCCTTTGAACATCTTAAAGAGGAAATGTGCCAAGCACTAGTTTTAGCTATGCTAGACTTCACAAAAACATTTATTGTGGAATGTGATGCCTAAGGAAATGGAATTGGTGTTGTTTTAATGCAAGAAAGAAGACTCATTGCTTTTGAAAGTCGTCCAATCAAAGAAAAATACTTACACAAAGCTATTTATGAGAAGAAAATGTTGGAAATACTACATGTAGTTAAGAAATGGTGCCCTTACCTAATGGGAAGACACTTCAAGGTAAAATTGAATCATGATAGTCTTAAATACTTTTTAGAACAAAGATTATCTTCATAAGAGAAGCAAAAACGGATCACAAATATGTTGGGTTATGACTTTGAAATCATCTACAAAAAAGGGAAGCAAAATGTTGTTGTAGATGCACTCTCAAGAAAGGATGAGGCTGTGGAAGCATTGCTTTGTGCCATTTCTATTATCCAACCAGATTGGATAACCAAAGCAAGGGATGAATGGAAGAATGACAAAGAAGTGTGGGCACTCATTCAAAAGTTGCAGCAAGATCCCAGTAGATCTGATACATTTAGCTGGAAAAATGATTCATTATGGTACAAAGATCACTTATACCTTTGTAGGAATTCCCAACTCAAACAAAAGATTATTTTAGAATTTCACACCTCTCCCTTAGGAGGGAACTTAGGTTTTTTAAGAACTTACCATAGGGTTAAGAAGGAATTTTTTTGGGATGACCTTAAATCTGATATTCAAAAGTTTGTGGCGGAATGTTTGGTTTTCTAACAGAATAAAGTTGAGAGAATTAAGACCCCGGGTCTGTTACAACCTTTATCCATTCCAAGTCAACGTTGGGAGGAGGTTTCAATGGGTTTTATCACAGGTTTACCCAAGTCCGAGAAAAACAATGCCATCATGGTGGTAGTTGATAAAATTACCAAGTATGCACACTTCTGTGGATTATCTCATCCATTTAAAGGCAGTATAGTTTCTACTGAATTTATGGAAACAATTCAAAAGATACATGGAAACCAAAAGATTATTATAAGTGACAAAGATCCCATTTTCACTAGAAATTTTTGGACGGAATTATTTTCTTGTCTGGGTACTCAATTTTCTCATAGCTCGTCTTATCATCCTCAATCTGATGGGCAAACAAAGATAGTGAACAAATTTTTGGAAGGATATATTTGTTGTTTTGTATCTAATAAACAAACACAATGGGTTAAGTGATTACCTCTAGCTGAATGGTGGTATAACACTTCCTTCCGCACTGCAGCAAAAATGACCCCATTTATGACACTTTATGGATATCATATGTTGTCGCTTTTAACGACACCTACAACATGAGTGCTACGAGAGACATAAAAATCTTCCTAGAGACAACCTCTGCGTTGATTGTAGACCAATGCCTAAGACATCTTAAATAGAGGAGTGCATAGAAGATTATCTGTGAGGTGGTTTCTGCAGCACTCCAATTGTCACGTAATTAAAAAAGAATAAAGGGGGCTTGGTTCAATAGTCTATAATCTAGGTAAACTCAAGATGATACATTGAGCCAAATGCTAAGGGGATAAATCAAGCCAACCTCATAGAGAAATGTCTAGCTCTGGTGGCTGACACACAACAACAGGAAACTTTATATTGAAATTGTAGTAAAGTGAAGAGGAGGAAAGGAAGGAGGGAATTTGATGCATAGGGATGTAAACAAGACGAAATCCTAAGCAAAAATGTTCTAGCAGAAGGATGGAATTCAATGCATAGGGCTGTAAACAACACAGAATCCTAAGCAACAATTTTCCCATAGAAATATGGAAGATGGAGGAGATGAAAGAGCGGAAATAGTGGAGTGCAAATTATGGTTTCAGGCCATATTGCTCATGGGCAGATTTGTATCCAAAAGCTTAAGAAAATATGTGCACATTATAGGTACTTAAGTAAATCTATAGCTAACACATGTACTGTTGCTACTTGGTAACAAATATAAAATCATGAACAAGGGAGAAACCGACAACTTGACTACATTATTTCAAAGGGAGGAAAACGTACATGAAGTGATAAAAATAAGAGGAAACATACAACACATTGATCTACTTGGAATCATCGGAATGGTTTCATTAATACTTGAAGGGTCCCAATAACCAGTCCATTACATTCAACATGTGTATCTTTCAAGTCCCTCATGAACAAGCAAGTAGAACCAAAAGTGGAATCGCATAATTCAGACCCTCAGGTGTAGAATTCCCTGACCCGCATTAAGTGTTTCTCCCCCTTATTTATACAGAGAAGGGGGACTTTGAGTCCACATTTACAAAATATCTTAGCTAAGGGTTAACTGTCTGCTAGACTAGCTGTTCCGACCTGCGATAACTCTACTGCCCAAATTGATTTCCTCGAATTTGATTCTGTTCTTGGAAAAATAGGAATTACAGAATAAAAGAAATTACAGAAAAATCGAAGAAGAGGAAATTGAATGATGATGGAGGAAAATATCATCCTGCAGTACTTGTGAAGATGTCTGATCAGGCCACATCTCTACCACAATGTGTCCCTGCTATTGCTTGGTTGGTTTCTATCACTTTCGCCTTAATTGCCTGAATCACTCATTCTTCAGAGCAGGGAGTGGTCAACTGAGTTTGCTTGTCACAGAGCAGAAGCTGAGTTTTTCTAGGCAATATTCACATTTACGGTTGAGTGGAGCTCCATGCAGAGGTGTTAAGACTTCCTGAGCCTTCCATACTTATTTACCGCTACACCATGCCTTCATTCAATGCTTCAGCTACCGACCCATTTGCCTTCAAAGCCCTGTACCATACTATTGGGATTTTACGGCATCAAGATTTTTACTTTAAAAGGCGTCACAGAACAGTGAGTCCTGATCTCCTTTGGCTCCCTTTGTTTCAGTCCCTTTCAATGTTTCTGCATCATAGGACCGGGGGCTGTGACCTGGGGATCGACCTTTATATCAAAGGTCGGCAGATCAACAATTTCCTTTTCAATGTCCTTTGGTGCATCCTCTTGAAACTTGCGATCGCCAATCACCTTTATGTTAAGCCCTTGGCTCTTTGACACCTTATGTGATAGCGGCTAACCCCTGCATCGAAGCCCCTTTTATCGGCGATTTTTAATGTTATCGGTGTTCAACGATTTCATGACACCACCTTGGTTTTCTCCCCTTGACCCTTGTGATTGCCAATCTATGGGATTGGGCCCACCCAGGGTATCGAAATCACAATACGGGAGAGAGGCATCTTTACCTCCTTTCATAGTATTGGCTAATTTGTTCGGACGCGAGAATTCAAGAAAGTAAGATGCATAAACTATCGTGTCTGGGAGGGTCTTTCGCATATTGCAATCGCAGGTCGGAATGGACTTTGGCGGAGGAGGGACCTTTGCTTTATGCGATCACCGATTGCTAATTTGTAATGGGTGACATCATCACTGCCATGTGTCACTTTGTGAGAGGTGACATGTGTCACTTAGAAATGCCCCCTTAGGACCTTGAAAATGCTAGATCAGCATGCCATGTGTCCTTCGAACCGCCACATCATCTCCGTACAGTTGCATCATCTCCATACTACCACGTCATGTTGATGTTAGCTGCCCCATGTCATTATCGGATCCAATAGTTCTCTGCCACGTGGCCACCCTAGAGGAGAGAGAAAAGGGACCATCCGCCCTTGTTTTTTTGGAATTTCTTTATGAAATCAAATCATCCCCTCCCGATGATTTAACACGAAAGGTTGGAATCTCGATGATTTTAGTGTTATCGATGATCGTAGGTCACTAGTTTCCTTTTTCCTCCTCTATTTGCTGCTTTGAAAAAACCCCAATCTGCAGGATTGCCGATTTGCAGGAAGTCCGATATGCAAGACCTCCGATCACCGATAAGCTGATATGCCTTGCCTTGGACCCACCGATAACTAATTTATGATATCGATGATCGACTGATTGTAGATTTCACTGTCTTCCCCTGCTGCTACTTCAGAAAAGCACCGATTGCGATTTGCGATGAGCCTGACCCTTAGTCATTTTCTCTTTGTTTCCCGGTTTTCAAAGGGCTGCTTCAATCTGCTCTAACTTCTGTCTAGAAGTCCATTTTTGGACTTCCATATACCATTGGAAAGCTTATCATGAGCACTATGCAATGGAGAGGGTATAAATTAGCTTAGAGAGCTTCTTTGGCTTGGGAGATGGCTTTAAACTTCACTATTATTTCTCACCCTTTTCACAACCAAAAACACATTTAGTGGTGAGTGATAACATCATCCATTGTCCATCATATCATATTTAAGAGAAAATTCTAATGTTCAAGAAGTGGAAGATCACATTGAGCATTAACAAAAAGTTCTCCAACTCTTAAAGGATAACCTCACTTTGGCGCATATTAGAATGAAACAATAGGTAGATAAAAATTGCAACGAAAGAAGTTTTGATGTAGGTGACTGGGTATTTTTACGGCTACAACCATACAAACAAATGTCCCTCAAGTAAGCTAAGAAGGATAATAAATTATCACCTAAGTATTATGGTTAGTACAAGGTGTTGCAAAAGATTGGTACTATGGCATACAAATTGGAGCTTCCTGCATCTTCCCATGTGCACCCAATTTTCCATGTTTCATGCTTAAATAAGATTATAGGTGACAAGCTCCTAGTTCAAACAATATTTCCAGAACTTGACGAGGAAGGAAAAATTATATTGGAACCTGAAGTAGTTACGAAAACAAGAACTTGACAACTACGAAATCAATCAATTTCAGAGTATCTCATCAAGTGCAAGAACTTACCCACTAAAGATTCGACATGGGAGGATGAGAATTTTATATAGAATCATCCAGAACTACTTAAGCGTTGAGGACAACACGTTTTTGAAGGAGAGGGACATGTTAGGTCCTATAATACTAGTGTAGCTTCCTTATTGTTATTATTGTGCCCATGTAGTCCCCATGTTGTCACTATTGTTATTGTTGTGCCCTTACATTATTATTGTTATGTAAGATTTGATTATATTGTGACCCCTTAGACTCCTATATATAGAAAGGAGGTTTTGTCATTTGAATCATCCAAGGATTGTTTATTTATGTAATGTAAAGGAGGTTTCCCCCTCAAAGAGGATAATTTTTAAGTCGTTGATCTATCTATTTGTGACATGGTTTCATAACATACAAGTATCTCTATAAATATGGAGAATTCACAACTTTCCATTGATAAACCTCTTGGAGGAAATTCTATTCTTTTCCTCATGGAGTATAAGTCTTCCATGATTTTCAAGAGCCCTCTACTAGCCTGTGAAACACTTGAGTGAACCCATTCACAACCACATAGTTCCCTTGATGGCTCCTCTTCATAATGCATGTCCATGCATGCAACAAAGCTCCAAATCATAGCCTATGTTTAGTGAAATTTGTTGGGTCATCAATTGGCATCTTTTTCACCATTACTTCCTTACCTTTTTGACCAGTTTCACCTTTACAACTACATTATTTTATTCCATTGATTATCTTTTTGACCAAAGTATTTTATTCTTTCATGTCACCCTAAATTATGTAGTTTTTGTAATAAAACCTCTCAAAATTTTTGCGAGAACTCAAATTTCTCATGTAGAAATTTCATTAAACACTTTGTCAACACTCAAGGTGCAATTCCAATAAAATAACACTTAGAAAATTGCATTCAATCTGAAAAATCAATTATAATTTTTATGAAGAACAACACAGATGACAAATTATGAACTTGTAAATGAGAAAATACTCAACAAACCATGAAAGTGTACTCAAATTTTTTTTGGACCAAAGTCTCTGGAAAAAACGCGTTTGGGAGAGAGGTTTTTTATTATTATGGTTCAACAATCAAAGTTTACATAGCGGAATTAACCTGATAATGAAATTTTAAATTAATCTTAATTTTAGAGCCACAAAACAACCCCCAAATTAGTTGTAATGCTTGCATGAATTGTGTGCCCTCTATTGTCCAAATTTTATAGCCTGTATGAAATGTACATCCATAAAATTAGTGCCAAAGTTTCCTTGGAAATCATGAAAATAGATTCTATACTATATAACACTCCCTTGGAAATTTAGGCCTCTTCTCTGCCTCAATTTTTGTGCCTCTTGACTATTATACAAACTATATTTTTATTTCTATATAGCCTGCAATTAGTCTCACGCTACATTGGGATTCATGTACACACTCTTATTTTGAAATTTGTGCCGCTTAACTGCTATACTCAAAACTCATTCTCCTTCCTTTAGCTTGACCTTTTCCATTCAAACGTGTTTCTCACTCAAAAGTTAAAATGAAGCTTCTCCTTGGGATTCATTCCATTATAAAGCCAAGAAAGGTGTCCTTTAGCCTTCCACCTAAACTCCTAGATCAAGGTTTGAGATTTAATCTTGGGCCCTCTTGATCAAATGATTGTGTTTTAATATCTCATTGACATTAATAAAGTGCACTTTTCTCATTAAATTTATATCTCACAAAGTTAAATTAAACCCCAAGTCACTTTAGGAGATTTTCCCACATGCTAGCTCCAAGCCTATGTGGACAACACTTTTCCTAGCTAACTTTTATCAATTTTTGTTGCATTTGATGAGAGGATAACTATTTTTGGGTGAAATTAATGAAAAAATGATAAGTATGTTTAAAGCATGGTTTAGATAACTTGGATGCCACTACTTATTTTTTCCCCAGATGATGCGATGCTACTCCTCTAGGATTTTGCAATGTTGTCATGCCAGGTCAGGCTCTATTGCTACTTTGATGTTGCTACTCTATTTCATATTGATGTACACTCTATTTTATTGATTCCATTTTTGGGAGCTAATATGGACGTTGCTACTCATCCTAGTCAACCAAGACTGTTATGCCAACACGGATTTTATCTCTCTTGAGAAATCAACCAACTTAGTTGTAATAATTTTGCAACAATGTCACACAAGGCCATGATCTACTGTTACTTTGATGTTGCTACTCTATTTCATGATGATATACACTTTGATTTCTCGGTGCCATTTTTAGGAGCCAATATGAACACTGCTACTTAGCCAGGTTAACCAAGACCATTGTTCTAGCAAGGAGTTGACCTCTCTTGATAAATCAACCAACTCGATTGTAACGATTATAATCTTCCAATTTTGTACTCGTTAAAGGAGGAATTGTTATGGCATTACTTTTATTTCCATCAATTTATTGTAATTTGTTAAGAAAAGACTCTTAGTTTGAATAGTATGAGAATTCAAATATTCTCATGGTTGATTATGGTACTAAGTTTATACGTGAGAAAAAAATATAAGATAGAAATCATTTGACTTGTGAAGGGGGTTTCACCATCATTTTTCATAAATGTGCATCTTGTATTTTAATTTCTAGAACTAATGCAATCCTTTATGATTTCATGGCTTATTCATGATTGGTTGTCATAGTTCGTGAGCTATGAATTACCAGCTCCCTACTAGGGAGGAAGGGTCACTCCTCTTTAGTAGGGATCACTGTGTTGTAGAGGTAGTGTAGTCATTTTATTTATTAATTTGTAGGTTATTGTACCTTAAATGTTGTTATAATTTGCTATAATATTGCCATTATTGTTGGTTAAGTTTACTTGCAAAATATTTAATACAGATTGCTTGTGTGTTAAGTATAGTTATTCCTAGATCGGTCCTTACTAATTGTGTGATGCTACTATTCAATTGTTGTTTCATATTTATAATTCATTGCTGATACATAATATTAGTTAGTTGTTGTTACATCTGATACAATATGCTATGAAATTAATAAGTGGGTTGATTCCAATTGGATTGATGGTTGTGTGTGGTTGTGATTGAAAGGTTTTCTGTAATTGAGGAATTGATTTCAAAGAGTGTTATTTCCTTTCCTTACAAGAGTGACCTTGGAATAGATGGGTGCCATTTTATTCTGCAAGTGTGATTTAATTCCTAGCATTGTGTGTAGAGTGTTATTTTTATGCAAGTGAGGGTTTGACAATGATACTTTTATTGAATTAATTTCCATTTCTGCAAGTATGAATAGTTACAACAAGTTTTTGTTTGATTGAGTGCCAAGTTCTTGTAAAAGAAAGCTTATTGGTAGTTAGGGATTAGTAAATGTTAGTTGTCAAGTTGTTACCTATATATATAGCATGTGATAACCTTGAAACAAGTAGACTTACCCTAGTTAATAATTTATGTGTGAGAAATTGATCTGTTTTATTAAGAAAATTAATTTACCTAACAGTTTGGCACTATTTCTGGGAAGGTTGTTAAAGGTGCACACCCATAACTAACATTGTTTATTTTTTAGATACAATTTTGAAATATAGTGCATTATAAGTGTCCTTGACTCTAAGGTGATAGGGAAGTAAGATGGGAGGTAAGAACCTACATATTAGTTTGACAGAATTAAGTGAGTTTGACCTCATAAAGAGTCAATACACATAGGTTGCATTAATATAGAAGAAGAAAAACACAGTGTCCCCAGAAATACTAACCATGTAGGAAGAAGGGGACGAGGAGGAAGGAAAAATTAAGATTTAGGAGGAGTAACATTTATTCAAGCACTGATCTAGTAGAGGTAGAATCATCTGCCCTAAGAACAAATTATTGGAAAATGGGATCCCATAAATTATACACTTTTGGAACTATTCCCTAGAGGATGGAATCTCAAGGGTCATCTTTCTTCAGAGAAAATATTTAGGAGATAGAATCTTCTGAGCACTCTTACTCAGAAGTACATCCAAGAATCTTAGAATTATCTACATCAATAGAGGTGAATATTAGGACTTTTTTGAAGGTTAGGGAGGTATAGGTAGATAAAATTTGGGATATCAAGGATTAATTCTAGAAAAAAAACATCCTCCTTCTAATTCTATCCCAAACAAAGGGAATATTGTAAAGTATCGTGAGCGTCCACCATAAAACCTTTCATAGCTAGGAGAACAATGAGTACCTAAGACCATTTTGCAAAACTCTCAAATCTTTTTGTAGAATTAAATGGTAAATGACATGATTACCACCTTTCAATTACATATTGGGAACATTCAAGGACAAGATCCAATGAAGACCATTCCTTTGTTGGCCCTCCAAAACTTTCAGGGCACAACCAATAAACTTTGGGTAGTTTTTATTTTCGAATTTTATGTTTTATTCCAGGTTTATGATTACACTTCATATGAACATAAACTAAAATTGTTCCTTTCTACTTTTAAGGGAGCTACATTAAGTGGATTCATGGGACTTGGTGGTGCATCTATTTCTTCTTGGAATGAGATGAAGAAAACCCTTTTGGAAAAATATCAAGATTATTGCAGGACCAGTGATCAAAGGGAGAAGATTTTTAGAATGTCCCATAGGGAGGATGAGAGCTTGGAATATTATTGAGTGGTTCCAATACAACTTACAAAGGTCCAAGCATAATTATTTGGGTAAGGATATTTTGAAGACAATTCTGAACTGGGGAATGAAGGATGATTGTCTAGACATGTTGAACCTCATGGGAAAAGGAGACATATCAAAGGAACCCTATGATGACATAGTTGAAATTTGTTTGAGGAGATCAAGAGGACCAGTAATGATTTTTTTTTTTTTGCATGAGATGCTTCTGCTAGAATACGTAAATCAACCAATGGAGAGGTAACAAGGGATAAAATCGGTAATCTATTTGAAAATTTCAGATCTGATATTATCAATTCTCTATATTATCAATGAGATATGTTATGGGTGAAGTAGAAGTAGGTTGAATATTAGAAAAATTTGTCTATATTATGCCCTAATTGTAGGAATAAGCACCCCCTTAGAGAGTTCCCACTTAATAATGTAGAAATATATAAAATATGTGAGAAAGGTCATTCTACAGGACACTTCCCATCGTTTCTAGGGTCAAAAGTGGTATCAAGGAATTATGTGAAGAGATTGAGTCAACATATTTCATTGGCTCTAAGAAACCATGGCAGGATTGACCATTGGGCATGGCTTAAGATCCATCTTCTTATTTCAATCCCTAAGCTAATATGTATAATCCTTAACAAATATAGTATCATACAATCCATTAGTAGATTCCTAACCCTCCTCTAGATCAATACCCTATGCCTTGGCCCTAGTGGTTCAATCCTCTTAATCAAACATTTCCATGGCCTCAAGGATGGTATTGAACCTCTTTTCTAGGATAATTTGCTATACACTTACCCATGCAACACCAACAACTGCAACTTCCTTCCAATACACTAGCAAATAACCCTCCTTCGTGACCACAACTACCTATACAAACTAACCCAAATCTGAATAATAAGGTAACACAACAAGTTTAAGTGCCAATTTTTCCCACTTACTATATCTCCCCCATTATATTAAATGAAGTACGATTATGTTAAGGGAGGATATTAAATCTAAGAGTTTCCCTCGTTATTACAGAACACAAAGTAGAAAACGCACCTAGGGAAGAAACTCCAATCCAAGAATCATTATATAGAGAACACACTGAGACTCTTGTAACAACTAATAACATTGTTACTATTGATACCACTTTAACAACCAATGCTATTGTTATTATTGAGGCTCCTGTAACAATTGATGTTGTTTTTACTGTTAGACCCTTTGTAACAAATAATGTTGTCACTATTGAGACTCCTTCGAATCCACCTTACCCAAACAGGTTCCTATTAGTTAGCAATGTGTTATCAGATCATGCCCAACAATTTATTACCAATATTTAAAATATTCTAACAGTATGATGGTCAATGACTAGGACGAAGATAGAAATGAGTTTGATAGGGAAAATTCCCATCCTTTTCAATACACAGAGACTAAAAAACTTTAAAATTGACTAAGTGTGGATCTATGGGGCCTTTGTCCTAATGACCGAAACTTGTCTCATCTCTATGCTCTATCTGTTAACTTGTAACAAAATAAATGTCATACATGTACAATATATAACACACACCCACAGGGAACTCGATAATCAATACTAAATTATGAATTAAAGGGACTATTATCATTTACAATCGTGCACAATCCCTTTACATATCTCTCGATCTCTCTAGTCTCACTTCTCTCTAAAAACTTTGTTTATTGCATAAGAGAATTATTTTAATGGAATTTCATTCAAATCTAACAACCCAAAACTAATTCCTACTTTCTCTAATCAAACCCCAAATTTATCTAATTTATCCCTTAAACATAGAACTAAAATGACAATTGACTAACTCCATAACAATTTTAATTCATTCTATACTATATCTAATTTAATTATTAAAAATTTAAATGACTTAGGGAACCTCACTTCCCTTGAAAACAAATTAGGGAACCAACTCCCTTAGTAAATTGGTTTTAACCTGAAGAAGTCAATGGTAAATTTAACTTGTGGATGCTCCCGCATCATAAGTCCTAATCTTTGTGCTTCTTTGGGTTCACCATATATCCATGAATACTTCTCAATCGAAGGATCCTGAAGTGAAGCAAAAATTCTCCATGTAAACAACCAAGTGGTCCCATGCTAACTATAATAAAGCTCCCTCCTCCTATATGACCAAATTTCCTCCTCTCATGTAGTTTCAGCTTCTAAGAAAGAAACCAAGATCTCCATCTATGCTTCATGAAGAATTCCACCATGTCACATAGGATACTAACCTACTAAGGAAGTGTGTCACATAAGCATCAAGTGAAAGTCTAGTCATCCATGAGCAACCTATCTCTTATTATTATCCTTGAATTTTACTTCAATTTTTAAAAGTATATGGTAGTCATTATCATTTCTATTATGCATTGTTTTAAGATATACATAATACTATATTATTACAAGTTTTAAGTATTTAATGGAGAAGAAAATCTCTTCTTGCTCATGGACATGCTTCTAGTTACATAAAGATATAGAGATAATCAAATTTCATTTTGCACCCTATAATACATATTAAAGGTTGTTATATATATATATATATATATATATATATATATATATATATATATATATATATAATCTTTCACTTTTTTCTCAAAATTATATGGACTAGTACGCTAATATAAATTAAATGTGATAAATGCATCTAATAAATAAAAACTCTTAAAATTTTATCATTTTATTATTAATTATTCATTCTTTTATATATAATTATTTTTCATATATAAATATAGAATGAAATATAATTTTTATTTCTTTCCTTTATACTCATTCATATATAAATATAACTATTACATATTTATATTATTTTGTGTTTTTAGTTTATTAATTTGTATAATTATTCTTGTTAATTTAAGGTTAGATGATAAAATATAAATGGAAAACAATGTAATTCAAATATATAATACAATTTATTACATCTCAATAATCTATTTTTTATTATTTATTATTTTTTTACATATAAGTTTGAATTGATTTAATTAACCAATATATATATATTTTTAAATAAAATGAGGAAGAGGAAGGTTATATAATTTTTATTTATTTATTTTTTTAATTTAAATTATATATATATATATATATATATATATATATATATATAAAATTAATTAATTAATTAATTTTATAATTTTTATTTTTTTATTTTTTTTATTTTTACATCTAACTTTTCATAAAATAAATTTAATTAACGACTTCAAATAATTTTATTTATTAAAACAAATTAGTTTTATGATGAAAGGTTTTTTAGAAATATGATGACCTACTAGTTTCATTCACTACTAGGTGAATATTGTAAAATAAAATTAAAAACTTAGGATATATAGTCCCACTTGTGAAATAAGAGAATATGGGAAAATAGATTATGCTAAAAGGTTTGTCCTCTTTTTTAATGGATTATTGGGATGATGAAAAAAAGTAAACTTCACGGTAAGAACTTTAAAAATGTGGTGACCCACTACTTACATTGAATATTTCTAAAAATATTCTATAACAAAGTTGAAGATGCGAGGGAGACCATCTCATTAAAAAATTCGAGTTGAATTTAGGTTGGTCAATTATATGCCCATTTAATATATATATATATATATATATAAAAGAGACATGTATACGCAGCGTTGTTGCTATTTTACTTGTCCATATTTATTTATAACACTACATAATTTGTGCTGCACATACTTTTACACATCATGAGTTAATTATATTGCAAGTTAATCATGACAATAGATGGTTTGTGCATATATATATATATATATGGCTTCTACCATCATAATAAAATATCTTATAATAAACCAAATATTACAATTCAAATGTGGATTTTAAAATGTATTGTTGCTCCTACCTTTAAGGAGGGGAGGTGTTAGCAAAGAACATAGAGAACGATTGCCTCGAAGAACATAGGTGTGAAATGGATTTTGTTATCTTCTGCTTGTGAAGGAATAATAACTTACTTCAAGGATTTGAATATTGTATATATAGTTTAATGAATTGTTGTTTAAAGAATTATCCTTCACGTGTTAGAGTAAATATGTCGTTATTTGCTATATACAATATTCCTGGATCTAAAGTATCATTTTGAGCTCATCGCGATTCTTCTCGTTAAGTTGAGAAGGTTTCCTTCTTGTATGTTATATATTTTTATTATATAATGATGGCTGTATTTTCCAATTTTTTTTTTTTCATATTTAAAAATTATTTTTTATTTGAAAAAAGGGATGATGATAAGTGACTATATATTTTTGATATTTTTTTATCTCTCTTGTGTATATTTTTTTAATATAAGTGAAAGTTATCAATTTAAATTTATGTTAGCTCCAGAGAAGGATCAAATTTCTCGAGATGTAAACCATCCCTCAAGTTTTTTTCAATCACCTAAAAAGATTTGATTCCTTTCAACTTAAAATAGATCCAAAGTTAACAAGTATATATATATATATATATATATATATATATATATATATATATATATATATATATATATATATAAGGATTGAAGTACCTTGGGTTTCGTCTCAAGTCAAATAGTTATAGCATTGAAGGAGGATTGGAACTAGTTCATATCAAAACTGGAAAAAATACTAAAAAGTTGGAGTCATCGATGGCTATTTAGGGAAAACAAATTGGTCTTAATAAACTATATTCTAGAAGCAATACCAATCTACTAAATGTTGTTGGCTTGGATTCCAAAGTGCATTCTGGAAAAGGCTAGAGGAAATTTCTCTAGGTTTTTATGGGTTGGAAATATGGAACAAAAGGTCCTCTTGTGGATAAGGTGGGAACACATTGTGGTTCCAAATCTCCTCGAGGGATGGTGCCTCAAAAATATATTTCTCTTCTCAAAATATCTAGCAACAAAGTGTGCTTGGATACTCTTGTCTACACATAGTCTTTGGACCATGGTTGTGATTCAAAATTACATTGCTCCTAGTTCTCTTAAGGAATGGATTAGAAGTCAGAACAAGTCTCGATAAAAAATCTCAGTCATCTAGAGAGAAATTTTGAACTCCTTTGACCTTATAAGCTCAAATTTAGGTTGGCATGTCGGAAAGGGGAATAGAGTGAGGATAGGAATTGAGCCCTAGCGGGGGTAGTGGACAAAGTAACATTCTCCCTCAACCCCTCATTCATTTCCTTTGAGATAATGGGATCTCAAAACTTTCTCATTTGAATAATCCAAAAGCCTCTACCCTATGGTCATAGGGGTGGAAATCAATAGAAAATCTAAGGTTAGTGGTTGATTTCATTGAAGTCTATGCCATCTATTTAGAAGCCTTAAAAATGGACATATTAGACTGTCAGATAGGGAGGATGAATTATTATTGAGTGCTTCCCCTTTTGGAATCTACATGCCTAAAATAGGTTATATTCATTTGAATATGGCCCGTTTTAATGCATCTCCTAAATGGTGGTGGAAGACTTTATGGCGGTCAAAATGCAGGCTAAATATATAATATTTATGTGGTGTCTACTAGAGAACAAAGCCCCTACTTGGGATGTAATGCAAAAAAGATCCCAAAAAGGTCTAGGTTGATATACTTGATGAAAATCAATTTGGGAAACTATATCTCATATTTTCACCCACTATCCATTCACTCTTTAGGTCTGGAATACTTGTTTTTCAACTTTGGGTCATGCATGCATTTGGATTGGAAACACTATTGAAGACTCCTGGAAAACTTGGCTTTCTTCTCCTTTTGTCAAATATTTTAGAGCTCTACCTCTTATTGTTTGTTGGGGGATTTGGTTGGCCTGAAACAAATCAATCTTAAAAGATGTGGGTTCCTTTCCTGCTTGTGTCACTGCAGAAGGTCTTGTGTTGGGTCCTTTCTTTTTGAAGGAAATTTTGGAAACTTTGGTTGGAAAATGGTTGCGAACAAGGAATGCCCTAACTTTCTGGAAGCGACGACCAGAAATTGGGAAGCGACAGAAAAGTTAAAAGTTAGTTATATTGGGACTTGCAGAAGCTGCGAAGGAAGGACACACATGCTAGATTTTGAAAGAATCAAAGATGATAAGGAAACAATCACCAGAACTGATCTCAAATTAAAAACTTGAAGGTTTCATGAAAAAGTTTTCAAGAATGCTTATGTCTTGTGGGAAATTGATTAAATGAAAAAACACATAAAATTATTGTTTTTTGTTAAAATTTGCAGAAATAACTAGAGAAAAATAGACCATATGTAGCCTCACACAAACAACAATTTGATGGTGGAGTTCACCCTTCTTGCGATATGTCTATATGTCCAGCTTCAGTTGTTGGCCCTTTCTAGTATATGATAAAATTTTAAATTACATCAACATACAATGCTCGAATCACAAAAATAATGTTGCCATTGTGTCCAGAACACCCAAAAACTGATGTTTAGGCTCTTCTTGGGCTAAAAAATATGGAAAAAGACCAAGTTAGGCCCTAACGGCAACCGATGTCTAAGCCTTCTATATTTTTCAATATTGAAAAATATTGAAAAACCGATGTGTAGGCCTTCTATATGTCCTGCAAAATGACAAAAAATGCTAATCATGCAATGAATCTCTCTTTTCACACACCGCTAAGTGACAAATTCACTTGGGACTGACATTGATTCTGCTGCGAATGGTGCAAATTGTCGCCTCCTTAAACGCGCCAATGAGGCATGAGCACCAACTCCTTAGCTACCGGGTCTTGGGAATATGGAACCATGTGATTGGCGGCGGGGCACAGGTAGGATTCCATGCACCCAACCCCGCCTGAGCCTCCCACAAATGGTTTTTGGTTAACAACAAAACTGGGGACTGGGGCTTATCTCCCTGCCCCCTTCCCTATGCCTGGTCATTGGTTCCAAAGTATTAATCGTGACCCGGGGCTAGGGCTTAATTCCCGACCCTCCTCCTTTGAGTTAGGGTTGTATTTTGTTACATGTGACAGGGGTTAGGGCCACGTGCCCTACCCCATCCTCTGAGCACCAAAACAGATAAATTCAAATAACAATTCACAGCATGGTTATAATGAGCACTTCATTGTTTTGTTCATTCGATGGATGGTTTGTAACTGATAGGTCATGGGTTCAATCTTGGCAGAGGCCATTCATCCCACTCACCCAATTTCATCATAGTTACCTTGGGTGATGTGGTGCCCTCTCATTGGGCCACATGGAAACTCATGATTGGACCACCTCAAACCAAGTAACCAATAATAATGCACCAACACCACCTGTATGACCTACCACATGTCAACATGTGACTGGTCTACCTATTCTTCGTACAAACCAATGACCTGTTGACATCAATGCCACATCATCTCTACGGCTTGCTTAGTCAGTGTCCTAGTCAACCCTACAAGTTGACTTTTTAGTTGTTTGCCAAAAACTTCAGAATGCGATAACTTTCACATATAGTGTCAGATTGAGGTGATTCAAGTGATGTTGGAATCAAAATGATGAGCTCTACGATTTGGTGCTAGTTTTGAGTGATTTTGAGTACTTTGATTTTTGAGCATATTTTGATCCCTCGATCATTCCTCCCCACTGGAAGCTTTTGGCCCACCAAAAGTTTGTTTTTACTCAACAAGTAAGGGAGGGTACAAATCCATGTTTTTACTGATATCAATCCACCTTGCTTGAATTTTAATTTTGAGTCCCACTCAAAGATACTCCACATTGCCTTTACGTGAAGTCTTTATTCTCCTAGCAAGAATTGTATCTCCCTACAACTCATATAAGTATTTGGGAGAAAATATTCAATCGATGGAATCTGAACATTCTCTTCATGATCATCAATCACAGGAGGCTCATATAATCTCAAGTTTTCCACCTTCACAATAAAATAAATTTGCATATAATGTGGAAAATCTAATTGGAAAGCATTGTTACCAATCTTCTCCAAAATTTTGAAAGGACCATATCTAATTGGCTTGAGATTTTTATCTTCACATTAAATTATTTTCTTGCTGATATACAACCAAAATTTGTTAAAAATAGAAACAAGAAATTCCAATTTAATTTTTCCTTGGATTAAATTGAGAATTAAAATCGAGTTCTATTCTCATAGCAGCTTGTAAATAGTTAATTAAGTTAAAATTACTTAATTGACTTAGGAATTTTAAGTTGGAAGTCTATCTGGAGACATGTAAGTGTGATACCTAAATTTTAGGGGCCCATATTGAGTTTATTGGAGTTGTAATTAGACAAATCAGTCTAACTAAGTTATAGTTAGTTAAACTAGTTCTAACTGTTGGAGGAACTAGTAGAGGTTTAGTAGTGAATCAGTGCACCAGTGCATCCTTAGTGCCACACTAGCTAACTGAAGATTCATTCGTGGATAACTCATGCATGTTAGTTCACAGGATGATCCAGTTGATATTAGAGTCCAAGGACAATGTACTATCAGTTGTATATTTTTCTGAGTTTTACAAATGGTGCATGTAATCAGTTGAGGACCTATGTTTGGATTGCGCAGTTATGGAGGAAGGATTTCCCAATTAAATATGGGTTGATTCTCTCATGAATTGCGTAAGAAACTAGGGGCTTGGTAGGTAGAATAATTGGCTAAGTGTTGGATATAGCAGGCTTGTGAGGCAGAAAGTTAGATCATATTTATGTAAGGATTGTTCTAGAGTGAACAAGCATTGTATTTTCTTCTAAGATCTTATTGTTAATGAAATATAGATAGCCAGGGTTTTCAACAATTGCTCGAGTTTGTTGTGCAGGTGAAAATTTAATTTGCAGTTCATACTTCAGATCATTAATATGTCTTTCTATGAGTTGTGACTTGATTATGCCTTGGACAGCAGCTTGAATTACATAGCATGGAAGGACAGGATGGAAGCAGTGTTGGAAGACAATGGCCTCAAGGAATTCATTGGTCAAGGCATTCCTAAGCCTTCAACATTGGATGCTCAAGATTTGGATAAATGGATAAAGTGTGTGGCAAAGGTGAGGTTTATTATTCATAAGGGAGTTCGATACCACATTGTCTCGATTTTCCACGGAAAGGAAACTCCATACTCAATGTGGAAGGCATTGAGAGACCTGTTTCAAAATAACAATGACCATAGGAAGTTGGCACTGAAGGAAAAACTCATAAAGATCAAGATGGAGAAGGGTGACTCTATTTCTAAATATTTCACCAATTTCACTCATTGTTGTGATGAGCTTGGAAGTGTTGGGATTCCTGTTGCCAAGGATGATATGGTGAGCCTAGCTCTTGTTACACTAAAAAATGTCACCATGACCACTTACAGTTAGTATGGCTCAAATCAACAGTCATGCTACCCTCTTAGGCAAGTCTTATGCCTCTGCTATCCATCTCAAACTCAAAGAAGAGAGAAAGTCTTGTCAAAAATATGTTTATCTCTGGGGTCGCAGGTTCTCTCTAGCCTTACCTGCGGGGACGCTCACAATGTTCACAAAAGGTGTGTCCTTGGACGCTCTGTATGTTAAGGGACAGGTGCGTCCTTCTGTAAAAGGCAAAATGCGCGAGTTTCATCTTAAAAAAGTTACTTGTGGTTACTTCTAGAACTTTCTAGAGGTCGGTTTGATGAATTGGATGCGCCTCCAGTTGGTTCATGTATCTCTATTAAGGAGGAACTTATCCCATCAATAAGGGAGCTATCCCACCCAAAGAGGGGGATTATCCCATTGATGGTGGACCTGAATAACCTCTTTACAGCACTATAAATAAAGACATTGAGCCAGAGGGAGGAGAGGTTGAAGCTATACATTTTCTTTGGGTAAATGCTGCAGGAATTAGGACTCCCATTTAGAACCTTGTGAGGAGAGATTGTCTTTGCTTGATTCTACTTGGAAGTGGGTGAGCTTTGTCAAAGTAGAGGAAAACCCTTGATGGACCCTGGGAGGAACTTGCACAACACCAAGGCCAGGTTGTAAGAGTTTCTTTGTTTCGTTATTAATACAAACTGGTTTATTTTTCTCAATAGCTTGTGTTAATGAGTTATTTCATGTGTTCCTTGGTCTGCATGTTGAATATATGTTTTATTATATGAAATGCAAGTGCTTGGTAATTGTTTGATTGTTTGTGGTTGCAGGAATTGACTTGAAGGAGGAGCTCATCCGGATCGGCAAGGACGGACTACAACAACCGCGTTTTGGAATAAGGTAAGCCTAAACACTTGTAGTTTTCATGTTTTAAAAGGTATATTTAGAGAAAGATCACTCCATTTTGTCTTGTTTGTCGCTAGAGAGTTTAGACTCCTAGGGAGGTCAGTTGTGTCCGCACAAACGACTTTTTCCGCCACGACAAATTGGCGACTCCACTGGGGAATCCATTAATGAGAGAGTCTTTTCCTTTGTGTGAACTTTGCTCTGTGAAAATCACTTTTATTTTCTGGTTTTTGACTGTGAGAATTAGTATTTGGGTGGCTTAGCTTTAGATTTAGTTAGATTTGGTTTTTCTCAACTTTTCCAGAAGGACGCACCCTCTGAGTACTGCACAGTGCGTCTTTGGACGCGCTGTTGCCGTTTTCACAGAGCGGGCCCGCACCTGTTATAACGGGTTGCCTGCGTCTTCCTGTAAAATTTAGGAAAATTCCATTTTTTGCTTTAATTGCTTTTAGATTTTGATTTTTCTTAGTGTTTTCTACCTAGATCATTTAGTACCCTGTCAAGAATTTTCACCTGAACTTGTTTTGTGAGCTTTGAGTGTTTTAGTGGATTTCAACGAAGTTTAGGCCTAGGGTTTGATTTTTCAATAGGTCCTGTAGTGACTTTGACAGTAGAAAGTTGTCCAGCCTTAGATCTCTCTGGTTAGTCAGCCTTCTTAGAAGTCGGGCCTGTCGTAAAGTCTCCTTGTGTGAACAGCTTGCCATTTAAGTTGTTTTGGGTCAAATTTCGAATTACTTGTTTATAAAGTGTTGATTTCCATTTTACAAAAGAACAAAAAGATTGGAGTTTTGTTTTGACTAGTTTTTGGTTCTGCAATAAGCTAGTCCTTGATTTGATTGTGATCAAGTAAAACACCTTAGAATAATCATTGTTGGTTTTGGCCTCGTTAAGATTGCTTAGAGTAAATTTACCTTTTAGTTTGCTTATGAGTGCATTTTCATAGATTTTAATAGTTGTTAAGATTGATTTTTGGTTATACTAGATTTATTTGCTTTATTAAAAGAAAAATACAAAAACATCTTCTTTAAAAGTCTTGTTTCAAGTAGCTTTTTGTTTTTGAAAGAGAAAAAGAGTTTTTTCGTGCATGTAAAGAGCGGTCATGTTTTTTATGCTTGGAAAAGACAAACGAATTGTTTCTTTGATTGTCTTCAATTAAGAAGTTGCTTTTATAAAGATTGCATTCTCTCAACTTTTTAGTTAAGCAATTCATCGAAAAAGTAAAGTAGTGGGTAAATCATCCTAGGTGCATTTTGTAGTGGTTTCGAGTTGAGTCAACACACCACTGGTTTCACTTCCATCACCTTTTGACTTAAGAAACAACCTTAAAAGTAACGCTTAAATTAAAATCAATCTAGTAATTTTTATCTTTCTAGGGCTCTGAAACACCAACATAGCTTAGGCTAGGGTCTTGGAGTAGGTGAGTACTTAACTCTCCAAGACTACAAAACCAAACAGATAGTTTATCTTGAGTAGATTAAATCCAATTGTTTCAGTTATACTCTGGGAAAGCTCCTCTTAAAGGAGAAGCACGAGCTCGTGTCCGAACTAGTGAGGGGATCATTCCTCCCTCGTTGGGAACGACGCCAGACAGTACGTATTACAAACGGTAAACCTCGGATTAACCATTGTCGAGGAGCCAGGGGTCACTTATCGATAAACCTTGGATTATTGTCAAGGAGCCAGTAAGGGGATTGAGCTTGTTACTCTGCCCTTGCGTGCTGTCGGAGTTTAGACTGTTCCCCCAGGTGTAATTGTTGTGATTGGTAACTTTAGTGACCATAATCTTTAGGGTTCTACCGAGGTGACGGTGGAGGGAAGGTCCCACTGTACCTGGAGCAGACGTCGGTTATACTCACTTGGATTTTCCGGGGGGTTCACTTCACTTCGAGACGGTTAAAGTGGAGGAACTTGTGCCGGTCTATTCATTAAGCAGGTTGTCGGGGTAACTGTTCCACCCGCCATTTCTGTACTGAATCCTGCGAGGTTGGGCCTAATCACCAACTAGCGCTTTTGGTCCGGAAGACTACTGTTTGTGTGTGGTTTGACGCTCTAGATTATTTAGGCGTGTGCTTCAAATTTGTTTGCTTCTTTAGAAGACTTTAGGTGGTTTGATTTGAAATTTTTACTTTGTTTTCGTGTGTTGTAGTTAAAAATCTTTAATTGTGGCGGAATTACCGAGACAGTCCCGTAGACTTCGGGGCCAGTCTCCTGAAGTTGTTTCTGTGGCCGAATTGTTGAGAAGATCCCGTAGACTTAGGGGATCCCCTCCTCGAGACGACCCGGGTAATTTAGAAGGGTTAAAGGTCCTTGTAACTCCTCCTAGTGACAGTAGAGTAGGTTCACCTGAAGAAGGAGAATCTTCCTTGGTAGTCCATCCAGATTACCAAAGTTTAGAAACAGGTTACAATCTCGAAACTGTTACAGTTTCCGAGCTTGCTGGTAGTTTTTCATCTGCCAGTGAAACAGGCGAAGAACCTGAAATTTCCGAACCTGTTACTCCAACTTCTAGTGTCCCTGATTCACCGAGAATAGAAAGAATTATCACCGAAAATCTACCTTCTGGTTTGATTTCTATAGAAGAACTTGCTCCAGAAGAAGATATAGGTGTCTCTCACCTTGAAGGTCAACTCACTATTGATCTAAGGGAGCGTGAATCCATCTTTTACAGTCCTCCTAGAAGTACTTCTTGGTACCTTGCGTTAACCAATTTTTTAGACAACTCAGTCGGTTTTTCCACACCTCGTACTCCTTTTCCACCTGGAGGTATTCATACTCCTGTAAATATGTCTGGTCAGTCGTCCGTGTTTACACAAAGTCCTGAATCTTTTTTACACGGCGGTCCTTCTGTTCCCACTGGGTATCAGTCACTTTCTGGTACCTTTGCGGGGGCATCTCCTCAACCCATTGATCATGGGTTATTTGCTGGAAACAGTGGTAATATACCATTGGGTGTAGGAGACATTTACATGATGTCAGGTTCAGTTCCCGTTTCCCAACCTCAAGGTGGCCAATTACCGCCTGGGGGGCAACCGCAGTTAACGCCTGGGGGGCAACCTCAAGGTACACAAATCGTGTCTGGGGGGCAACCTCAAAGTCAGTATGTACCTATGGTGCAATACTTGCCTCAAGGTCAACCTCAGCCTCAATATGTACCCCAAGGTCAACCTCAGTATCAATATCAACCTCAAGGATGGCAACCTCAAGGATGGCAACCTCAAGGGTATCAACCCCAAAGTTATCAACCTCAAGGGTACCAACCTCAAGGTCAAGGTCAACCCCAGTATCAGTATTTACCTCAAGGTTATCAACCTCAAGGTCAATACTCAAGTCAAGGTTATCAACCGCCTCAAGGTCAGTCATATGTTCCAAGTATGGGAACTGCACCTTACAATTATCAATCCTACCCTCAATCTGGTTATGGATCTCAGTACCCTCAACCTGTTACGGGTCAGTACCCTGGAATGTTAGAGTGGGATCCCTCACAGGGTCAACAGGTGTTGCAGCCAAGTGTACAGATGCTTCCTCAAGCTGGACAACCCGTAGTTTCTAGTCCAACCCAGCAACCGCAACCTGTCCAGCCAAATGTTCAAACTTCTGTAGCTTCGGTAGTTACTCAGCCGTCAATTGCACCTAGTACTCCATCTCAAACGGCTGCTGCAACTATCGCTACATCTACCATACTTACTTCTGGAGTATCGATATCTTTACCGTTGTCTGAATCTACGATTCAAACCACGGTCCAGATGCCTGTAGGTCAGCCTGGTATAAGTACGGTTGTGACTACTCAACCTCAATTTGTTCAACCTCCGTACCAGGGACAGTACCAACCTGGGCAAGCTGTCCAACAACCGGTTTACCAGTATCAACCGTATCCTGGGTACACTTATCAACAACCTCAACAACCCCAGTACGGTTCGGTTAATCCTGGTTTTCCAGGAGGATATAATATCCCAAATGCGACTCCTGTTCCTAGTTATCCTGGATATCCTCCTCCTGGGGCTGGTATTGTGACCCAGAGTTTTAGAGATCCTAACCGGCAGTTACCGTTTATTGCAACTTTAGATTTACCCGACTTGACGCGCCTAACGAACGATCCAATTCAATATCTTCAGTTCTGGCCGCCAATGCCAAATAAGTTGCCCAGTGATATACCCAAGTTCGAAGGTAAGTCTGGAGAGGATCCGTCCAATCATGTGATGACTTACCACCTCTGGTGTGCTTCGAATTCTATCTCAGATGATTCCATCCGCTTACGTCTTTTCCAGCGTACACTCATTGGTCTCGCGGCCAAGTGGTACATTGAGTTACCACGGGCCTCTTTTTACAACTTTAGCCAGTTAGCTACCTCGTTCTTAACTCACTTTCAGTTGCCGGTCAGATACGATAACGGCACGGAGTTATTAACTTCACTAAAACAATCGACGTCCACGTATATTTCTGATCACATTCATGAGTGGAGACGTCGAAGGAGATTAGTGAAAGTTTTTATCCCGGACCAAATATTAGCTGAATGGTTTGTCAAATCATTATTACCGAAGATTACTGAAGATGTCGCTAAGGCCGGAGTAGTTACTGAGGAGCAAGTCATTGCTCAGGCACAATACCTTGACTTAGTTTACACTCAGTCGGGTACGTTACACGAGAAGATTCCGGATCTTCCAAAGTCGAATCAAATCGCTGCTGCTCCTTCGGGATCTCATGCCGCTGATGGTATGATTGGTATCGTGACTACGAAGAGTAAGAAGAAGTCTTCCAAGGCCTCCAATACTCCAATAATCACTTTGCCAGATTCTCCGACAGGAGAGTCTTCTCCTCTGTTGGAAATAATACTGAGAGGGGGGGTGAATCAGTATTATCAAGCAATTTACCAAATCTTCCTTATTTGATCTTTTGAATTATTCTTGCATATCAGTACCATAAAATAATGAGCATGAATAAAGAAAATAGACAGTCACACCAAAGAACACAAGATGTAAGGTGGAAACCCAATGCGGGAGAAAACCACCTGCTGCAATATGTCTCTATCTTCTTTCAAGAAATTCTTTTTACAATGATTTTGTACTGGTGCAGTCCTTTACCAGCACGCAGGCTGCAACCTGCAGAGAGCTACAACTCTCTCTCGTTTTCCAGTCTCTCCTGGAAGGGAGCTACAACCCCCTACTTCTTTTCATGAAGAATCAAATGATCAACAAGTATACAACAGATACAGTCCACTACAGATATCAGATCAGTAATTACAGAAATAACCCAGAACACCTTATGAACAGAAATATACAGTTAACAGATCATCTTAAGACAGGGACGCATATTTTCTTTCTGTGACCTGCGACTGGACGCAGTCTACCTTCCACTGATCTGCGTGCCGACGCACTGTTCCTCTATGCTTTGCTGCGACCGGCGCATCCAGAAACACTATCGCGCCGCGTCTTTTGCTTCAGAGACGCACCCAATAACACAGTCGCGCCGCGTCCTTTGCCTCAGAGACGCACCTGAGCCTTTACTGTACTGCGTCCCGGCGCACTTTCCCTTCACTGAACCTGCGTCCCTTCAGATATAAAAGATATGAGGACTTCAGAACCAACCCAAACACTCAGATCCACAGATCTGATCATGCGCCATAGAGATCACAGTCCATTAGAAGATTCGCCTTCATAGATCTGGACTAGATTTCACCAAAAGATATTCAACCAAGATGATGCTTAATCCAAATGAACTCCTTTCCTTTATATAGGCAAGCTTCTCCCCAAAACATGGAACAATACCACGAGCCGACACCATAGAAACACAAAACCGTCGGCTAGATACCACGCAAGAAACCCCCACGTGCTTTTCTCTGCCTTGAAATGTGTGCACTGGGCGGACGCACCTCCTGAACGGCTGGCCTGCGTCCCTGGACGCGGGTTCTGTATGGTATATCTGCGGGGACGCACTTGCTGAACATATTTCCTGCGTCCTTCTTGATTTATCACCTGAATGGGTTTGCCATCAAGGACAACATCTGAATCATAATGCCAACAATCTCCCCCTTTGGACTTGATGGCAACCACATAATCTTCAGCTTCATTCTCCCCCTTTGACATCAAGAGCAAAGGGTATGCTCCCCCTATGCTCATGCATCTCCAGATTTGTAACCAGAAATCCATCATGAAGGAGATAGAGACATATTGCAGCTATTTCTAAGATCTCCTTCTCCATAATGCCAACAATGCATTATGTGCTCCCCCTGAGCCTATACCACCAATAGGAAGATGATCAACAGTAAGATGATGCATCAACAACCCCCAGCTTTTGCCTGAGGTATTCAAAAGTGTCCCTGGGCAACGGTTTGGTGAAAATATCAGCAACTTGTTCCTTAGAAGGAACATACTCCAACTTGACCTTCTGTTCAAGTACTTGTTCCCGGAGAAAATGGTACTTGATTGGTATGTGCTTGGTTTTTGAATGCATAACCGGATTCTTTGAGATGCTGATTGCACTTGTGTTGTCACATAAGATAGGGATTGGAGGAGTACAAGTGATTTGATAATCCTGCAAATTCTGCATCATCCAAAGGAGTTGGGTGCAACAAGATGCAGCAGCAACATATTCTGCTTCAGCTGTAGACAAGGCAATTGAACTCTGTTTCTTGCTGAACCAAGAGACCAGTCTGGGACCCATAAAGAACGCACCACCACTTGTGCTTTTCCTGTCATCCACGCTTCCGGCCCAATCTGCATCTGTATAGGCATGAAGAGTAAGATCTGTATCTCTAGGATACCATAAGCCATAATTTTGAGTCCCTTGAAGATATTTGAAAATTCTCTTCACTGCTTGAAGATGAGTCTCCTTCGGATTTGCCTGAAATCTTCCAACTATTCCAACTGCATGCATGATGTCTGGTCGGGTACCTGTCAAATATAGTAAACTTCCAATCATAGATCTGTAGGTTGGTTGATGTACTGCTGCAGATTCATCATTTGCACTGAGACTACATCCTGTGACCATGGGTGTACATACTGGTTTTGCATCTTCCATGCCATATTTCTTCAAAATCTGCTTGAGATACTTGGTTTGAGATAAAAAGATTCCTCCTTCCTTCTGTTGGATTTGCAAACCAAGGAAATATGTCAGTTCTCCTAGCAAGGACATTTCAAATTCTTTCTGCATGACTGAGGCAAAGCTTTGACTCATAGCTTCTTCATTGCTGCCAAAAATAATGTCATCTACATACACAACAAGTATTAGCAATTTGTCATTTTCAACTTTTATATACAGATTGCTATCTGCTGAACCTTTTAAGAAACCTTGTTGATGAAGATATTTGTCCAACCGGTAGTACCAAGCCCTTGGAGCTTGTTTGAGACCATAGAGAGCCTTTTTCAATCGGCATACAAGATTTGGATCATTTCCAAGAATGAACCCATGGCTGTTCAATGTATACTTCTTCTTCCAGGTCTCCATTCAAAAAGGCTGATTTCACATCCATTTGAAATACTTTGAAGTTCTGAAAACTTGAGAGAGCAAGGAACATTCGGATGGCCTCAAGTCTTGCAACAGGAGCAAAAGTTTCTTCAAAGTCTATTCCTTCTTGCTGCGCATACCCTTTACAGACGAGTCTGGCTTTGTTTCTAATTACTTCTCCATTTTCATTCAATTTATTTTTGAAGACCCATTTTGTTCCAATAACATTCTTATCTTTTGGTCTAGGAACCAGCTCCCAAGTGTTGTTCTTTTCGATTTGCTCAAGTTCTTCATCCATTGCTTTCACCCAAAATTCATCTTTGCATGCCTCTTTCACATTTTGTGGTTCGGTGGAGGAAAGTAATGCCAAATAGCTTGAAGCTTCTGCAACTGTTCTTCTAGTTTGTATACCTGCTTCTTTTTGTCCCATGATCTGAGATTCTGGATGGTTCTTCTGAACATATCTGGATGGAGTCTTTTCTTCTATTCTTGTCCGTTCTTCTGCTTCTTCGTGAGGTTCTTCTTGAGATTCTTCTTGAGGTTCTTCTTCTTCATCATTCTGTCTTTGAGGGTAGCTCTCATCTTCTTCGATGTCTTCACGATGTATTTGCCTAGGAATATATCCCTTTTCATCAACCACTACATCAATGCTGTCAACAATTCTGCCAAGTCTTTTATTGTAGCATTTGTATGCTTTGCTATGTGGAGAATAGCCAAGAAGAATGCCTTCATCTGCTCTAGGATCAAGTTTGCCAAGCTGCTCCTCAGTATTCTTGATATAGCATTTGCTCCCAAATATTTTGAAGTGCTTTACCGAAGGAGTTTTACCACTCCAGAGCTCATGAGGGGTTTGAGTGCTGTTCACCCGGACATTTGTCTTGTTGAGAATAATAACCGCAGTATGTGCAGCCTCACCCCAGAAGGTTGCGGGGGTTCCTGATTCATCAAGCATAGCACGAGCCATTTGTTGGATTGTTCTGTTCATTCTTTCAACAACTCCATTTTGCTGAGGCGTTCTAGCTGTAGAGAATTCTCTCCTTATCCCATGTTCATCACAGAAATCGAAAAATTCATTTGAAGTAAATTCCCCACCTCTGTCAGATCTGAGGCACTTAATTTTGTGACCTGATTCATTTTCAGCCAAGGCTTTGAAGGTTTTGAATTTTTCGAATGCTTCATCTTTGTGCTTCATAAGACCTAACCAAACAAACCTGGAGAAATCGTCAATAAATAATATCAAGTATTCCTCTCCTCTAGGTGTTCTTTTTCTGAATGGTCCACATACATCTGTATGTACTAGCTCAAGAGGCATGCTGGCTGATCCTTCTTTCTCTGGAAAGTTAGTTCTGGTTTGTTTTCCAAACTGACATGATCTGCATATGGTGTTGTCAGGAATTTTGATATCTGGAAGATCGCGAACTGCCTGATATTTGCAAGCTTTCCTTATTTGTGAGAAGCTTAGATGTCCCAACCTTCGATGCCATAACCAGTGCTCTTCATTCTTGCTTAGATAGCATTGTTGTTGTCCTTCATCAAATATGTATAGATTATTTGGAGTTCTCTTTCCTTTGAGAACTGTTTTACCTGTATCAAGATCACGAACAAGGCATCCATTTGATCTGAATATAACCTCGGTTCTTTGATCACACATCTGGCTGACACTTAGTAGATTATGCTTCAATCCATCAACAAACAAAACATTTCCAGCCTTAACATCTTCTTTTAAAGGAGCAATACCTTTTCCTTTTATAGTTGCAGGAGTATCATTTCCAAAAGAGACTTTCTTTCCCTTTTCTAAATTAGAATAAGACTCAAGTTTTTCTTTATCACCTGTCATATGCTTCGAACATCCACTGTCAATGTACCATAGATTTTCTTGTCCTTCTGCATAAAATGCTATCCCACATCTTTCTGTTTGAGGTTCCTTTATTCTCCATGTTTTGGCGCCTGAGGCTTGTTCCTTTTTCTGCTCTTGTACCTTTCTTTCCGGAAACCTGCTTCTGCATTCAAAGTCTTTATGTCCAAAATTATTGCAAATAGAACATTCAACTTCATTTTCAAGAGCTGAAAAGTTGTTATAGGTCCTTTTTGTAATCCCTGTCATACTTCTTTGTTTTTGAGCTTCCCTAGTCATGATTGTTTTATACGCAACACATTGAGCTGCTTTGTGACCAAAGTTATGGCAAGAAAAGCATTGTCCATTGAAGAAGCTTCTGCGATTATTGGATCTACCAGCCAACTGATTGTAATTTCTATTTTCATCTATTCTTGAACCAAATTGAGAAGATTTTACCTGTGGCTGGTTGTGGCTTTTGTTCACCCTTAAGCTGGATTGCCCCTGATAGTTTCTGCTTGACATTTGTCCCTGCTTTACCTGATGATCTTCCTTGTGCTCTTGCTCATTTCTTCTTGCTGCATCAAGATAACTTTTTGAAGTGGATGCTTGAGAAGTTTCTCCATTATAGCCCAAACCTGTCTTATTTAGTGGAGACCGCTGCACACTGATAATCTCATCCAAAGTTTCAGATCCTTTGACAAACTTGAGATTAATAGTTTTTGTTTTCTCAATTTCTTTTCTAAGACCAACAATTTCACCTTCTAATTTTTCAAGATGTTTTTCCTTTTCATCAATTTGGAATTGTAGAGTATCAATAATCATGTTCTTTTCTTCTATGCATCTCTTGAGTCTAGTAATTTCATCATAAAGGTTATCCACATCTACAGCATCCTCATAATCATCATCTTCAAATGCCATTAACAACCTATATTTATTACCTTGTTCATCTTCATCACTGTTTGATAAGCCATCACTATCTTCATGGGTGTAGTAGCTTTTCTTATTTGCGCTTTGTTTCTTGTTCCATCTAACTGGTTCCTTTCCTTTATCCTTATAAGAACATTTTGCAGCATAATGACCTACTCTTCCACAAGCAAAGCATTTGAAAGGTAGCTTACCTCTGAACCTTCCAGAACCTCTTTGAAGATTTCTGACAAAATTTGATTCTTCTTCCTCTTCTTCTGGATCATGGCTTGCTTCATAGTAATCTTCTTTGCCTGATGCTTTAAAAGCAGCCTCCCTTCTGTCTGATGGTCCTCCCTTTCTCATTTCATAAGCAGTTAGAATTCCATGTAGCTGAGACATAGTAAGAACACGGAGATTTTCTTTTTCTTCTATTGCAGATACTTTGGATTCAAACTTGGGGGATAATGATCTTAGAATCTTTTGAACTACTAGAGACTCCTTTACTTCTTCACCCAAATTTTTCATACAATTTACAATCTCATCTACCCGAAGAAAATAATTAGCCACACTTTCATCATTATACATCTTGAGAGTCTCATATTGAATTCTGAGAGTTTGAAGTTTGGCTTGTTTTACCTGTTCATCTCCTTCATAGCTTGTGATCATTTTGTCCCATATTTCTTTTGCTGATTTGAAGTGCATTACCTTCATGAATTCTGTTTGGGATATACTTCCTAATAGAGTACTGACTGCTTTTGCATTTGTTTCATACTTCTTTTTCTCAGCTGGATCTGTAGGAGTAGCTGAAGGAAAAGCATAGCCTGTTTCTACAATGTCCCAAACTTCAGTACCAAGAGATTGAAGATATGCAGTAACTCTTACCTTCCAATAATTGAAGTTTGTCCCATCAAAAACTGGTGGCCTGATTGATGCTTCTCTCTCGTAGTTGCTCATGATGAACGATCTACCTTCAAGCGATCAAGCTTTTCTGAAGGACCTGCTCTGATACCAATTGTTGGAAATAATACTGAGAGGGGGGGTGAATCAGTATTATCAAGCAATTTACCAAATCTTCCTTATTTGATCTTTTGAATTATTCTTGCATATCAGTACCATAAAATAATGAGCATGAATAAAGAAAATAGACAGTCACACCAAAGAACACAAGATGTAAGGTGGAAACCCAATGCGGGAGAAAACCACCTGCTGCAATATGTCTCTATCTTCTTTCAAGAAATTCTTTTTACAATGATTTTGTACTGGTGCAGTCCTTTACCAGCACGCAGGCTGCAACCTGCAGAGAGCTACAACTCTCTCTCGTTTTCCAGTCTCTCCTGGAAGGGAGCTACAACCCCCTACTTCTTTTCATGAAGAATCAAATGATCAACAAGTATACAACAGATACAGTCCACTACAGATATCAGATCAGTAATTACATAAATAACCCAGAACACCTTATGAACAGAAATATACAGTTAACAGATCATCTTAAGACAGGGACGCATATTTTCTTTCTGTGACCTGCGACTGGACGCAGTCTACCTTCCACTGATCTGCGTGCCGACGCACTGTTCCTCTATGCTTTGCTGCGACCGGCGCATCCAGAAACACTATCGCGCCGCGTCTTTTGCTTCAGAGACGCACCCAATAACACAGTCGCGCCGCGTCCTTTGCCTCAGAGACGCACCTGAGCCTTTACTGTACTGCGTCCCGGCACACTTTCCCTTCACTGAACTTGCGTCCCTTCAGATATAAAAGATATGAGGACTTCAGAACCAACCCAAACACTCAGATCCACAGATCTGATCATGCGCCATAGAGATCACAGTCCATTAGAAGATTCGCCTTCATAGATCTGGACTAGATTTCACCAAAAGATATTCAACCAAGATGATGCTTAATCCAAATGAACTCCTTTCCTTTATATAGGCAAGCTTCTCCCCAAAACATGGAACAATACCACGAGCCGACACCATAGAAACACAAAACCGTCGGCTAGATACCACGCAAGAAACCCCCACGTGCTTTTCTCTGCCTTGAAATGTGTGCACTGGGCGGACGCACCTCCTGAACGGCTGGCCTGCGTCCCTGGACGCGGGTTCTGTATGGTATATCTGCGGGGACGCACTTGCTGAACATATTTCCTGCGTCCTTCTTGATTTATCACCTGAATGGGTTTGCCATCAAGGACAACATCTGAATCATAATGCCAACATCCTCCTGAACTTACCGCCGACATTCACGCTGTAGAGTCATCTACGACCAAATCAAAAAACGGTGGAAAGAAGAAAGGCAAGAAGAAGGCTAAAGCAGACAAGGCTCCAAAGGAGAAAACTGAAAAGTCGGAAACCAATGACGAAAAACGCAAACCTCGATATCCTTGTCTTATTTGCGAAGAGGATCATTTTACGAGAGATTGCCCTCATCGGGCCGAGGTTGTAAAAATAGTCAAAGGTTCTCCCACTCCTGCTGTGTTAAAGAATCCATTTCCAGAGCAGGAGAATAAGATGATAGGTTCTTCTTCGAATGCCAGTGAAGAACCCATTTTGATGATGTCTCATGTGAGGATTGCGACTCGATCGCAAGATTATGGTAGTAAGGCTCCTGTTGATGGCAAGGAAGCAGAATCTTCTCACTCTAACCCATCAACCTCAGCTCCTATTTCCGATCCACTACAGATCGAAAAACCTAACCCAGACTTAGTGATTAAGCCGCCCGCCAAGGGTGTACTTCGAAGGTCTGCTTTCAATCCACATGTGAGAGCAGCCCAGAATTACAACATTGTTGAGGACTTAGCTGTTTCACCTTCAGCAATGTCGGCACTCGAAGTGCTGCAATCATGCCCAGCACAACGGAAATTGCTTTTGTCGGCTATCGGAGCTGTCGATGTTCAGGACCCGAACCTAATGATCTTTGATCTAGAAAATAGTACACCACGTCTCCCCCATCAAATGGCTTTCCAAATTCCAATGATAGTTAAAAACAGGCCTATTCATCGGACTGTGATTGATGAGGGAGCTTCTACGTGTATTATGTCGATTCAATGTTGGAGATCACTTGGTTCTCCTTCGTTGAACCAATCCCCCACCATCCTTAAGGCCTTTGATGGCTGTGGGTTCCGTCCGTTTGGTATTCTACAAGAATTGCCTATAGGGGTTGAAGGTAAAACCGTTAGTCTGGATGTGGAAGTGGTTGATGCCCCTCTAGACTACAACCTTCTTTTGGGTCGAAGTTGGTCATATGCTATGACAGCGGTCGTTTCATCGGTCTTCAGAGTAATTAAGTTTCCACATAACGGTAAGATCGTGACAATTGATCAGCTGACATACTTTTCATCCGACCCAGCCTCTTCAGAGAGTATCCAGCATGTTGGTAAAACGACAATCCCTTATAGGGATGTTGGTGTAGGTTTAGTTAAGGATTCCGGTTTACTGGGAACTTTTCCTCTCCCTCCACTCAACGCAGATCCTTCATTTGCAACCATTCATATGATTACATCAGAAAACATTATTTATGATGATCCTTGGTTCGTCCCATCTGACTCTGAGATAGACTCACTCGGTGATGTTATGCCTTTGAGTCCATATGAAATTGCTTATGAAGCTCTCATGTCTTTTACTGACTTTCATTCAACCGAAGTCGACCAAATGAATGTGGTCAGTGAAGAGTCACTTTTTACCTCACCCTTAGAACGGATAACGTTTCCCGAAGTCGTGTCATCTGACGAACAACTTCGCGAAATCCTAAGTGTAGACGATCTACCATGGGAAGATCTCCATCACAGATCTTCGTTTTTACCTAAGGATGATGCATTTGAAAATGATTTTTCATCTATCTATCCCGCTGAATATGTCAAAGACGCTCAGGATCCAACGAAACATTCTGATTCAGAGTTGAATTTAGGGAATATTTCTCGTACTATTCCCATTGATATTTCAGTGAAGCTCGGAATCGAGGAAAACATTCATATAGGTGCTGCATGTACTGAAGAAGAAATCCAAACTTACAAGGCCCTATTCCAAGAATTCCGCGACGTGTTTGCCTGGTCTTACGAGGAAATGCCGGGAATTGATCCTGCCATTGTTATTCATGAAATAAAGACCTACCCGGATGCTAAACCCGTCCGGCAACGGTTGCGTCAAATTCACCCTCGAAAAGCGGCTGCGATTAAAGCAGAAGTCGAAAAGCTGTTGAAAGCAGGTTTCATTTATCCGATCCCGTTAACGGATTGGGTATCGAATATTGTTCCGGTCAACAAGAAACAAGGAACAATAAGAATCTGTATCGACTATAGGGATATAAATCGAGCTTGTCCAAAAGACAACTATCCTACGCCTTATATCGATCAAATTATTGATGATTGTGCCGGAAGTGAAATGTTTTCCTTCATGGATGGTTTTTCGGGCTATAATCAAATCAATATTCTACCTGCCGACCAACCAAAAACGGCATTCATTTGTCCATGGGGGACATTTGCTTATTGCAAGTTACCTTTTGGGCTTAAGAATGCCGGGGCCACTTTTCAACGGGCGATGTCTTATGCATTTCATGATATCAAGCACATTGTGCAACCCTATCTCGATGATTTGCCTGCTCATTCTTTACATCGAGCTGATCACCTTGTCCACCTACGAGCAATCTTTATGAGGTGTAGGCATTATCGAATTCGGTTGAATCCCCACAAGTGTGTTTTCTGTATAGAAACAGGTCGATTGCTGGGATTTGTTGTTTCAAAAGCCGGCATTCGCGTCGATCCCTCGAAAGTCGAGGCTATCATCAAATTGCCTCCTCCTTCGAGTTTGCGCCAACTCCAAAGTTTGCAAGGGAAAGCGAACTTTTTACGCCGATTCATCCCAAACTACGCCGAGGTCACTAAAGGTTTTACACGGTTGTTGAAACAGAACGCACAATTCTTTTGGGACGAGATTGCCCAACAATCTTTTGATGCACTTAAACACGCGTTGACCCATGCACCGTTATTGCATCCTCCCAACTACAACCAAGACTACTTCTTATACCTCGCAGCTTCGCATTCCACCATTGGAATGGTGTTAGTTCAAGAAGATGAATTCGGAGCGGAGCATGTGATATATTATCTTAGTAGGACCTTGAATCCAACTGAGCTAAAATATTCGCATGTGGAGAAATTGGCCCTGGCAGCCGTTCAAGCTGTCCAGCGTTTCCGTCACTACATTCTTCTCCGCAAAACTACAGTTATTTCGGATTGCAACCCTATGATTTATATTTTGACAAAACAACTGCTAGGGGGCAAGTACTCTAAATGGATTGTTATCCTGCAAGAGTTCGACTTGGAGTTCGAGAAGTCCAAGTCTAAGAAATCCTTAGTTTTTGCGGAATTGATGTGTGATTTCCCGAGTGTTGACACAGAGACTGTGGCAGAGGAGTCCATTGCGGACGAATCTTTGTTTCTTATTAGTACTGTTGATCCGTGTTATGGGGATATAATCATTTATCTCCAAACCCAAACCTTTCGGCCTGAAGCTTCCAAAGCGGAACGTCGAAAAATTCGGTTTCAATCCCAGCCATACAAAATTATTGGAGATACACTTTATCGCCGGGGGGCAGACTTAGTTTTTCGACGTTGTTTAACTCACGAAGAGGCTGAGAGGGTTTTGAATGATTGTCACTCTGGAGCATGTGGCGGTCATATGTCTGGGTATGCCACAGCTCAGAAGGTGTTGCGCGCTGGTTATTTCTGGCCGTCTATGTTTAAAGATTGTATCATTGCAGTCAGGAAGTGCCACAACTGTCAAGTGTTTGATCGCAAGATGCGCGCTCCACCTGCTCCTCTCCACCCTATAATTGTCGTTGGTCCATTCGCCAAATGGGGTATCGACTTTATTACTTGTAACCCTCACTCGGCTGGGGGCATGCGTATATCATCCTTGCGGTTGATTATTTTACTAAGTGGGCCGAGGCGATGCCTACATTCGACGCAAGCGGCAAAACAGCTGCAGTTTTCGTATTCAATCATATCATAACTAGGTTTGGTGTCCCACAAGCAATCATTACTGACCATGGGAGCCATTTTCGAAATGTCATGATGACTGAGCTTACAAGCCAGCTTGGTTTGCGCCACGATAGCTCTACTCCTTATTATCCGCAAGCCAACGGTTTGGTTGAGTCTATCAACAAAGTTCTAGTTACCATGATCCGACGAACCATTGGTGTTCATCGGTCGAATTGGCACAACATGTTATTTTCAGCACTATGGGCATACCGAACCTCAGTGAAAAATTCAACAGGGTTCACTCCTTTCCAGCTAGTTTATGGCTTAGAAGCTGTGTTACCCATTGAATGCGAAATCCCATCACTTCAAATGGCTGTCGAATTACTTCCAGCTACTTCCGAAGAGGAGACACGTTTATTGTACTTGGCTAAATTAGATGAGACTCGACGTGACGCTACATTGGCAATCGAGACTCACGCGAAACGAATGAAAGCTCAGTATGATAGAAATGTAACCCCTCGAAGTTTTTCGGAAGGAGACCTAGTACTATTATATGATCAAGCTAACGATAAGCTAGGTGCCGGAAAATTCGTTCCCATGTGGCATGGGCCCTACATTGTAAAGCGAAAGCTAGCAAAAGGGGCTTATGAGCTAGTTGACTTTGATGGGGACTCTTTGGGTAAACCCAGAAATGGACTTTACCTAAAGAGGTATTATGCTTAAATGATGGGAATGGAGAAATTTTTAGATAGGTTAGATTTTCTTTCTAGCTAGCAAGTGTGTTAGTTTAGTCAGTGTGCTTAGCTTAGAGAGTGTGGTTTTTCGTCGTTATTCTGGCTTATCTTGGTTTTACTCTTGATATTGCAGATGTCGACGCCTCTCCAAACATATATTGGATTTGCTGATGGTGCTTGTCGTAGTACACGGAACATCTCTTCCGCAGCTTGGGTTATCTATTCGCCCTCTGACGAGTTAGTTTCTATGCATGGGGTAAGCCTCGGTCAAACAACGAACAACATTGCAGAATACAGTGCAGTGATTGAATTATTATCCGAATCTATTTCATTTGGAATTCGACGTTTGACAGTGAGGTTAGATTCTGAACTTGTTGTATTACAGCTTAATAGAGTTTATGCCATTAGGAATCCTGTGTTATTAAGGTTGTTTTTGAGAGTGCGTCTCTTGGAACGTGAATTTGATTACATTGAATATCAACATATTCCAAGGTCTTTGAATACATTAGCAGATGCAATTGCTTCTCGAATGTTGGACAGACATTTACGATAATCATGCAAGTAAATTTAAAAGCATTTCATCACATATGTTAAACAAGATAAGCCGGTAATAGTGATATATATAGATAGAAGTGTGTCAAAAAATATATACATCGTCTTCGATCATAGGTTGAAAACACCTTATGATCGGCAAAATGATAGTACAAAAAGTCAAAATGTCACATGTGACTACAAAAGTGACTAGTCAATCACTGGTGGTGCTCTCTGTATGACACCACTGCGCGGGCTACCTTACGCAAAAATCTCCTAAACGGTCCAGGGACCGCGACTACGAAGCGCTAAAGCCGGGTAGGAATGTCATCCATAGTAGTCTCAGGTATATCTGCTGTGAGACGCTCTAGATCATGCTCCAACTCAGCTAGTACTTCCGCAGCCGCGTCCTGTGGGGCCGGTACCGGTGCAGCTGGATGTAGTCTATCAAAAGGCCGGAGGTTGGCTGGACGCTGTGGACCAACATCTGCATTTTGAAAATTTTACTGTTAGTTTTGAGACGATATATATGAAAAATAAAAAATACATAATTAGAGAACTTGTGAAAATAAAAGTACCTCTGTCATCCCATTGTTCTCCCGGTGGAAGAACCATGTCCGGATCACCTCTAAAATCCACTCCGGCATACGGAAAGTCCTGTATCGAAAAAACCTGGTCCTCTAACCAGTGAAAATAACTATCTGAGAATCGAACCACTGTCGCACCCTCGTCAGGATGCCGGGCCATCACCGCAACCCATCGTATCAGCTTTGGCTCCCGAGGACCCAAGATATCAACAGTGAGTTGCTGAGGGATCAGCATTGGAACTCTCTCCAAGGCAAAGCTCATGACTAGAGGCCCATATCCAAAAGTATTTAGTCGTCCGTTCTTTGCCTTGGTCAGTTGGCTCTTCATATGAGCCGACACAGCTTCACACCAGTTGAAAATGGTGCCTTGGTAACAGTCAATTGCCATCCGCATTTGGGATCCGGAAGCAATGTGCAAAGCGGCCGCGCCGCAAATTCTGGTAACCGTGAACGCTATGACTTTGAGTTCCGGCAAAGTGATGTGTTTTATCTCTATGCCTTTTGAATGGTGAGCCCCAGGTGTGCACCACTTGTCGCGGAGACTATCAAGGGATTGGCCACCCGGCCTAGTCCCCGCAAGACTGAGTTGCTCACCTCTGTTCGGCAAGCCAGTGAGAAAGTATACATCCGAGGGCTCTATCTCGAGCTGGTGCCCTCCTATGTAAAAGCATTGTTCTTGAACGTTCCATCGCTCAACCAGCCATTCCAAGAATCTTACCTGGCCCCTCATGCCCGGTATGGTCCAATATTTGTATAATCCGCATGCTCTTAGGGCATCCAGGGAAGGTTGATGATTTATTGCAACTTCATCATCCTCTACATGCTCTCTTTCTCTCCAATCTAACATGGTTAATATCCTGCACATCAAAAATAGCAATTAGAAATTGATTTGGGAATTTTTGGTGGTTTTTTTGAGGGAGTTGGGGTTTTGAAATGCGCACTTCTCGGAAGACGCACCCTGGCTTTGTAGCACAGGGCGCCCGGACGCGGCTGGCCTAAAGGCGGGCCGCGTCTTCCGACCTTTTTCCCGTATGAGAAAAAGTCGGAGGACGCGGGTCACCCGAAGGGCACCCGCGTCCGCCGAGAGGCGCATTCCAAAACCAAAACCCCCCCAAAAAATGAAACTAAGACCTAAAAATTGATTCTAAACGGATAGAAATGCAGAGTAGGATGTGTAAAATACCTGGATAAGACGACGTTCGATTCCGACGGTCGGATTTTCCGCAGCGACCACGGGAAGTTTCTTGTCAAAAGCTCCTTTTTCAACCTTAACAGTGAAACGGTAAAAATGACATGGTAAAAGGTATTTTTATAGGTTTTTTGGATGAATTAGTTCATTTTTTACCATGAAAAGATGTTTTTCGATGTATTTTTGCCTATTTTAAACAGGTATGAGTAATGTGTTGCTTTTGTGCAGGACAAAGGGGTTTCGAGGGAAATTGTAATTTTTCACAAACAAAAATATCAGAGTCATCTTTTAAGCCCTTTTCTGACTCCTAAAACATGAAAAGATCGCCGAGCGTTTGTTTTACACTCGTTAAAACGAAATTAAAAGACGGTCCCCTTTTAGCTCTTTTCTGACCGCAAAATCAGGAAAAGATTGCCGGGTTTTGTCGTTTCGAACTCGATAAGGAAATAAAACGACGTGTCCTTGATCGCTTTTTACTTTTCAGGTCAACGACACTATTATGAAAGTACTCCTTGGTCGCAAGATCAAGCGGTTCCCCCAGGTATTATTTTATACTTTTTCGGGCTTGAGGGACACAAATATACGAAAAAGTTCAACGTGGAGTCTCCTTTTGTTTTTTCAGACTCTCTAAAAATGAAAAACGCCGAGTTTCTCCTATACTGGGCTCGTTAAACTTTTACAGTAAAGGACCTGTTCAATTACAAGCAGGAATGAACCACTCCTTCCTAGGGTTCGAATTTAAACTAGGTTGGACTTGTCCGAAGGATGAGCTTATAATCAAGCATATGTTATCCTCCTCAAGCTTGTTAAAAATAAAGAGGTACTTGCCAGAAATGGTGGGGGAAAAGAGAGAAGAATGAACCTGTTTGTTACCTTTTGTCTCAAAAGAAACTTTATTACCACTCTTGAACACGACACTTTTCATTCACCTGGGTTGGGAAATCTTTTACCTCACAGTTGACCAAACCACTTTGAAAGTCTTTAACCGGGTTCCGGGGATTAACTTTGAGTTATTCGTCACCAAGCCATCTGTCGTGTCGTTATGTGTTCAAGAGGTCTGCAAGCAAAAACTTTCATCTGCAAAATACTTGTCATCCATTTGACCATCCCTGAGTCAGTCCTTACAGCCACATTTCTTCAACTTGAACAATGATTTCGTGTTGCGGGCTTGCCTGCAACGGGTCGCTTTCTATCGACATCGACACATTATCTAGAAAGATGACTTAGGAATCGACAGCACCTTGAAGTCTGCATGCATCAATGGCAGGTTTCTCGCCTTTGACGTCAGTTTACATCATTGACTTTCGATCAAAGGATTCCGTGAAGTGTTCAACATCAAGACATCTATTCACATTTCACGGGTTGTGCTTGGTACTTTGAGAACCATTGACATTACTGGTGGTTTCTCTCACGCTTGTTAACAGTTTGCATCATCGACTGGTAATCAAGTGGTTTCTAACATGTTTGACATCGAATCATTTAATCACATGGCTAGAATCGTACCAATTCGGGAAGTAGAAGTGAAGACCCTGGATCTAGTTTCTACCATCCAGGCTGCGAGGAGTTTTGTATTCATTATCTATGTAGACTAATCATAAACAGATGGCTGCGTCCATACTGTGTCTACAAAAGTCTATAAAAATGATGTACTGCAAGATCATTCCTGTATTAGAATAGTTAGTCCATTAGTTAAAGTTTTGAATCTGAGTATGGGAATGCCTACCTCAGTGATGATATAATCTTATACATGTATTTTGTGTTGAAAATTGCAGGTTCCAACCAGGCCATCCACAAGACAATCCTTGAAATGATAAAGCGCTTCACCCTTCCTAGAATTACAAAACCCTAAATCTATTCCAGGCTTCGCACTTTAGGGGGCAATCTGTTACACTAAAAAATGTCACCATGACCACTTACAGTTAGTATGGCTCAAATCAACAGTCATGCTACCCTCTTAGGCAAGTCTTATGCCTCTGCTATCCATCTCAAACTCAAAGAAGAGAGAAAGTCTTGTCAAAAATATGTTTATCTCTGGGGTCGCAGGTTCTCTCTAGCCTTACCTGCGGGGACGCTCACAATGTTCACAAAAGGTGCGTCCTTGGACGCTCTGTATGTTAAGGGACAGGTGCGTCCTTCTGTAAAAGGCAAAATGCGTGAGTTTCATCTTAAAAAAGTTACTTGTGGTTACTTCTAGAACTTTCTAGAGGTCGGTTTGATGAATTGGATGCGCCTCCAGTTGGTTCATGTATCTCTATTAAGGAGGAACTTATCCCATCAATAAGGGAGCTATCCCACCCAAAGAGGGGGATTATCCCATTGATGGTGGACCTGAATAACCTCTTTACAGCACTATAAATAAAGACATTGAGCCAGAGGGAGGAGAGGTTGAAGCTATACATTTTCTTTGGGTAAATGCTGCAGGAATTAGGACTCCCATTTAGAACCTTGTGAGGAGAGATTGTCTTTGCTTGATTCTACTTGGAAGTGGGTGAGCTTTGTCAAAGTAGAGGAAAACCCTTGATGGACCCTGGGAGGAACTTGCACAACACCAAGGCCAGGTTGTAAGAGTTTCTTTGTTTCGTTATTAATACAAACTGGTTTATTTTTCTCAATAGCTTGTGTTAATGAGTTATTTCATGTGTTCCTTGGTCTGCATGTTGAATATATGTTTTATTATATGAAATGCAAGTGCTTGGTAATTGTTTGATTTTTTGTGGTTGCAGGAATTGACTTGAAGGAGGAGCTCATCCGGATCGGCAAGGACGGACTACAACAACCGCGTTTTGGAATAAGGTAAGCCTAAACACTTGTAGTTTTCATGTTTTAAAAGGTATCTTTAGAGAAAGATCACTCCATTTTGTCTTGTTTGTCGCTAGAGAGTTTAGACTCCTAGGGAGGTCAGTTGTGTCCGCACAAACGACTTTTTCCGCCACGACAGCTCTTCTAGGAATCCGCAAGCATTGTCACAATTATCAGGACTCTGTCAATGGGAGGGAGAAGCTGTCAAATTGGGAACGATTGCGGTTGGATTTGGTACATGAAGAGATTCAGAGGAGCACCAGGGATAGATCCTCATCAAAGACTGGTGATGAGGAAAATTGTACCTTAGCGGGCAAGGCAAAGAAAGGGAAGGGGAAGGCTTCCCATTCCAAATCAGATTCTTGTCATGGAGGAAAGAATAAGGGCATGTCGAAAGTCAAGTGCTTTCATTGTCACGAGCTGGGACATTTTGCTACAAGTTGTTCGCTCAAGAAGTCTAAGAAGAAGCCCTCAAGAGGAGCAGTAGGTGAGGCTCTTGCCTCACAATTCGAGCTAGAATTTACCCTCATCGTATGTATGGTGTCATTAATGATGGGTAGTGTATGGTACCTAGAAAGTGGAGCTTCTTTCCACATGACTGGTAACAAGGATCTCTTCAGTAACTTGGAGGAGAAGGATCTCCATATGCATATCAAGATGGGTGATGATTGGAGGTATAGGGCTCCCAAGTTGTGTACAGTTGCCTTTCAGAGGGATTCGGGTGCTCCCCTCACTTTGTGAGATGTTATGTATGTTCCTAGTTTGAAGAAGAACTTGGTATCTGTTTCCATGTTGGAGGATAAAGGCTATGATGTGATCTTTAGTAAGTGAAAGGTGTTCCTTCGTCACATAACCATGGGACATGTAAAGAGGATAGGGATTCCGATGAAGAATATCTATAAGTTGTAGGTAGATTATTGTACTACCTTGAGAATGAAAGTAGAGAAGTTGTGGAGTCGATACATCGATGAGTTGTGGCATAGGCGATTGGGCCACTTGCATCATGGTGCTTTGAAAATCATGTAGCGAATTTCTACCGGTCTTCCCAAAGGTACACTAGAGAAAGTTGACACATGCAAAGGGTGTACTTTGGGAAAATTCACTAAAGTTTCCTTTTACAACAAAGATATGTGAGCACAGGCGATCCTCGATCGAGTCCATTCAGATGTGTGTGGGCCATTCTCGACAACATCCATGACCAAGAGCATGTATTATGTTATATTTGGTGACAAATTTTCTCATAAATGATGGATCCTTTTCACGCAGAAGAAAGATCAAACTTTTGCAAAGTTTTTTGAATTTAAAGAATTGGTCAAGAAAGATACTGGAAAGAAGGTTAAAGATCTCAGGAGTGATAATGGTGGAGAGTATGTGTCAAATGAGTTTAAAAAATTATGTGTGGAAGAAGGGATTAAACGGGAGTTGGCAGCACCTGATAACCCATAGCAGAATGGGGTGGCTGAAAGGAAGACAAGAAAAATTGTAGGGGCAACATGAGTGATGTTGCATGATCAGGTCCTACCACTACACTTGTGGGTTGAGGCATGCAACACAACTATTTATTTACATAACAAAATCCCTCATGGGATTCTTGGGATGAGTACACCAGAGGAGGCTTTCTCAGGGAAGAGACCAAATGTGGGCACTTTAGGATTTTTGGCTCATCGGTATACTTCCATGTGACCAAAGATGCATAGAAGAAGCTTGAGCCGACAACAGAGTTGAGGGTATTTTTGGGTTACACTGATACACCTCACAACTATCATGTGTACCTACCGACTAGTAGGATGACAATGGTTCGCAGGGATGTAAAATTCGATGAAGAGAAGGCCATGAAATGTTCCCTTGAGAGGTAGATTCAACTATATGCGGTTGAGGATATTTTGGCTCCTAAGGAGGAGCCTCAGATTGATGTGGAGCAGCCACATGCAGAGGGTTTGGAAGTGGAGACGTCCACTCAGGCAAAGTCTTCCAGAGATGGGAGAAAGCACACTAGAGAGGCTGATAGTTTATTGCAAGATGTGAGAGATAATGTGGGAGCACCCACATCACAACTCAGTCATAGGAGGTCATGAGAGAGGTACACTTGATACATGGATCTTATGAACTGATGTGTTGAGATAGAGCCATCTTCTTTTGAGGAGGTATTGTAACAACTGGTTTGGGTTGATGCCATGGATGAGGACTATGACTCCATTGTCAGGAACAATGTTTGGGATGTGGTCCCAAGACTAGAAAACAAGTCAGTGGTGAGTTTCTGATGGCTTTACAAGGTACAGCAAGCAGTGAATGTTAGCGTGGAGAAAATTAAGGCCAGGTTCGTGGCCCAAGTATTTTCTTAAGTATAGGGGATTGATTACGATGATACATTTTCTCTTGTTGTAGGGTACTCGCCAATCAGATCCATTTTGGCATTATCAGCGCAGATGGGTTGGAAGATAAATCATATGGATGTAAAGAAAACCTTCCTTAATGGCATGATTGAGGAAGATGTGTATATTGAGTATCCTGAAGGTTTTTAGACCTTTGACCAAGAGTCAGATGCGTGCCAACTCAAGTGAGCGTTGTATGAGATGAAGCAAGCACCTCATGCTTAGTACACTAGGATTGATAGATACTTCACCGGGTTGGGCTTAACCAAAAGTGAAGCAAATGCGAATGTGTACCATATTGTGGTGGAGGGTAAATTGTTGATTATTGTTTTATATGTCAATGATTTTATTTTGATAGTTGATGATAAGTTGATCAAGCCTTGCAAGGAGGATCTTGAAAGAGAGTTCAAAATGAAGGACTTAGGGCTCATGCACTACTTTCTGGGGATGGAAGTATGGAAAGATGATGCATAACTTTTTTTCTCTGAGGGAAAGTATGCCAACTAGATACTGAAAAGGTTCCACATGCAGATCAGCAAACCCATTGAGACTCCTCTAGTAGGTAACTGCAAGAAGGAGGATGATACTTTGGGTGAAGTAGTGGAAGCTACTATTTACAGGCAACTTGTGGGTTCACTCATGTATTTGGTGAACACACGACCAGAAATGTGTTATGTAGTTAACAAACCTAGTCAAACGATGGTTAGGTTGACCAAGTTGTGTTGGAAGGTGGACAAACATGTGTTGATATACGTCGGAGGCACTACTCAATATGGAGTGTGGCACAAATAGATAGAGGGTGTGAAGTTTCAAGGCTTCACCAATGCAGATTGGGTAGGGATTCCATCCGAAATGAAGAGAACATCAATGGGATCTTTAATATTGGGTCAGAAACTGTTTCTTGGTACATCAACAAATAGAGATCAGTTACACTCAGTTCAGCAGAGGCAAAGTACATGGTTTCTAGTCAAGCAGCTTGTGAGGCCATTTGGATGAGGAATATTCTGGTTGGCTTGTTTGGTCAGCAGATGGATCCAAATGTGATTTACTATGATAACCAAAGTTGTATCAAACTCTATGAAATTCTAGTTTTTCATGATTGGTCCAAGCATATTGATATCTGGTATCATCATCTTCGAGATTGTGTGTAGAGGCAGATTATGTTGTTGGAGTACATTCCCATAGAGGAGCAAGATGTTGACATTTTGACAAAGGCATTATAAATATGTAAATTCAAGTTTCATAGATGAAGGATTGGGGTAGCTGGAAATCCCTTTCTTGTTGAGAGGCAGTGTTAAAGATAGCAACAAGAAATTCCAATCTAATTTGTCCTTGGATTAAATTGTGAATTAAAATCGAATTCTATTCTCATAGAAACTTGTAAATAGTTAATTAAGTTAAATTGACTTAATTGACTTAGGGATTTCAAGTTGGAAGTCTATCTAGAGTCATGTAAGTGTGATCCCTAAATTTTAGGGGTCCATATTGAGTTTATTGGATTTGTAATTAGATAACTCAATCTAATTGAGTTATAGTAAGTTAAACTAGTTCTAACTATTAGAGGAACTAGTAGAGGTTTAGTAGTGAATCAATGCACCAGTGCATCGTCAGTGCCACACCAACTAATTGAAGATTCAATCATGGATAACTCATGCATGTTAGTTCAGAGGAGGACCTATTTGAGATTAGATTGCAGGGATAATGTACTATCAGTTGTATAATTTTACGAGTTGTACAGATGGTGCATACAATCAGTTGAGGACCTAACTTTGGATTGCGTAGTTATGGAGGAAGGATTTCCCAAATAAATATGGGATGATTCTCTCAGGAATTGCGCAAGGAAGTAGGGGTTTGGCAGGCAGAAGAATTGGCTTAGTGTTGGCAATAGCGGGCTTCTGAGGTAGAGAGTTTGATCTTACTTGTGTGGGGATTGTTCTAGCGAGAACACGCATTTTATTTTCTTCTCAGATCTTCTAGTTAATGCAATATAGATATTCAGGGTTTTGAGTAGTTACTTTCCCCAGAGAAATATTGTGTTATGTGTGATTGATATTCTTCCTCTTTCTGCTTTTTTTTCATAGATCGTTATTGGTTTCTGCTGTAAAGAGTAGAGTAGATTCTTGTCTTATGTTTCAGTACATCACATGAGTTGTTGAATCTACAGAAAAATATACAAACTTGATCTCCCACTTGGAAATCATTATCAACTCAATGCTTTTCATGCTTTTCTTTATACTTCCATTTTCTTTTCTCAATTTTCTCTTGTACTCTTTGATGCACTAGCTGAATTTGTTCAATGAAATTCTTGGCTTTATCCACATCACTATGTCCATCTACTGCAATATATTTACCATAGATGAAATCTAAAGGATACTTTGGAAAATAACCCAAACAAGCTTCAAATGGAAATACTTGCATAGATGAATGCTTGACACAATTGTAGACATGTTAGATGTAATGAAAATGCTCATCCCAAAGTTTAGGATGCTTACTGAAATAAACACAAAGTAGATGCACTACTATTCCGTTTACCAAGTTTTCTATTTGGCCATTGGTTTGTGGATGAAATATTGTGCTCTTCTTCAACTTGGTGTCCATGAATTCCCATAGGCTTGAAAAAAACTTCCCAACAAATCGAGAATTTTGATAAAAATTAATAGAAGATGGAAACCCATAATGAACCCATACATTTTGGAAGAACATCTTTGCAGTTCGTTCAACTATGACTTGTTTCTTACATGGAATCAACACACACATTTTGCTGAAAAAATCAACAACAACATAAATATAATCATGACCTTTATTTGACATTGGTAGTCCTCCTACAAAATCCATAGAAATACTTTCCCAAGTGTTTCGGGGAAAACTAGTGTCTTGTCAAATGACTAGCCCTCTAGGTTTGGAAACTGCCCTAGAAACAATAGTTTAAAGCAATTCAATGATTTATTCTATGTGTAACAGATAAGAGAAAGACAATGGAACCAACCTGGAACTTCCGCTTAATCCCTTGCTTGATCTCTCTCCCCCTTGACAGAGCTTGTAACTCCTCCCCATACTTAACCTGCTTGAAGAGTACCTGCAAAAACACAACAACAAAGAACTGTCAAAGCATCTTGATCTATTACAACATAAACATTATAGAATCAAATATATAATGAACAAATGATAGCATTCACAAATGATAACATTCACAATTGCACAATCATATGGAAGCAAACTTGAAAAACTTTATTAAATAGAAGGGAGAATTACAACCCAGTTGTCTGATCCAGCATCATCCTCCTAGCTTCAATCCCTCTTCACCTCATGAAATAGCAAGATCACACCAACAATACAATGCTCTTTTCCTCAAATACAAACTATCAGCACTTCCTTGCAATTCACAATATTCCAGCCTCCTGGATCTCTTAGATGAGGGATCCATTTATGGATGTGTGCAAGGGTGTGAGTCATCTCTAGGGTTTGATTAGTGTCATTCCACTTGTTACAATTGGTTCCACTTGGAGATTCCTAGATCTCTTACTCATCCCTGGGCGAATTCAAAGAGGCAAGTGGCATAGGGGAAGTTTCTAGAAGATTCCATGAGCAACCACTTAGCAAACTGTCTTGGACATTTTTCCATCCTCGCCCATCGCACCCTGTAGAAGGCCTAATCAGTATGCATTGCATCTGGGTAGTGTACCACTCATCATGCATCGCACCCTGCCAGTGGAGCAGTCAGTATGGTTCAGTTTAGGCAATTTCTGGATGGTTTCTCAAGTGGAAATTTTGGGGAATGATGTAATCAGATGACTAATCTCTTTTAGGGTATGAAACAACTCTTTTAGGGGTCAAAAAGCCCTAGTTTATTGACATATAAGTTTGGGGTTGATGTGACCAAATATGTTTATAACAGTTTCCCCCTAAAGCATGAAGTATAAAAATTTTGATGTCAGGTGAAATGCTTTATCATGAGGATCCAAGGTTTCAAACTAGAAGGTGACCTGTATAAGTTACAATACAATACATCATCATAATATAATTTTCATGATCTAGCTAAGGGAGGCATTCCCATGCTCAACTTTATAAATTCATTTCATGTACATAGATTAGATAGTCGTCTGTAGATGCAGACTGGTGATTCTTCAGATGTAGAGTCATCATCCTTGGTTCAGATGACTATCTATGCAGTGCCTTTGTACATTTGATGTTTTTATATCCCTGAATATATCGTAGCCCGGATGGATGAAACTATATCCGGGGTCTTCAAACTCGTTCAATCTTTGCCCGATGTACAAGTCAACCCATGTGAAGAGATGTTCTGAAGTCGAACATGGAAAGACATCACTTGATTACCAGCCAATAATGTGAGCTATTAACAGACGCGAGAGGAATCACCGATAATGATAATGACTCTCAAGGTACTACAGTACAATTCACGTGGTGTGAATATATGATTCGATTTCGAACACCACGTGAAATCTTTCGGTTGAAGGCTATTGATGTCAACCTGTTGCCGGAAGTGAGAAACTTGCCATTGATGCATGCAAGCTTCAAAGCACTGAAAGGGATGTTTCTAAGTCAACTTCTTGGATAATGAGCTGATGTCAACAAGAAGTGACTCGTCGTAGGAGGGCCTTAATGTATCCCACATCTACGACACGAATTGAAGCAAATGATTTCTAGAGGTGAAAATGAGCTGACGACACAAGGTTCAGGAATGGCGATCATGAAAAGTTGAAGGTCGGAGGTATTGCAATGGATGTGACATTAACTGGTTTGTGGTTTCTCAATTGAATGACTTCTCTTGAACATGTCGGCGACACTGAGATGGATTGGTAGCATTAACCCCAAAAGATGGATGGTGTGAAAGACCAATGTTGAGATGACCGGTGAATGGAATAATCCAATCCTACTCAATCATGGTGATGGAGTGAAAGTGTCATGTTCAAGAGTGACCTGCTACCATAAATTCTTCAAGTTTCTACCCTTTTTCCCCAGTCATTGCTGACCAGTACCTCTTTTTTTTTGTCTAGCTTGAGGAGGATAACATATGCTTGTTCTATAATTCACCCTTCGAGCAAACCTGTCGCTATGTTTTAGCGAGTCTAGCGACAGTGAAACTCGACCTTGTCTAGAATGGACAGTTTATCGCTATTGTTTTAACGAGTTTAACGACAAGGTGTTGATGCCCCGAAAATCGTTGTATCAACATTGGGGGATAACCACCCGGTCCGGACCTTAATACAACTCCTTTTCCGTTTGGAATAGTGGCTCCGACTGGGGATAATGGGACCAGTTTCCCAGTAATAAAAAAAAGGGGTGGATGAATGATTGATTATCTAATCTAATGATAGGCGAATAACTTAATCTATCAGCAAAATAAAAGAACTACTACTAATCCCGGGAACTATTGTACTTTGAAATGTAGCGCTTGATGATCTATGTCTATTGACAGGCATATAGATGACTCCATCTAATAGACATGGACATTTATTCATTCAAGGATTACTTTGCTTAAATAGTTAAACAAAGTGATTAACACAATATTGCTACACTTATCATTTATATCATCGATACATATATGATCAAAAGCAAAGCATACTACAAACATCCAATAGTGGAAGGAATAAAGAATGCTGTTAAAACACATACATATATCTGATAATAGCAAAAATGATCAAATGACAATTCATATAAAAAGAATGAATTCAGACATAGATAATAGTACCATATGAGCTACGAGTCACTCCCAATATCAATCGCTATTTGAGATTCTTCTTCCACCGCAGAAATACTTTCAAACAAAGACAGTAGTGCACATTTGCATAAAAGCTTCCTTGCCAAAATCAGAATAATTGGTCCAGTTTTATAAAAGAATATGCCTGAAGTACAGTATATAGTGTACTTCAGGCTTGCTTTAAGTCATGTACAAAACTTACGACCCTTTCCAAATACAATGAAAGGGTCTATAAATACTAAATTAAGCTAACTATCTATGAAACTGAAATCCTACTTAATTGGTATCAAATGATCTTGAATATCTCCTTCTCAGTAATCTGGCAGTCGACGGTATGAATCATCATGTAGGCTGTTTGCCTTTAAACCTGAGCTGACATATCGCAAGCATTGGCTCCACTTCGGGCGGTCTGTTGAGGCGAGAGTTGAGTTGGGCGGCATAGGTGGCATCCTGAATATCAGGAATAATATACTCGATTGCATCTATAAGGCATTTGAGGGCGGCTCTCTGGCTGTGTGGTTTGACTAAGAAGAACCAATAGGCATCCCATGTTAAACTGTTAATTCCAGCGATTAATCTCCCATTTTTCTCTAGTTCCGGATAACATGACTGCTCCAATGTTTTCACCGCTGTCAATTTTCCTGGAGTGCATTGGGAAATCATGTTAGACAAGTAGAGAGTATTATTAACCAATTCAACCAAGTTACTTGTGGTTTATTTGCATCTTGAAATTGCCCTCTCTGCTTTCATTAACTGGGATTGCCATTCTGTAAATAATATTTCCTTATGTGATTCTAAAATCTTTGGTAAATTAGCCGCTTGTCCCTGATCGGTATCTTGCCACTCAAGAAAATCAGTTAATGTTTCATCGGCTTGATCCAAGTCTGTTCTAGCTTTTTCTAATTGTTTACTTATTGATGTCGTCAAATCGCATAATGGTTCCGCCTAGGCGATTTGTTGACATAAAAGCTTGATCTGTGTTCTAAATGCCTTATTTATCTGTAATGCTTCTGATTTGAATTCGGCTATCTGTGGAAGATTCTTTGTCTTCTCAAGCTGGGCTGATAGTTGAGCAATCTGCTCATCTTTTAACTTCAACATTTGTTCATTTGCTGCCTTCAGTTGTGCCAATGCCTCAGACAACTCTTTCTGCTTCTGGACTGCGCTGTGATCAATCCTCTGTTTCTCTTCCTGCAATTGTTGAGTTAATTGATTATTTATTTGTTGTTGTGTTAACAATTGCCGTTCTGCCTGCTCTGCCTTCTGTTGTACTTTTGTTAGTTGTGCTTGCAATAAAAATATCTCCTGGTCTTTTGTTTTTAATAAAAGACTCACCTCTGATGCCTTGTCTATTGTTGCTGCCGAATAGGCTCCAGCATATTGTGATAGTTTTGTTAGGTCATCAGAGGGGTCAAATTCCTCCTTCCAAACCACATTGCCTGTGACCGTTTGTTCTGGGAATAGGGAAGGTTGATCAGTCCTTCTCCTCTTCCTCTGTCGTTTTACCACAGCTTTGTGTCTTGGGCTATAGAAGACATCCAAGGGAGGAATTTCTTCTATCTGCAAAATAATTTGATCGGAGGGATCCTTTGGGATTATCTCTACTTCTTTCAAACTGGGTAGGCTGCTGGTTCCACTTGGAACCTGTTTTGAAGTGGTCTCCTGTGTATCTGCCACTTTTGAAGTTTCGGTGTCCTTTGAGCACTCAAGATTACTGATAATTGAATCGAATTGCTGCCATTCCTGGAGCAATTTGGGATCAATTTGAGTATCTACATTTACCTCTATGCTGCTCTATTCCTGCTCTTTAGTCTGGGTTTCCTCTTGCACTTTCTCCTGTTCTTTTGATGTAACCAGAGGTTCCTTAGTATGTCGCTATTCAGGCTCGCTTGATTCTGTTGCTGGGGTTGTTGCTAACAGATCTAGAGGCAGAGTTTGCAACCTCTGTTCTCTAAGTCTGTTGAATTCAACTAATCCTTCATCTTTGTATTCCATTATGGCCAGCGATCTAACTTGATACATTGATTCAACTGAGGAGAACATGTCATCAAACTTATCCTCTTTATGGTCAAACTTTGTCAATTTGGCCTGTTCAAGTGCATTATAGGCGACTTTGTTGGGATCAAATCGCCTATTAGGGAGGGTTGCTAGAGTTAATGACTTCATCTTTGTAGCTTCTTTCTCTGCATGTTTGAAATCATGCAAAGTGTAGACACCACATCTCAGAGGAAAAGAGGGCCATACTTGCTTCTTATTTTTCTTTAGAGTTTGTGTAACTCCTTCAGAAATAATCTGATAGGCTATCTCCCTCGCTAGCAGTTTATCAGGTATGTACAAAGGAAGGACATGAGGTTCAGCTTGGCTGCCGAAAATTCTTATATAAGTAAATTTTTCCTCTCTGAACCATCTTCCTATTGATGTCAAATCAATCCCTGCTTGGTAAGAAATTTTGGGAGCAGGTTTATCAAAAATAGAGTAATGAATGGGTAACATGAAGCCATTGTAGACTTGGTATAAATGGTGCTTATAGGAAGTTTTCCACAATTTCTGATGGTATATGTGAATAGGCATGGGGTCTTGTGCAGTCCACCTCCAGCCGAGCACGGGAAATTCAGAATTAAAACACAGGGTATCTAGTATATAAGCACTGTAGTAGAATGGGGGAATAAGCCTTTCGGTGACGCGGGTTTTAGTTCTAAAATCGAGAACTGCTGTTGCTAGCTTATCTGATAGTATAGTTGCCCAATCCATTATTTCACTATTACACGCCGCTTCCATCAAGGGAACCAGTTCTATAGTGAAATTAGCGGAATCGTGCGACCCCCACAATCTACACATCATTATCCCAGCATAACAATAAGGAGAACATAGGGAATCAACAGAGTACTTACCGGAAGTTTCATGTTTGTGTTTTGCCGGATTTTGCCTCCAGTCCCGAATGGGTTCGGATTCAGTTTCATTCTCATTTAGAAATTTCTCCAGAAATGACTTGTTGTACTTCTTCTCTGGCTCAGGCAAATGATACATTTGCCTCAAATCATTAGCCTGAAATGAACCGAAGATTCTCCCATCTCTGGTGCAGAAGGTTCTGTCTGTGATTGGGATTTCCTCAATTTCCCACCTCACTACATCCGTATATGGGAGAATTTGTTCCCGAGCCGCTATCCGATGAAGGAAAGAGTCGGCTAAGTCCTTTAAAGTACCATCAGATTTTCGATTGGTATCTGCTGTGGCTTGTACTGCTGTCACCTTTGGTTCTTTGGCCTCAATCAAATTATAGGTACTTTGCCAAGTTGTTCTACCGAGTCCTGAACATGTAGTATCAGATATCAATCCTTTCTTTTCAGTTCCTGGATCAGCGATGACTTGTTCTGTGGCTGGTGAAGCGAAAGCGATTGTAGTTTTCTTAGACTTCTTCCCCATTCTGCTTGAATCTGTTACTTCGGAAGAATTCTGCACAGGAGTGAAAATAAGCGTAACACAGAGAATTGGTAGTGAAAACCAAATACGAGTGAGATATATTGATTAATGCACGATGAAGGATTAACTTAAAGTGGCCGCGGATACAATCTGTGAAAAGATTTTTTAATCTTACTATTTCATTCAATGGCCATTAAAACCTGCCAATCCTTTAAATGCCCATCATATCGTTTATTGGCCGGATGATTTGTTTAAGCGTGCCTTGGATGTTTTGGCGGTTGAGCACAGGTGAATCACTGTTTGAAAGATAAGGCCTTTAATACGAATTAATCGTAATATCCCCGCTTTAACAATTTTTGAAGTTTGCGCTTTTGGCTTTATCGCAATCGGGCGTCGGGGGAAAACTTAAATCGTTATATTGGTTCCTTTTAGAATCCCCGATCGCCGATAGCGATATCGCATCGCATCGGGAGTATTAACTGGGGCACTTTAAAAAGCATGCATGGTAAATCCCCGATTGCCGATAGCGATTTCGCATCGCATCGGAGCGAAAGGGACTTTATCGCATCGCATCGGAGCGAAAGGCACTTTTGTTATGGGAACTTATTATTGCCGATATCTGATAGCCTATTGCATGTTATCGCGTCGGAGCAAACCAATGGGTCTTTAAGTTATGCCTCCTTTGTCATTGCGATATGCGATCTTGCGATCGCTTTATCGCAATGATAAAATATTAATCATTTATATTATAAGATCAAATAATTGGTTTGTCAAAAAGATTTTTTAATGTTTTCACTTTGTTTTTTTGGATCTTTTTGAATTATACAAAGTTGATACGAATAAAAATAAAAAGGGACCCATTTCATATTATAGTTTTGTGAATAAAAATGATATGAAATGGGGGGTTGTTGTAGAGCACAACACAAGGATAACTCGGTCTTTTTCATGTTTAGAGAGTTTGAAAAGGGACGAAAAGAAAACTCCAAGAGTTCTTCTTCATCAAATAATCCCTCGAGTCTGAAAAAGAATAAAATAATACAAAAGGGATGACTTTTCCGATCACTTTAACGAGCCGAAAAAGACAAGGGCTCAAACGTTTTCGTGAGATAATCCCTCGGGTCCAAAAAAGGATAAAATAATACGGGAGGGATGACATTTCCAATCACTTTAACGAGCTGAAAAGGTCAAGGGCTCGACAATATTTTCATATTTAACGAGTTTGAAAAGGGTTTAAAGGAGACTCGATTTGAGGAATGAGTGGTGTCTAGGGTAGCAACTAGTTCCGGTGAATTTGGAACTTCTCAAAACATGGTGAATTCTGTGAAGAGGCTGGCTAATAAGGACCACTCACCGCAACTGTTCCTCAAAAGGGGTAAAACCACCAAGTGGAAGCGCCTGATCGACCAAAGGGATGGTGGTGATGAGAGGTACACGACCAGGGTTCAAAAGGCTGATAAAATGGCAATCAAAAATGTTATTTAGTTGAAGGTGGGTTCATTTTTTGACAAGCTTGAACCATGGGGGAACTATGCTTGGTTGCAGGTTTTTTTTTTATTACTATATATATATATATAGATATATATCTATCTATATATATATAAGCTCGAAATGACAAAACTAAAAATTGAAAAAGAAAATTAAAAAAGATGGATTGAAAATGGTTTGCATGCCCCCAACATGATGAAAAGGAAAGTCTCCTGTAACCATATGGGAATCATTGTGGTTAGGTAGGACGGTTTCATCCAGAATAGACAAAACACCTCTTTGGCTTCGTTCCAGAATAGACAAAGGTGAATGGTGTGTCAGACCAATCACATCACCTCTTTGGCTTCATCTAGAATAGACCAAGGTGAATGGTGTGTTAGACCAATCACATAACCTATAGGGAAACTTATCCTTACAACTAGGTGCCTTCCCCCTAAGCTTCATTACATTCACCAGACTACTCTTAGCTATCAGGTGGATGGAATGAAGGTTCTTTTACGAGATCAAGTGAAAGACTTGACTGGAATTTTACGAGATCTAATCAAAGACTCGACTTGGAACTTTGCTCCAGGGGTCCTTGTTTCATTTTTTAACGAGGTTGACACAAGACAACGAACTCTCCTCATGGGAGCTATTTCATTTTTTAAGGAGGTTGACACAAGACAACAAACTATCCTCGGAGACCCTTGGTTTCATTTTTTAACGAGGTTGACACAAGACAACGAACTATCCTCAGACCCTTGGTTTCATTTTTTAATGAGGTTGACACAAGACAATGAACTATCCTTGGACTCCTTGTTTAGAACTCATAAGTGATTATGAAGGAGAGATATGGTTCTAATGCCCCCAGTACATAATGTACAACATCACTGAATTGATTGTCAGTCGATGTAGGTATGGAATAGGTTGCCACATAATTAACCTGTGGCGGGGATGATACCAATGGTATAAATGGACCATTTAGGGATGATGGTTGACTAGGAGCTATATTTGGACCGGGAAATGAAAGCTGGTCAACGGTGACAATCCTGCCTTCATGCGGGAAACAAATCACTCGAAAGAGTGTTGAAACAATAGCTCCCATGTGATAAACATAGTCACGCCCAAGAAGTCGATTGTAATATAAAGGTCCTGGGACTGCCATCACGTTCAGATAAACGATTTTTCCTCCCAAAGTGATAGGTAATTGAGGAAGGATGCCTAATGGTCGACTATTTCCTTTGTTAAAGCCCAACAGATTCTGTGTAATAGGCACAAGCAGTGGCGAACCAAGCACTTGCCAATCAGTTGAGGAAAGGATACTCACTGATGTACCTTCGTCTATAATAGTGCCAGGTACAATCATTTTATAAACTTGTACTATGATCTGGAAAGGCACATAAGAAGGAAGGTGGGATCCTGCTAGTCGATTCCAATCAAAGGAAGTGACTAGACTACTTGGAGGGGGTACCGTGGAAACGGGAGAATTAACCCCTTGAGTTACGAGAACTGGAGGATTTTCCTCCTGTCTTGATGGAATAGGTGGATTGCCCCCAAGCTCATTTGAATCTGAGGTAACAAAAAGAACTTGAGTGGTATGATTTTCACTCTCTTCGAGAAAGGTACGATTAGTTGAAGGTGAAATTAGGTCAACTGTGACTTCGACCTATTGATTTTGGTCGGGTATGGACTCATAAGATTCACTTTCAGAGAGAGTGGTTTCGACCGACGGTTGATTTAAGTCAGTCAGTTCATCAACTAGTGAAGGATTTAGGGAGAGTTTCCTGTAACCAGATGGAAGTCACTGCGGTGAAGTAGGATGGTTATCCAACACTCTTTTGGCTTCATCCAAATAGGGACAAAGGTGAAAGGGGTGAATCCCTTCACATAACCTACAAGGAATCCTGACTTTTCCCTTATGTCCATGAACTTTACTATCACTAGTTGATGGTGTGTTACCAACATGATCTCTAGAGGTTGATTTAACGAGAAGACCATTCTTTCAAGATCCGAGGAAAATAAGGACAATTTCGATGAAAATTGTCTCTTGCATAAATTATGCATGGATATTTGAATTTGTGAGGCTTAACGGATGGATTTTCATCAGATGTTGCATTCAGAGCAATAGTTGCTTGGTTGCCCCCTTGCTGATTTGGCTTCTTCTTCTTCTCCTTCCCTTTCTTCTTCTTCTCAGCCACCTGGTTAGTAGCATCACTACTTTCATTGAGCGAAGAGGAAGAAGGGGAGGGAGAAATAATGAAGAAGAAGGTAAAGGGTCAACTTTAGTATCAACTGGAGGTTGATTCGATTGCGGAGGAATCAGGACATTTTGAACCACAAAGGTTGAAAACAACCATACTGGCAGGCCAATGGTAATTCCCAGAAGGGACAATGTAGCCATATAAGGAGCACCGATATTTCCCCAAGAGGAAAAAGGACTAGGATTCCCCTATAAAGGGATTCCTTGATCAATGGACTCTAGATTCAATGCCATATGTCTCAACCTAAGATCAACTAAGGAACAACGATGCTATTTAGATTTCAATTAATTTTAATAACGCTTTGACACAACTTTGCTTTTTCAGTTTTTAAGAGTCGAGAAAAAGCTAAAGATGACTCTAGTCCCCTTCGATTTTTAATGAGCCTAAAGTGACAAGTGCTCAGATGGACCTTTTCTTTTAAAGATTAAAAAAGGAACGAAAGTGATTACTCTGGAAAATATAGATAGAGGGATTACCAAACCAATCGTAAAACTGCAACATACACCTTGGTGATAAATTAAAGAGAAATTACCAAGGACTTATGTACGGCAGTCAATCTTCCCAAATGCTGTGTTCAGTGCATTGCGATCAATAAGGTGGCAGACTCAGCTTCCTGTGGATAAAGGATATAAGCCTACTGTGGTCTCCCAATATATACGTAATGGTACAGGGAGCACAAGTCCGTGCTAGCACTTGTCGTATCAAGGAGGAGGAATCACCCAACCTTCAATGAAAATGATAGTTACTAGTTTTAATGACACCAGAACACGTCTCTAGCCTAGACCTCTAGATGTGTTGCGTTAAGTTCCAAAGCATTGTTAGGTTCATTGAAATTTATTTTAAAGTTGATCTTGTTTAAAGTTTGTCTTTCAATGGTTCACTGCGTGATGTTGATTTTGAAATTCCTAAAATGCAATCTACAATGATAAACAATCTTTTTTTATTTTGAGCAATGAAAATCCTAGCTACTAGGGAAAGAAGATTACAATTCTTTCAAACAAAGAGCAAAGAGAACACACTAGTGCATTCTCCTAAATCATTTTTTGCACACAAACTGCAAAATGATAAATGCAAATGTATGTATTTGTTTTCGCTCCCCTTAATGTGAAAAATGCCGAAAAGGAAAACTAAATGTAGCAAAGATATGAAATATTTTACTCAAAGCGACATTTTCGACAATTTCTTTTTCAAAAGAGAAAGGAAGACTAAACGACACTTTTCAATTTTGAATAAAAATTCTTTCGACACTTCGAATTTAATCATATCAAACCAAATACATGACGAAAAGTACAATCGACTATCCAGGGAAGGAAGAATCCACAACACTTCTCTTTTCGACACGAAACGACAATTACGACACTTTTTGTATCAAAGCAACAGATCGATTTAAGCAAATTTTCGACAAAGGATTGTAAATGATGAAAAAATACATAAAAACATTCACTAATCCTAAACTAATGGAGGCTGATCTATGTGATGCAAGTAGGCTTCAGTAATGAGGCACTGTTCATAAGCAACAAAAACAACTAAACAAAACTGTAAACAAGGTCAAAAAACCCCCAATTTCTATAATGGAAAAAGGCTCAGTCAGTCATCGCACCTAGGCTTCATAGAAACAGGGATGCATCGCACTTTACACACTCGAGAGGTGCGATGCATACTGGGTTATAGTGACAGACAGTGCGATGGGCTGGGGAGCACAACTGAAGTGGGTTTTGGCTCAGATGTGCATCTGTTTTTAATGGGTTAAGTTGAGCTTTGATGGAAAATAAAGAGAAAAGTATTAAGGAATGTATTGAGAGGTTACTGAGCTACCAAAAGGGCATCTAGAATGCTTCTAAGTCAAATGTTTAATTCATAAACTAAACCAGAGATTGACTGAAGCAACATTCATCTCCTATGAAATTGCAGAGCAAGAGTAGTTCGAAGGCTACTTGGCTGACTTCAGGCTCTGTCTATAGTTTATAAAACAAACAATAACAACAAACAAACATCTATTTGATCCCCAGTGGACTCACCAATTTGTTTCGGGGAAAACTAGTGTCTTGTCGAACAACTAGCCCTCTAGGTTTGGCAGCTGCCCTAGAAACAACAGTTTAAAGCAATTCAACGGTTTCTTCTATGTGTAACAGATAAGAGAAAGATAATGGAACCAACCTGGAACTTTGGCTTAATCCCTTGCTTGATCTCTCTCCCCCTTGATAGAGCTTGTAACTCCTCCCCATGCTTAACCCACTTGGAGAGTACCTGCAGAAACGCAGAAACAAAGAACCGTCAAAGCATCTTGATCTATTACAACATAAACATTATAGAATCAGATATATAATGAACAAATGATAACATTCAGAATTGCACTTTCATATGGAAGAAAATTTGAAGAACTTTATTAAATAGAAGGGAGAATTACAACCCAGTGGTCTGATCCAGCATCATCCTCCCAGCTTCAATCCCTCTTCACCTCATGAAATAGCAAGATCACACCAACAATACAATGCTCTTTTCTTCAAATACAAACTATTAGCACTTCCTTGTAATTCACAATATTCCAGCCTTCTAGATCTCTTAGACGAGGGATTCATTTATAGATGTGTGCAAGGGTGTGAGTCATCTCTGGGATTTGATTAGTGTCATTCCACTTGTTACAATTGGTTCCACTTGGAGATTTCATGGATCTCTTACTCATCCCTGGGCAAATTCAGAGAGGCAAGTGGCATAGGAGAAGTTTCTAGAAGATTCCATGAGAAACCACCTAGAAAATTGTCTTGGACATTTGTCCATCCTTTCCCATCACACCCTATAGAAGGCCTAATCAGTATGCATCGCACCTGGGCAATGTACCACTCAGTATGCATCACACCCTTCTAGTGGAGCAGTTAGTATGGTTCAGTTTAGACCATTTCTGGATGGTTTCTCAAGTGGAACTTTTGGGGAATGATGTAATCAGATGACTAATCTCTTTTAGGGTATGAAACAACTCTTTTAGGGGTCGAAGAGCCCTAGTCTATCAACATATAAGTTTGGGGTTGATGTGCCCAAATATGTCTATAACACCAAGGATGAGAAGGAATATGAAGTGGAGTGTACAAACCCAATTTCCTATTGTTATGCTTGATAGTAGCACACAAGGAATATCCTCTTACATATCTTGAAACACTTTCATTCATGCAAGATCAATAGCAATACCTCTGAATGTGTGCAATTGTTTTGCCTACACCAAAGTGACCAACAATAAGAGAAGTGTGGGCTTCCATTATGACATTGAATTTTTCACCATGTGGAACACATAACTTTCCAAGATGATACAATAATTTTTTATGAAAATGATAATGCAACTCTTCCACATGATTTCCTTGAATCAAAGTTGCATAAACATATTTAAAATCGTCATCTTGAGCACACTGTTCAATATAAATTTCATGCAAGATTGAGTTATGCTTAAGAATGAAAAATGCATTAACAATAGGCCTTGACAACATATCAACTTTGTTGTATATACGTTTCTCTTACTTGATTACCAAATGAAAATGTTGGGAGAATCCCATCCACCTGAAATGTCGAGCTTGTTCTAGCTTGGTTTGTGATTGTAAATATTGCAAAGGTTGATGGTCAGTATGAATAATCGTTTCTCTACCCATCAAATAATTCTTCCATTTATTCACACTTTGTACCAAAGCATACAACTCTTTATCATAAGTTGGATAGTTGATTACTGCATTGGTAAAGGTTTCAAAATGATAACAAATAGGCTTACCATGCTGCATCAAAATTGTTCCCATGGCATAATCACTAGCATCGGTTTGAATATCAAATGACTGATTAAGATCTGGAAGTGCTAGAACATGTGTTGTACTGATTTTCTCTTTCAATGTATCAAAGGCTTTATGTTGCTTTCCTTCTCACTGAAAGACCTATTTCACACTTGCCAATGCATGTAATGGTGTTGCAATGGGTGAGAAGTTAGCTATAAATTTTCTCCCATATTGGGTTGTTCCCAAAAATCTCCTAACTTCTGTTACATTATTGGCTTTAGGCAAGTTGACAATAAATTCAACTTTGGAGGGATTAATCTTCAATTCACCCCATCCTACAATATGACCCAAATAAACCAAAGAGGTTTTCCAAAATTCACACTTAGACATCTTCAAATACAATATCTCTCTCTCTTCAAGACATCTAAAACTTGTTTCACATGCTTAAATTGCTCTTCAAGTGTCTTATTGCGAATCAAAATATCATCTAAGTAGACTATGACAAAATCATCAAGGAATGGTCTCAACACATCATTCATAACTCTCATGAACGTTGTAGGTGCATTGCAAAGACCAAATGACATAACTAACCATTCAAACAAACCTTGTTTTGTCTTACAAGAAGTCTTCCAAATATCACCTTCAACAATCCTTATCTCGTGATAACCGCTTCTTCAATATAACTTAGTGAAATACAGAACACCCTTTAATTGATCTATACGAGGAAGAGGATAACGATTTTTTACCGTGATTTTGTTCAAAGCTCTAAAACCCACACACATGCCCCATGTACCATCCTTATTTGGAACCAATATGATAGGATACTCGAAAGGAAATGTGCTAGGCTTGATGACCCTTTTGTCAAGCAACTCTTGAATTTTATTCTTGATTTTTTCATTCTCCAAAACTAACATTCTATACATACCAATGATTGGAGGAGTCTAAGGCGTCACAATATAATCAAAGCCGGAATAACACTAATAATATAAGGGCATAAAAATAACAATAGTGGGGTTCTACGAGGCACAATAATAATAATATGGGGGCAATAGGGGCACAAAAATAACAATAAGGGCTACAATTACAATAGTAATGGGGGAATCACTAGTATTATAGGGACCTAACATGCCCTTCTCCTTCAAAAAAGTATTTTCCTCAACGCTTCAGTAGTTCTAGATGCTTGTGTATAAAATTATCATCCTCCCATGTGGAGTCTTCAGCAGGTAAGTTCTTCCACTTGATGAGATACTTCGAAATTGATCGATTTCATAGCTATTGAGTTCTTGCTTCTGTGACTGCTTCAGGTTCCAATATGATTTTTCCTTCCTCGTCAAGTTCTGGAAATATTGTTTGAACTGGGATCTTGTCACCTATAACCTTCTTTAAGCATGAAACATAGAAAACTAGGCGCACTCGAGAAGTTGTAGGAAGCTCCAATTTGTATGCTATAGTACCAATATTTGGTAACACCTTGTATGAACCATAATATTTTGGTGATAATTTATTATCCTTCTTAGCTTGCTTGAGGGACATTTGTTTATGTGGTTGTAACTGTAGAAATACTCAGTCACCTACATAAAAACTTCTTTCGCTGTGATGTTGATCTGCCTGTTGTTTCATTATATTCTGTGCCTAAGTGAGGTTATCCTTTAAGAGTTGGAGAACTTGTTGTTGATGCTCGATGTGATCTTCCACTCCTTGAACCTTATAATTTTCTCTTAAATACGATGTGATGGACAGTGGATGATATCCATAAAGTGCCATAAATGGGGTCATTTTTGCTACAGTATGGAAGGAAGTGTTATACCACCATTCAATCAGGGGCAACCATTTGACCCATTGTGTCTGTTTATCAGATACAAAGCAACGCAGATATGCTTCCAAACATTTGTTTACTATCTCAGTTTTCCCATCAGAATGAGGATGATAAGATGATATTTGTGATAACTGAGTACCAAGATAAGAAAGTAATTATATCCAAAAATTTCCAGTGAAAATGGGATTTCTGTCGCTTACAATAATCTTTGGGTTTCCATGTAGCTTTTGAATTGTTTCCATAAATGCAGTAGAAATGGAACTGGCTTTAAATAGATGAGATAATGCACAAAAGTGTGCATACTTGGTAAGTCTGTCAACTACCACCATGATGACACTCTTTCCTTCAAACTTGGTTAAACCTATGATAAAATCCATTGAAACCTCTTCCCAATGTTGGCTTGGAATGGATAAAGGTTGTAATAGACCTCGGTTGTTAATTGTTTCAACTTTATTTTGTTGGAAAACTAAACATTCCGCCACAAACTTTTGAATATCAGATTTAAGGCCATCCCAAAAAAATTCCTTCTTAACCCTGTGGTAAGTTTTTAAAAATCTTGAGTGCCCTCGTAAGGGAGAGGTGTGCAATTCCATAAGAATCTTTTGTTTGAGTTGGGAATTTTTACATAGGTATAAGCGATCTTTGTACTATAACTAATAAATTTTCTAGCTAAATGTATCATATGTATTGGATCTCATTGTAACTTTTGAATGAGTGCCCACACTTCTTCGTCATTCTTCCATTCATCCCTTGCTTCATTTATCCAATCTAGTTGGATAATACAAATGGCGCAAAGCAATGCTTCCACATCCTCATCCTTGCTTGAGAGTGCATCTGCCACAACATTTTGCTTCCATTTTTTGTATATGATTTCAAATTCATAACCCAACATCTTTGTGACCCATTTTTGCTGCTCTTCTGAAGATAGTCTTTGTTCTAAAAAGCATTTAAGACTATCATGATATTTTTTTACCTTGAAGTGTCTTCTCATTAGGTAGGGTTGCCATTTCTTAAGCGCATGTAGTATTGCTAACATTTCCTTCTCATAAATAGCTTTATGTAAATACTTTTCTTTGATTGGGTGACTTTCAAAAGCAATGGGTCTTTCTGCTTGCATTAAAACAACACCAATTCCATTTCCTGAGGCATCACATTCCACAATAAAGTGTTTTGTGAAGTCCAGCATAGCTAAGACCGGTGCTTGGCACATTACCTCTTTAAGATGTTCAAAGGCCTTCATTGCTTCTGGAGTCCAAGAAAATGCATCTTTCTCAATAATGTTGTTAGATGTGATTCTATTCTCCCATAAATATTAACAAACTTGCGATAATACCGTGTCAACTTGAGAAATCCTCGCAAATTCTTTATGGATGTGGGGATTTTCCATTCCTTAATGGCTTTAATTTTTCTAGGGTCTACCTTAACACCTTCATGAGATACAATATGACCTAGATATTCCACCTCTTGTACTTCAAAGAAACATTTAGAGCTTTTTTCATATAATTGTTTCTCCTCTAATAGTTTGAGCACCCTGTCAACATGTTGAACATGATCCTTCAAAGACTTGCTATAGATTAGTATATCATCAAAAAATACTAACACAAATTTTCTAAGGAAGGGTTTGAAAATGGAATTCATCAAACCTTGAAATGTAGAAGGTGCATTGGTAAGGCCAAAAGGTATGACCAAAAATTCATAATGACCCTTATAAGTTCTAAATGCTATTTTTAGAATATCTTTAGTCTTCATTCTGATTTGATGATATCCTGAACGAAGTTCCAACTTGGTGAAGTAAATTGATCCATGCAATTCATCCAATAATTCATCAATGACAGGAATAAGAAATTTATCTTTAATAGTGAGCTTGTTGAGCTCCCTATAATCCAGAAACATGCACCATGATCCATCCTTCTTGTGCACCAATAGTACTGGAGTAGAGAAAGAACTTTGACTAGGTTGAATTATACCAGCCTATAGCATTTCTCAAACCATACGTTCAATTTCACTCTTTTGGGCATAGGGATATCTGTAAGGACTGATGTTTGGAGGAACACTTCCTAGAATCAAATGAATAGCATGATCATGATCACTAATAGGTGGGAGGCCTTTGGGAGTTTCAAATACCTTGGAATTATTATCCAAGACTTTCTGGAGATCTAGAGAAATAGATGATTTCAATGTGGGAACCTCTAGCGAACATAATTGTGCAATCACACCTCGTTTTTCTTTCTTTAGAAGCTTTGTCATTCTGTTAGCGTTGATTATCTTTCTCGATTTCCCTGTGATACCCCTTAATTCAAGTTCCTTTCCTTCCGAAGAAAACTTCATGAAAAGTTCTTGAAAATTAAAAACTATCGTACCCAAAGATTGTAGCCACTGGACTCCTAGTACAACATCAACACCACCCATTGGAATGGAAAGCATTGAGATATTCAATACATATTATCCCATGGATAGGTTGATATTATGGCACTTTCCAGAGAAATTTATGGTTCCTCCACTTGCAACCATCACTTGGCACTCTGGTGCTGGATATAGGAAGCAGTTCAATTCCTTGGCTATCTTACAATGAATAAAATTATGGGCACTGCTCAAATCAATCAACACTATTACCTTTTTCTTCTTTGATATGTCCTTCTATATTGATAGTTTGAGCAGTGGTAATTCTGGCCAATGCATTACAATATATGGGCAGATTCATTTCTTCTTTCTCTAGGGTTTTTGTCCTGGTGTATATCCTCTTCTTTTGACATTTCTTATTCCTTTTCTTCCTCCCCTTCACAATCTATGTAAAATAATTTCTTCTTAGCACACTTATGACCTTTAATGTCTTTTCTATCACAACTCTAACAAAGCCATTTTTCTATTTTTTCTTCCAATTGTTGTGGTGTCAACCTTGTATGCCGTGTAAGGCTAGAGGAAACAACATTTCCATATTTATAGTTGTGAGAGGTAGGCTTCCTTGTTGCCATAATTTTCTTTCCATTTTTCTTGCCAACCTGAATGCTTTCTCCAATTAATCAAGTTCCCAAAGGCGAACCTCATGTTGGATGTTATCTTTTAAAGTCCCTATGAACACATCAACCCTATGCTCCTATGGAATATCTTTTACCCTTATATTCAATTTTTTCAAGTCCTCAATGTGCTTCATCATTGAACCCTTTTGTTTGAGATTTATCAATTGGCTAAAAAAGGTGTTGCTTTTTGTATCCTCATAATGTGCTATCATTTCTTCCGTAAAAATTGCCCAAGTGACAATTTTTTTACAAGAGAAAATCCATCGATACCATACAAACTGATTTGGTTCCAAATATAAAGTTGAAATGCGTACCTTTTGTGTGTTTTTCACATTATGGAGATCAAAATATTGCTCCATCTGTAGTATCCATGTTACGGGATCCTTTCCATCAAACTTCCTCATATCGATCTTTGGAACATGGTGGGTCTTTAATCCATTGTTAGAGTTTATGAAATCATTATTAACATTTCTTTTTTTCTCATCATGAGTTTCCTTTACTATCCTTTCGCCATTACTAAGAATTTCTTGTAGCAACTTTGCCAAATCTATCTTCAAATCTTCCATGTTGCCTTTAAGTTTTTCTTCTATACCATCCATCTTAGCTTCCACACCATTCATCTTATCTTCCATGCCATCCATCTTAACTTCCACATCTTAGCCTCCACGCCTTTATTTAAACTATTCATCTCAGCTTCCATGCCATCCATCTTAGCTTCTATGCCTCTCTTTAAACCATCCATCTTAGCTTCTGTTACTTTTTGTGAGAGTGAATTTGTTGCATTTGGTCTCATAATTTTGATATATCATGTCGCATTTCTTCCTCTTCTTCATGAGTCATGCTAGAGATTTCAGGTTGCTTACTAGGTGTTTCCATTTTCTTTCTTTGGGGCATCAATTAATGATAGTTATGCTTCACTATGCCCTTTGAATTCCTTCAAATTAATTTTTCAAACCAAACTTATGCAACATTTAAAAAAACACTACACGCATTTTTTCGCTTTGTAGGAGATCGATATTGAATCTTTTTTATTTCTGTCATTTCGGATCTCCAGGGTCTAAAATTTTGTCCTGTGGGATCCCTCTGAGTCCCCTTTCCATCGCTGCAACTTTGATCAAGATTGGATTCTCCAAGGAAGAGTTATTCCAAATATCCCATGATGACATGATTATAGACTCGTTTAGTAGAGAGAAATTGTACGAAGTTCCACGTGTCACTGTTTTGACCTTCGGAGCTGAAACCTATACACAGAATACTAAAGTCCGTCCTCTTTCTGCAACTTTTTACGAAATTTCAATCTGATTCTCAGAGAGAAAGTTATGATGATTTTCCCCAGGTTACCTATTTCAGATATAATTCTGGAGCTTGTAAAATCCCTAACATCCTTAGATCATATCTATGAAAATATAGCGATCCAAGATCTGAAATTGGTATTCGAGGTGCATAAAAATTTCTGCTGAAATGTGTTTTAATTCTAGCTTCTGAAACATCTTAGAAATTTTTTTACACTGAAAATTCCACGATGACCTATTTGAAACAGCGAAACCCTAGAATCCAAACCTTTGATACCAATTGTTATGCAACCAGCTCACAAAATAGAAGAAAAGATAGATCAATGACTTCAAAATCAGCCTCTTCAAAGGGGAAACCTCCTTTACATTACACAAATGAAATTCTTGGATGATACAAATGACAAAATTTCCTTTCTATATATAGGAGTCTAAGGGGTCATAATATAATCAATGCCTACGTAACAATAATAATATAAAGGCATAAAAATAGCAACTATGGGCTTCTATGGGGCACAATAATAACAATATGGAGGTAACAGGGGAAAAAAATAACAATAAGGGCTACAGTGACAATATTAATGGGGGAATCACTAGTATTATAGGGACCTAACATAATCCATAATTTCTTTTTGCATATAAGCTAATGGATAAAATTTCCTTCTTAATGCAACTGCAAAATCATTCTAAGAAGAGATAATTTTACCACTTTTATTCAAATCTTCTTGAGTTCTGGCCTCCCACCAGATGAGAGTTACACTTTCCAAAAGAAGAGAAGCACGCTGGATTTTAGTCACATCATCCTTAATCCTTTGAATCCTGCAATAAAATTGAATTTGATGAACCCAATTATGTAACTTTTAATCATTTACTTCTCCATTGTACATAGGAAATTCAAACTTGACATCAAGCTTAAATAAAGGAGACTTAGCATGTCTTTTTGGAGATCTAGGAGAAGTATGTTTAGGTGTTGAATGAGGTGCAGAAAGAGGTGAGGATGGAGGTGAAGGAGGAGGTGGTGGTGGAGGCTTGCTCCCATCACCACCATTACCTTTTGGATGGTTTGAACTCTCTCCTTGCAACCTTGTTGTTCTCTCTTCATACAACACTTTCACCATTTCAGACATATCACAGAAATCTTTGCTGAAATCTCTCTCATCCTCAGTCAACATCTCATGTCCTTCTTCAAGTACCATGACTTGTGGAGTTCTTGGAGTTTGTGGCCTTCTTGAACCAATTTGAGGATATGGTTCTTCAAGAACTCCTTCTCCCCTTTTTGAGTTTAACCTTGTAAGCATCAAGAACACTTGCAAAAAAAGTCAAACCTTCAAAACAACCATGCTCTGATACCAAACTGATCTGAAATTAAAAACTTGAAGGTTTCTTGAAAAAGTTTACAAGCAAGTTTATGTCTTGTGGGAAATGGATCAATTTACAAAAGCACATAAACTAATGTTTTTATTTAAAATTTTTAGAAATAACCAGAGAAAAATAGATCATATGCAACATCACATAAAAAATAATTTGATGACGGAGTTCACCCTTCCTGGGCTACGTCTTTGAGTCTAGCTTCCAATGTTGGACCTTTCTATTATATGCTCAAATTTTAAATTAAATCAAAATATAATGCTCAAATCGGAACAATAATGCTGCCATTGTGTCCATAACACCCAAAAGCCCCTATATAGGCTCTTCTTGGGCTAAAAGAGACTGAAAAATGACCAAGTTAGGCCTCAATATCCATTTCTCTGCTATTTTTCCTGCAAAATGACCAAAATGGCTAACTAGGCAACAAATCCTCTCTTTTGGTAAACCGATGAGCGACAAATTCACTTGGGACCAATGCTGATTCCACCGCGAATGGTGTAAATTGTTGCATCCTTAAACGTTCCAATGAGGCATGAGCCCCAACTCCTTAGCTCCCTGGTATTGGGCATATGGAACCATGTGACTAGGGATAGGGTGTATGTAGGGTGCCATGCACCCATACCTGCTCGAGCTTCCCTCAAAATATTTTTAGTTAATAAACAAACCAGGGGTGGTTGGGGCTTATCTCCTTGTCCCCTTCGCTATGATCCATCGTCAGTTCAAGAGTATTAACCGTGACCCAGAGTCAAGGATTAACACCCAACCCCTATGCCTTCACACTAGGGTCGTATGTTGTTACATGTGACTGGGGATGGGGCAACATGCCCCACACCCCCCCCCCCCCCAATGTCGAAACAAAGTTAATTCAAAGACAAATTCATGGCATAGTTATAACGAGCACTTTGTTGGTTTGTTGGTTCGGAGGACAGTTTGTAACTGACAGGCCGCAGGTTTGATAACGATGGAGCCTTGTCGGCCCACTCACCCAATTTTGGCACAATTCCTGAGGGCCATGTGGTGTCCTTTCATTGGGCCACATGGCACCTCATGATTGGACCACCTCAAACCAAGTAACCGATAATAATGCACCAACATTGCATGTATGACTTGCCACGTGTCATCTCATGATTGGTCCACTTTTATGCCATACAACTCAGTCAACTATTGATGTCAGCACCACGTCATCTATACAACCAACCCAATCAGCAGCCCAGTTAACCTTGTAAGTTGACTTTTTAACTGTTTGCCAAAAACTTCAGAACACTATAACTTTCACATACGGTGTTAGATTGAGGCGATTCAAGCAACGTTGGAATCATAATGACAAGTATTATGATTTGACACTAGTTTCGAGTGATTTTGAGCACTTTGATTTTTGAGCATGTTTTTGATCGCCTAGATCAAGAACTTGTCAAAGTGGACCTGATTGAGATAGGTATCAAAACATCTGCATGATGATTAGATTGGACTATATCAAGTGAGCATGATCTATAAAAGGGCCAAAGAAGAACAAATTGTAGGTTCCATAATTGAAGGTTTGAAGGTTAGAGAGTTGGAGGATAATACTCATAGAGTTATGTTGATTTAGTGCCAAGTAATTGTTGAAATGAAGTATGATTTCCTTCTCTGAGATTTTTTATGCCCTGTGTGTAATGTGGCCCAAAATGTTGTGAAGATATTGCAAGCATGCGTGGGTTTCTCATGTAATATTTATGGTTAATAAAGAAAGAATATGTTGCAGGGAATGAAATATATTGTGATGTTTGGATAATTTTTATGTGTCCCCTTTAAATTTTAAATTCATATTGCATAAATCCCCCATTATTTTGTTGATATGTATTTTATCTGCATATTGGTTTTGTTGCGCTGATTGATAAGTTGTTTGGAGTGTAATGTGTAATACAATGATTATTTTTTATTTACCACGCTGATAGATACCTTACATCTCTAAATATCTCGACACGCCTTGGGTGAGACACTCCTTCCTGAGGGAGTGAAAATGTCAGTGTTGAGCTAGACTACAATGACACTTTTTTTGGAAACCTAACGTTGAACCTTGGGTCTTTGTTGTTTAAATTTTATGCCAGCAAATGGTTTTGTTGCCAAGATACTTGAGAATTTTGGAAGGGATCTAGATCATAGTGTCAAGGATTCTCAATGGAGATATTTAGGACTGGTGGCAAGAGAATATTTATCACTTTATTTTGAAACAAGCTCAACTATGAAAAAATAATCTAAATTGGGTCAAGGAAGAAGTTTTGTATGTAGAACCTGCTTATGAATTTTTTTTTTTTTTTTTGGTATAAGTTTCCTAAAGAATTTCAGAATTGGTTGAGGAGGCTGCAAGTTAAAGCCATAATTTGGGAATCATCTCAAGCTTCATATAGATTGGACCACAACCAATGTTAAACACTGAACTTGTTGATTTTTGGGTTCATGCAACCTTAGAAGGCTACATTATTGAGTCTGTGGCTGAAAATAATCAATTTGTTTGTAAGGCAGAAGTAGTATTCAAATATGGGTTACAGGGAAGATTGCTGAGGGAGATTCTGTTGTCGATCAAAATTCTAATGATCGAAGAAAATATGTTTCCATTCCAAGAAAATAGGGTGGACGCTTAAAACCCTCGTTGTTGGGAGTCAGATTTAGGGGGAGTGTTGTTGTGTAGTTCCAGAAGATGAGGGGTCGTTGTGACATATTTAGAAGAGTTGCAAAAATATTGAGTGACTCTTTAGAATGATATCCAGGGCACAAATATATGATGAGTGGAGGGAAAGAAAGTTGCTGGAAATTAGGGTTAGAAGAAGAGAATTGCAAAGGATAGGGGAAGCGCCGATGAGTCCAACATTAGGGTGAGAAGGAATGGATAGTCCAGAGTTGTGCAAGAAAAAATAAAATGAAGGATCTCCTTCTAGGGGAATAGGAGGCACCAATGGAAGTATTTTAGGAAGTTCAAATAGGAGAAATGGACACCACCCAGAGTCAAGAGGATTCCATATGCCCCAGCCGGTCATACAAACGATTAGGATGAATGATGAGCACACTCTAGTAGATGATGACATGCATTTTTTTAATGACGAGGTTATTATTTGAGGATGACTTGGTCCCTGTAAATAGCAGTCCGCAAGCTAGTGGTGCAACTAATCCTCTCCTAACCTTCCCTTGGTACCGTATCAAGATCATGGTAATTTCTTTTCTAAATTATGTAAGACTTTAAAATTTAAGCAAGTGCACTTTAAGTACACAACAGGAATTTTTAGTGGAGCAAATAGTTCTGGTAGTATTTTTTGGTCAATTTCTTGTAGTTATTCTCAACCGAGTTCCTAAGGTTTTATATTAGTTCTACTAGGGCAACCAAACATGGCTAGAAATACTACAAGATCACTTACCCGTTATCAAGATTTTTCATGAAGGGGTGGTGAAGATGTTGAGCAACATTGGTACGACTATGTGAGGCTATTTGGAGGGAAATACAGACTCCTGAGGATACTAAGCTTATTAAGTTTCAAACAAATTTGAAATATTACGATTTGTGATGGTTCATTTAATGGTATGATTTGAATCCAAACCCCACCATTGATCAAGTTAAACAACACTTTCTTCAGGAGTTTAAACTCCCACAGTTAAATCAATAGGGTTTACATAATTATTGGATATTAGACAAAGAGAAGGAGAATATGCTTGGTAGTGTATGAAATGATTCAAAGATGCTATTAGTATATTTACTAATCCAATTGATTTTCATCATCAAAGGGATTGCCTTATTAAATACTTGCTGCCAATGACTAGGCTTCCCTTATCACAATAGAAGATTGACACCTTACATGATGCTTTAGAATAGGAAATGTATATTGAAGCAATGGTGGGAAATCCTTAGGAATACAGACCAATTAGTACTTCTACTGACCCTATTATTGTGGGACTCCTATACCAAATTTCCAATTTGACAAAAACATTGAAGGATATTTCTCCCACATGACAGATGAGGCCTAATGTCTAGTGCACAAATTGTCAGGTTAAGGGACATAATGCTATAAAAAGACCATGGTTGAGGGGTATGAGGACGTCTACTATGCCTATGGTACCCCCTCCACTGCTGCAATATGTCAGGGCTGTGCAAATTTCTCCAAATCGTGCCATTTCAAGGACACTCTCATTACCAAATGTTTATTAATCGCCAAGGTATGTATGTGAATGAGTATTATGAACTTTGTAGATCTTATGGTCATTCGCCATGTCTGTGTCCTATTTTGTAAAAATATTCCAATGTGCCAAAAAGTCTATTTTGTGAATTCTGTGGATCACCTACACACCATACAGATCAATGTTGATCCTTCGATTTTTTGACTGATCATCTTGACTGCATAACATTTATATTCAATTAAACTCTTTGGGGCTGAGGAGGACATGCAAAAAGGGGAGGAAGGACTGGCAAAAGAGTCCCAATCAGATGTTATAATTGTGATCAAGAGGACTATGTTGCACAAGATTTCCCGATGCCAAGGAGGCCTTAGTGTTCATACTACTGGGCAAATACACATGCCACTAATTGCCTAGAACTCATTTCTTGATGGGAGGAGAACAATCCTATTAAGTGAGAAAAATTTATCAATGCAGAACCATAAGGATCAAAGTCATCCATGCAGCCTAACATCAATATTGTTACCAGAGGGGGGGAAGGATTGGAGTTGATATCACGACTTATATGCAACCTGTTTTTATAAATAATATGTCACTTAAGAGGTCTTATAACTCCAATCAACAGAAATAATATTATAAGGATGTAGCTGAAATCTTCAAGCAGTTGGTTTCTTCTCACGTCCCTCATACAAAGTAATAGGAATGGGTGCAAGCTAAGAGTCCAAGACTTTCACAAGAAGTAGCCCAAATTGTTATAGACTAGTTTAAGTTATTTTTGTATATTATCAACACTGAGAAGTTGGCTGGCTAGTTGTGCAATAAATTGAAGGAAAATGTGAAATACGACCAATTCTCAGATTAGATTATCTCTACCAATTTACCTAAAAGACATTCTAGAAGAGTTCGAAGGAATAAGCGGAGAACATGAAGGGAATTTCAAGTGGATGCACAAATTGTAGGGTATCTGATTAAAGATTCTGTGTTAGATCTTGGTTTGGATGTGAATATTTTGTCGATGAAAACTTGGGAGGCGCTAGAGAAACCAGAGCTAGTTTTTTCCCCAATTTAACTACAAATGGAAAATCAATACTGCATCCTTCCTATTGGCCGATTGGAAGATGTTGAAGTTGATATTGTAGGTGTAAAGACATATGCATATTTTGAGGTGATATATATTATGGGTGATAAAGACCCATATCCAACATTGTTGGGAATCGATTGGGCATTTGAGAACTATGCAATTACAGATTTGAAAAGGGAAACTATGACTTTTGAAGAAGATGGAGTCTGGGTAATACAACCTTTGGACTCTTACCTAGGTTTGATATTTACAAAACCTATAGATGATGTGGAAGAGCCTAATATGTTAGACCAATTGTATCATCTTATTGCTAGGAAGAGGGAAGATTATATTAATCCAACTACAACTGGTTCTTTAGATGGAGAAGTATTTAAAGCATTGAGGTTGGCATGTCATATATCAGAACAACATACAAAATGAAGTTTAAAACTTCAATTACTGGTATTGTAATATTGCAGAATAATATGGAGGCCGAAACATTATCTTTTTGTCAACTATTTTGAAACTTTTATTTTTGAAGTCAGATTGAATCCCACAATTTCAACTAAATACAAGCAATAGTTGTGTATATACTAAATGTATTTTTGTCTCTTTTTAAGAAATAAATTATGGTTATATCTATATATATATATATATATATATATATATATCAACATGGCTTATCTTGGGTGGTTGAGAGAAATGTTGTTATCCTCTCCACCCGCGAACAATTCCTGCATATGACATCTCAAACTCATAATGAGTATTTATTGTGATAGATTTAAGCCTTGTTGTCTAAAATTGAGGAGGGAAACATGTATATTCCTTGTATGGAGTACAAACATATTTCTCATAAAATATACACATACACACAAACATATGCCACAAATAATCCTCCTTGTGAGGTAGGTGTAGTCCTTTTCATTGGACACAATCATTTTTTTCACATTAGGTATTCTCCTAGAAGAGGGCTGAATTCTAAAGCTAAGTTTTCTAATATCTAGGCATCGTTGCATTTCTCTCTATCTCACAACATTTGAAAGCTCTGACTAATGGGAGACTCAAATATTGTCATTTATTGAGCTTTTAGAAGCTATTCTAGAAAATATTGGTTTAAGAGGATTGTTATAGGATATTCTCTATAGTTCAATCCCATGTTACTTACATGTCCATATCCCTTATGTCTTGAATCCTTTGGGTTGGACATGACATGACCCTGGCATGTGTCAGGGACGAGTTTGACTCATGTATTGTGCATAAAACATGACTCAAACTTGTGCCTAACATTTTCCAAATTTTGTAATGTACCTCACTTCAATATGTATATATATATATATATATATATATATATATATATATATACAATGTCCCATTTTATTTGTATGTAACCTGCTCGTAAATTTTCTTTTATAGTACTAATTTCATTATCATAAATCAATACTAAAAATTTTAGTCTCTTAATTTTTTTTTTTTTAAATGTCTTAAATACATAACTTTCCATCTCTCTAATTTTTTAGATTTACCACCCACCAAAGGAATATCAGTGTTTTTCTACCAAATCATTTACCATCTCCTTACTTATTTTGTCATAGGGTTATTCCATCTCTCTAATTTTTTAGATTTACCACCCACCAAAGGAATATCAGTGTTTTTCTACCAAATCATTTAGCGTCTCCTTACTTATTTTGTCATAGGGTTAAGTTGATTTTCTCCACATTACACATATATGGTATTCCTTATTTACCTTTTGTAATAAAAAGTAATGAAATCATTCTAATAGGGATATTCATGGTTTTCTTATCCGCTAATGTATGATATATCAGTGTTTTTCTACCAAATCATTTAGCGTCTCCTTACTTATTTTGTCATAAGGTTAAGTTGATTTTCTCCACATTACACATATATGGTATTGTTTTTCTACCAAATCATTTAGCGTCTCCTTACTTATTCTGTCATAGGATTAAGTTGATTTTCTCCACATTACACATATATGGTATTCCTTATTTACCTTTTGTAATAAAAAGTAATGAAATCCCCTTATTTACCTTTTGTAATAAAAAGTAATGAAATCTCCTTATTTACCTTTTGTAATAAAAAGTAATGAAATCATTTACCTTTTGTAATAAAAAGTAATGAAATCATTCTAATAGGGATATTCATGGTTTTCTTATCCGCTAATGTATTTTATATCATGTTGCTATACATCCACACATACACACGTTTGTGCGTTAGAATCAAGCTTGTATATTAGTGTCATTTCTTTGATCCTATGGTTGTAAGCACGATATTAACAATTGTTAATTATCTATTACCCATTGTTTATATTAAGATATATTTCAATTCGCTTAATGAATGTGGGTTCATTATTAATACAATGATATATGGATCATATTATAGTTTTGGCTTTCAAAATATCTATATCACTGTACCGACATCCCATCTAGAAGTTTCTATGTGGATACGTGTTGCACTACAATGGCTCCATGACAAGTACTTTGACTTACGATCAATGGTAAAAAATTGATCCTAATAAATCAATGGTTCGGATGTAGCCATTGATCCCAGTAAAAAAAAAAATCTTTTGTATTTTTTATTTTATTTTATTGCTAGTTCTTAATCCTTGTTGTACACATTCTAACTCTTGACTTGTCTTTTGTGTAGGTTCATTTCAAGTAAAAAATGGTGCTTCTTTTTCTTTTAAACAACAAAGAGATAAAGATATCGACTTGAAGATAGTATTTTGAAAATTAATATTTAAGTATTTGACTCTTCTCAACTTTGACACTATAAAACAATTATTGTCCTCGTAAGCATAAAAAGTTTGCAAATTTATTTTTGTCTCTATTTTCTTGTTTCTCTTTAGTCTCTTCCTTCTCTTAGAATGAGTCACAATAAAGTAAACAAAATATTTTTATCCATTTCCTATCTACTACTCTTTTGGTGGCTAATAACTACCTCCACCTCCCCAACAAGTGGCATGTAATTATCAACTCATTAATGAGATTTTGTTTCCCACTCCTAAAGAAATCTCCATGTCTTCTAGGAAAAAATTAATTGACCAATATCATAATTTCTAAATTAAATATAATCGCTCAAATTGGATGCCTAGGACTTATTGATGGGTAATAAATACTCCATAATAATTTATAGTGTCATCTCTTTCAGTCATATGCACTCAAAAACCAATTTTCCAAATTTTATTTATTCATAAAATTAAAGCATCATAATTACAAATTTACAATTAGTTATTATTATCATTACATTGATGATAATTAAAATTTTCAATTGTCTTTCAAACTAACATACTTCACCAACTTAACCAAAAATACACATATGCACATTTAATTACATAAAATATCAAGTCAGTGGACATTACAAATTCATGTCATGATTTTCAGACACATGTTTGCAGAAAAGTCCCCCCTACATGATTTGAAACTTGGTTCTGCCCAATTTTTTCACTCATTCAATCAAGATTTTGAAGCTATGAGAGGATATGGAGTGTGAGTAAGGGAGAGTAACTGATTTTAGAGGAAATTCAAAGTTTTGGAAAGTGTATTTTCCATCCGCATTTTTTTATTTTTGTTACAACACGTTGTCCTTCTTACAATAGCCTATGTTTTCTTTGTATCATGACAATCATGGGCCAATTAAGGGAAAAGGAAGGGGAGAAATTCCCACATTGATAATTTTCCCCCTCCAATTTCATGGGGGTCTGTAAGTGGGGCTAAAATTATAGCTTCAAATGTTAAAGAAAAAATTCTTTTAGCAAGGCAATGGACTTAACAACTAAAATATCCATTCTTGAAGTATGTTACATGACATCAAGGGCTAGGAAGCAAGTTAAAGGAGGACACGATGTTCTTTTTACATGTGGTTTTTGTAACCTTCAATTCAAGAGCACCTACTTCAAAGTGAAAGGGAATTTGTTTGGCACAACTTATTCCCTTGAATGCATCCAATTGAAAAGAATTAAAAAGATAGGTCAATGTTAGCATGCAACATCTAAGGAAACTAAGAATGTATTTTTGCCACTACAACACCCTCCAAAATTTCACAACATTCGAATTTTGGAGCCTACCTAACTATCAAATCAAGTGTCTCTTTGGTCGTCAAGTGTCGTTTCAAGTATTTTCACATGTGTCAAATGTTATTGTTCATTCCTAAGTGTACTCACATTGCTTAGAACATATTTGGTGCACTTCAGGGTCATGATATCTTTGTTAGTTATAAAATGACACTTTTGGTTGCAATCAAACACACTTTGTTTATTATACTTGGAAAGTGTTTTTAAATTGGCATTTTGATGTGTACTTCTCATTTCTTGATCCTATCCAAGTTTTCCTAATAAGTTTCTATGTGTTTCATCTAGTTTCACTCTTAACTCATGGTGTTTTCCTTGTTACAGCCTTCTAAACTTAGACAAATTTTGGTTTTCAAATTTGGCATACTAAGACCAAGAGAGCACATAACACACTCTTAAAGCCTTGTTAGGACCCATTCTTCATTCAGAGTGTGCCTTGCACCCTCCAAGTGTGCATAACGCGCTCCCAAGCAACAAGCTTTCCTTCCTTATTTGAACTGTACCCTTCACAAGCCTTCCTCCTAGTCTAGCGCATGGTGCACCAATAGTGATCAAGGAAACCCCTTTAGCCTTCACTAATGTGCCTTGTGCCTAGCCAAGTGCACAATGAATCATCAATCACCAGTCATGCATTCCTTCCCTTTTCAGGATGTGCCACCCTCACTAAGTCATCACCCTCACTTGAGTGCATGGTGCACAAAGAAGCCTCATCTGGTCTCACTTGCCTCTTCCCAGTGCACCCTGTGCCCTCCATCAAGCCTTCCCTTCCTTATTGAGTGCACAATGCATCCTCAAGCCTCAAACATTGAACACTAATCCCTTCCCAGTGCGCCCTACACCCATAAGCTTTCATGTTCTTCCCTAAACCCACTCATGAACCATGATAAATTTTTTTGCATGAAACATGTTAGAATAGGATATTTTTCGAGTTGATGTTTTCTTTCCATGAATGATATTAGTTACATGTGTTGTATAACAACATGGCGAGGATGCATGAAGATATCTGTCAAATATGGTAGTTAAAGGAAGCATTCAAGAACAAAGAACGCCCATGAAGTAACAAGATGAAGAACATTGGAACCTTGATGATTGAAGAGGTCTAAAAGACTCCATATGATCAAAGACCCTTTGTAGGGTAAAGGCATCAACAACATGAAATTTACACGCAAGATTTAAGACACAAATGGCAACACTATCACCTCTCAACAAAGTCCATGTCATCAGTCACTAAGTCCAAGACATTCATATTGGTGACTTGTCATGTTCTCACCACATGATGATGTGGAAATCATGATGTAGTGATGTAATTATCATAAAGAAAAAGAACTGGAAGTCTAAGAGTCATATATGGACAAAGAGCTATATGAAGAAGTTCAAAATACAAATGTGATTCCAAAAGTCATGTAGAAGGTGAAAAGTAATTTAGAACTCCAAGAGTTGTATAGAAGTCTAATAGGTCATTAGAAGTTGAAAAGTTATATGAGAAAATCAAGAGTCATGGGGATATGAAAGGTCATGCCTCTAGTAATAAAAGAAGTTTCGTTACTCAAGTAAAGGAATTTTCACCTTGGCTTTTCCCACAAGGCATAAGATAGATAGAGATAGTTCTTTTGGGGCGAAAGTAGTGGATCTAATTCTCCACTATTGGAGCTAGTGGTGTTCATTTATTCATGTATATTGGAACTTTTTATTAATACTTGAAGCCATTTGGCCAACACATTTTCATGCATAGACCATGGATGTTTTGAGACTATTCTTCTAGTGTTTGCGGTTTATGATGGCTTTCATTTATACTAAAGAAATTGAACTATTTATGTTACTTTGGTGCTTAAATTGTTGGAAATGTGTTGTTATGCTTATAATGCTCGTCACATCTATGTGAACTATTTTACTTGATGTTTAATGGTTCTTCCTTGTTTATGTGTGTTTGTCTTTACTAAATTACTACTATTACTTCTTTTAGACACTCACTTTTGTTTCCTATAGTGAAAGAACCTTGATACATTTGTAATCAAACATTCCACAAGGCACACTCCCATGCTCATTCAGACGCACATGCATGCTACCCTCTCATGCTAATTGCTTAAATCCAAACCAAATCTTTAAGTAAATGGAAACTAGGCCATATAATGGATGGGACTCCTACACCAAATAGTGTCAGGTCTAATTGGGACCTCATATTTGGGAGACCCTTTGTATGTTCGCGAGTTCCAGTACCACCAACATTTTGTCATTATAAGGAGGGAAAACATTTTTTTATGGTTGATAACTGATCATGCCCCAATCATTCATCTTCTAGACAAAGAATTAATATTTCAACTTCCACCCTGAATCATATTCCTGAGTTAGGAGGGTCTTCTCAACGTAGTCCAAAGTTAGCCTATGATGTCACTTATGACAAACTCCGGGTGATTCGACCTACTACCCATTGGTTTGAAAAAGATATTGGCATAATTCCCGTTGCTCATAGTCTCCCTCATCACCCTAGAAAGAAAGAGACAACTCATACTAGTTTATTTGTTATGATAGTGGAAGATTTGGTCTTCACCACTTTTGAGGAATTAGCAGAATCTTCATAAGAAACAATTCAACAAGAGGAGCTTCCACCTATTGATGAAGGGCGCGAGGAAGATTTTATTCTTTCCAATGAAGAACAGTCGAGGGGTGATTTTGGTTATAACGAATATTTTAACAGTGAAGGGGAAGTCTCATCAGATTCAAAAAAGAAGGTAGAACTAGAAGATGAAGACATGGTTGATCAATAGTTGGATTGGATGGCCCAAGGGCCACTTTCCTTCCCACAAAATCTTCATAAAATTCATAACACCATGAGAAGTTTCTATCAAAGTTCGATCTTGAAAAAAGGACTAAGGTAGAGGACCATATTGATGATTTTTACATGCATCTACGAATGTTAGAGGTATGATATGATGATGTTGCTTGTAGACTCTTTCCTTTCACTTTAGAAGGTAGAGCATTTGTATGGTACCATAGTATGCATGTTAATTCAATCCATGGTTGGAGGGAGTTTAAGAAATTGTTTTTGGAAAAGTTTGTTGATGACAAAACTTCGGCCACGTTGTTGAAAGAACTTGGGAATATTAAGATAGGGGAAAAGGAAAAGGTTAAAGATTTAGATCAAAAGTTTAACCATATATTGAACAAGTTTCCTGCAAATACGCAACCCCATGATTCTATTACTATATATTATTACATGACTTCCTTTCCCATAAACATTTCTATTTCGTCAAAAGAGCCACAAAGGAGGCATTGAATTTAAACTTTGTGGAAGCAATTGTTGTAGAGAAGGAATTGTGTGAAATTGGAGCCATTAATTCTGATGAAGATTATAAGGTCTCCAAGGAATCTAGTAAAATGACACAAGCCTCTTCCAAAGCTAAAGAGAAAGACTGATTGGATATGGAAAGCTTGAAAAAGTCCTTAAAGATACTCATCAACTAAGTATCATAACTCAAGAGAAAGTCAAGTGAGCCATCCACCAGCAGCAAGCCTTTTTTTTTTCCCCCCTGAAAAGGAATAATAACTCTTAGTCGACTAAATATGCTCAAAATTCCAATACAGTGCTCAATATCAAAAGTTTGGGCATGGATAATTTCTGTACTTTTCATTAAGAAAATCAATCTAAGAAAACATGCCCACAATGGAACCATAACATGAACACTATGATTACTAATCTTGTAGACACTCTATTAGTGGAAGAACAATATAAGAAAACATAAGAAACAAATAAGCCTACCATGGCTAAAGAGAGTACAAGTATTGGACTCTCAGTTAATGCTTTTGATATCATTTTCAATTTTGACAAGAAAAATCTTGAAGAACCCACTGAAAGTGAGGTCCCCCCCTTAAACAATCAATTAGTCATTACAATTTGAGGAGTAAAGGACTTGTTTCTAAAAAGGAAGCGAAAATACAAGAGCTTTAGAGACAATTGTTAAGAAGGATCTCACTGCCAACCAACCATACTAAGAATGCACAAAACAAGTCTGGAAATTCTAATGCCTCTAAGAATAATTCCAATAGTAGTAAAAACAAGCCTAAAGTTTCAAAAAAATCTACATCTCCAGATACTTCAATGCTACCTATTAGAAATGAAAGTATTGATTATAACATCATCAAGGATATGAAAAGAATCAGTGCCAATATTTCAATTTTTGAGCTCGCGAAGAAACAAGCCAACGTGAACTCATTGTCTAAGAATTTTCTTCACAACCTTCATTAGGTGACAAAGCTTCTACGTCTCAAACAATGTCCGGTAAGTCTCTTGGAATTATCAAATATGTGGTTAATGTCACAAATTTAAATACTAACACTCTCTACCCCCCATTTTTTCAATGTTTGAAATTTTTAATTACAATGTCCATAATTGTTTTGTTGATTCAGGTGCATCCAAAAATGTAATGCCATTATCTATTGCTAAGAAAATTAACGCTAAGTGGGGTAATATTGATGCACAAATAATTCAGCTGCACAAATCACTCATCCATGCCATTAGTGAACTCAATAATGTTATTACATATTTTTCATCAGACAATAAAGTACACCATTGTATCAATATTGTAATTGTGGACATCCCTGAAGCATATGGCTTACTATTGAGTAGATATTGGTCTAATAAGTTACAAGGGTACTTTGCCACAAATTGGACACACTTAAGGCTTCAATATAAGGGAAGAAACAACCATAATTGAGTAGAAATTTAACCCTATATGAAATATATTATGACACCACTTGAGGGTCATAATGAGGCTGTTGGCTTTGCAAACATGATATTTGGGAACTATTTCTTGGAAATTGATCACATGTTTTATCAATCACAACCATCACGCATCCCACTAGATACACAACTGGAGCTCCTTCCTTGTACTCCAACTGGTGCTAATGAATCTTGTAACATAGATGTACATAGTAATAATAATATAGGAACCAATTTAGTAGCTAATGATATTTGGACTTCGTATTTCGTGTAGAAATTTGAATAATATAACACTTATTCACAGAGATTATCCTGATTATACACTATTTGCAGAATGCATGCATAATACATAACCTCCTCTACCATTGACCATCAATTTTCGGAATTAAAAAAACAATTGCATGTGCACATTGAAACATCAATCACACATATCAACACAACATGTAATGGGGAAAGCATACAACTGAAAACCCCGAACTATCTGTATATTATAATGATAGAGAACATGTAACAATACATATTACAATACTCCTCACAAGTACTCAGTACTATCTCCACATGCTACACACAAACTAGCTCAGATTTGAACAAGCCACGGGTTCAAATCTCCTCCACAGTTGCCTGCCTCTACTGCGCAATCCAAGTTGAGAATAGATCAGATCCAAGTTCGAATTCCCTTGGCTTGTACTGTGCAATCCTCATTGGCAATCTCAATCAATGATTGTGCAAATCTCATGCACAGCTATAGTCACAACTGATAGTAGTCTCACCCTTTCACCCACCTCTAACACTTGTCTCCACTGAAATGTCCATGCACTGAGTTAAATGATGTATTCTTTAGTTGATTTATGAGTTAATAATTAGTGAATTAATTCACATCACTCATCACTAGTGAATTTGTTAGTTAGACTAAATACAACTAGTTCAACTAAGTCAAACTGAACACAACTCCATCAACTCCTCAATCAACTCCACCAAACTCAATCACTTGAGTTCTAACTGAAGTCCATCATGCAATAGCTCAACTAACCCATAGGAAAAGCGTATTTCCTTCTCGCAGTTTCATGCGTCACATCCATAGCTCGAATTGAAGTGCTGCAAGAGGATAAGATAATGTTTATAGTCCAAATATTATTAAGAGCTAATAATATTCGACTGTTCTATTTTTTGACTGGTAGTCTAAAAATAGACTCCGCCCATATGTCTAAAAATAGAGGTACATCTATTTTTACCAACATGACCAATCATCCATAAATAGCATCCTGCAACTCATAGACCATGATCCATATGTCTAAAAATAGACTTTGTGCCAAAAATAGCCTGTGGGCCCACTTAGTGAAGGCGACTTCTTTTCACTAAGCTCCATCATCTTGTTGCATTTTCAACACTCCCTCTCAACAAGATATGGATTATCTGCAACCCCTATCCTGCCTCTGTGGTATTCGAATTTTCTCCTGGTGAGTGCCTTCGTCAAGATATCAGCATCTTGATCCTCCGTGGGAATGTATGAAAGTAACATGATTCTCCACTGCACACAATCTCTGATATGATGGTACCTAATGTCGATGTGCTTGGATCTATCATGAAATACTGGATTAGCTGAGAGTTTAATGCAACTCTGGTTATCACAATAAATCACAGTAGGCTCCAAGTGTGACCCGAACAACCCGACCAGGATCTTCCTCATCCATATAGCCTCGCATGCAACCAAACTTGCTGCCATATACTCGGCCTCTGCTGAACTGAGTGCCACGGATCTCTGCTTCCTGCTGTACCAAGAAACTGCTGTCGACCCGATACTGAAGATCCCTCCAGATGTGCTCTTTCTGTTTGTTGGGCTCCCTGCCCAATCTGCATCCGTGAAGCCACATAGCTTCACCTCATCCTCCTATCTGTACCACAATCCATATCCCGATGTGCCTTTGAGATAATGCAATACATGCTTGCCTGCCTTCCAGAAGAGCTTGGTTGGCTTAACCATAGCTTGTGAAAGCTGGTTAACAACATAGCATATATCAGGTCGTGTATTGACTAGATACATAAGCGACCCTACCAACTGTCGATAAACAGTGGCATCCACTACCTCCGCTGAAGTAGCATCCTCCTTCCTCCAACCTCCAGGAAGAGGAGTATCAACAGGCTTGCAGCCATGCATGTTGAACTTCTCCAGTATCTCCCGAGCATACTTACCCTGAGAAACAAATAGTCCATCAGTGTGCTGCCAAATTTTGTAGATCCATCTTGAACCCACCACTGATTTCCCTTCCGGTCTTGGGACAATCTCCCATGCACTGTTTCTGACAATCAAATCATACTCTTCCACCATGGCATCTACCCATGCAGGATCCTCCACAACTTCCTCGAAAGAGAATGGCTCAATCACGACACATTTACTCACAAGAGCCATGTATCCAGTGTACCGATCAGGTGACTGTCTCTGTCTGCGTTGTGTTGTAGGTGGTCCTACAACCTTCTCTGCATCTTGAGCCAGTCGCTCAGCTTCTGTAGTGCGCTTTCGCCCTCTGATGGTTGGCGCTGCATGAGTGGTCTCTTCCACTCCATGAACTTCATCTTGTGGTTGATCCACATCCTGAAGCTCATCCTTAGGAACTAATAGCTCCTCATCTGCATGCAAGTGTGGCTCCCTCTGAAGCGAACACTTATGGCTTTCTCCTCTTGAAATTTGATATCTCGTCGCACAACAGTCTTGCGATTATCTGGAAAATACACACAATAGTTGTGGGGCATATCAGTGCACCCCACAAATATCCCAACCTCTGCGGTCGGCTCCAGCTTCTTCCTAGCATCCTTCGTCACATGCATGTAAACAGGAGAACCAAAAATCCTCAAATGGGAAATATCAGGCCTCCTACCAGAATAAGCCTCCTCGGGTGTACTCATGCCAAGTATCTTGTGAGGACAACGGTTCTGCACATATACTGCAATATTGCATGCCTCCGCCCACAAGTGAAGGGGTAGGCCCTGATCATGCAACATCGCCTGTGCAGCACCCACGATCATTCTGTTCTTCTGCTTAACAACCCCGTTCTGCTGTGGGTTATGGGGAGCTATGAGCTCTCTTCGAATCCCTTCTGCGCTGCAGAAGTCCTTGAACTCGCCAGAGATGAATTCACCACCATTGTCACTCCTAAGAGCCTTCACCTTCTTCTCCGATTCCTTCTCAACCATTGCTTTGAACTCACAGAACTTTGATTATGTCTCGCTCTTCTTCTGCATGAAGAAGATCCAACACTTTCGAGAGAAATCATCAACAAAGATCACATAGTACTTGTGCTTTGCTGTCGAAGCTACTGAGAAAGGTCCACACACGTCTGTGTGAATTCTCTCAAGGATTGTCGTGGCGTGACTATCCTTCTCGTGAAAGTTGGCTTTCACAAATTTTCCCAAAGTACACCCCTTACACTGATCTGACTGTGCAAGAGTGCCTTTAGGAAGCCCAGTAGAAATCTGCTGCAGTATCTTCAAAGCTCCATGGTGAAGGTGGCCCAATCTTCGGTGCCACAACTCACCATAATCCTGGCTCACCACTCCTTCTGCCTTGCATGCCATTGTTGCGCAACCATCTACATGCAATTGATAAAGGTTCTTGACTTGAACCCCTATCTTCCAGGTTTCTCCAGTTGTCTTACTGCGCAGGAAAGCCTTTCCCTCGCTGAAGACAACATCATATCCCTTGTCTTCTAACATCGCCACAGAGATAAGATTCTTCTTAAATCCTATAACATGCATCACTTCCTTCAATACGAAGGGTTTACCATACTCCCTCTCAAAGGAAATGGTATCGATACCGGTCGCACTGTATCTACCATCATCGCCCATCTCGATGTGCACTCCAAGATCTTTCTCATCCAGATCAGAAAACAAATATCGATCTCCTGTCATGTGAAAAGACGCACCATTGTCCAAGAACCATACCGATCCCATCACACTTGATACCAAGCATGCGATCAGTGAAAAATCCAGCTCAAACTGTCAGGCTAAGTCCTCTCCTGCTGCAGATCCAACAGCTTGCTTATTTTTCTTCTTCTGTGGACAATTTGTGGCATAATGTCTGTGCTGGTGACAGTGAAAGCACTTCACCTTGGACATGTCCTGCTTCTTGCCTTTCGCACCGGAATGAGAAGCTTTCTTGTTCTTCCCCTTCTTTTCTTTGGCATCCAAAGCGCAGTTTTCTTCATCAGATGCCTTTGATGAAGATCCGTCGCTGGTATTCCGCCTGATCTCCTGTTGCACAAGATCAGACCAAAGTCTCTCCCATCCTGGCAATTTCTTCTGACCATTAACAGAGTCCTGATAGGAATGCCAACTCTTCAGAAGACCAAGGAGAGCCAAGCTCACCAAGTCCTCATCATCGATAGTCACCCCCACACTTCCCAGCTCATCCCGGCATTGGGTGAACTTCGTGAGATACTTGGGCATACTGTCTCCATTCTCACACTTAATGTTTCTGAGTTTATCCTTGAGCGCCAACTTCCTCTGGTTGCTCTTGCTTTGGAATAAATCTGTCAATGCTTTCCACATCAAGTATGGAGAAGCCTTTCCATGCAGGCTGGATACAATGTGATCCTTCACACCCTCCAACAGAATCCTTCGGCACTTTGTTGTCTTCTTTTGCCAAGCCTCAACTTGAGCAGCATCAGTAGGCTTTGCGAATTTAGCATCTATGGACTCCTTCAACCCATTGTCATCTAACACTGCCTCCATCCTATGTTTCCATGCAATATAATTCGAGCTGCCTTCAAGGGCATACTCCAATCGCAATCCGTTGAAAGACATTTCAACTTTGACACCAAGAAAACACTGCTGCAAATTTGAATTCCACCAGCTCAAAACTCAACCGCTTCTGATCTAAAATTCGTAAGAACAAAGTATTTCTCGTACAGAGATTGACTGTATGGGCATTTACCGGATATCTCACCTTCCAAAAGAAGGATGAATCCAGTGGCTACCTGGCCCGATTACAGACTCTGCTTGAAGAAATAAAATGTAATCACTTTCTGAATAATAGATCTGATGATCGACTTCGCTCTGATACCATGTAGAAATTTTGAATAATATAACACTTATTCACAAAGATTATCCTGATTATACACTATTTGCGGAATGCATGCATAATACATAACCTCCTCTACCATTGATCATCGATTTGCGGAATTAAAAAAACAATCGCATGCGCACATTGAAACATCAATCACACATATCAACACAATATGTAATGGGGAAAGCATACAGCTGAAAACCCCGAACTATCTGTATATTATAATGATAGAGAACATGTAACAATACATAGTACAATACTCCTCACAAGTACTCAATACTATCTCCACATGCTACACACAAACTAGCTCAGATCTGAACAAGCCACAGGTTCAAATCTCCTCCACAGTTTGCTTGCCTCTACTGCGAAATCCAAGTTGAGAATAGATCTGATCCAAGTTTGAATTCCCTTGGCTTGTACTGCGCAATCCTCATTGGCAATCTCAATCAATGATTGTGCAAATATCATGCACAGCTATAGTCACAACTAATAGTAGTCTCACCCTTTCACCCACCTCTAACACTTGTCTTCACTGAACTGTCCATGCACTGAGTTAACGGATGTATTCTTTAGTTGATTTATGAGTTAATAATTAGTGAATTAATTAATAATTAATTCACATCACTCATTACTAGTGAATTTGTCAGTTAGACTAAATACAACTAGTTCAACTAAGTCAAACTGAACACAACTCCATCAACTCCTTAATCAACTCCACCAAACTCAATCACTTGAGTTCTAACTGAAGTCCATCATGCAATAGCTCAACTAACCCATAGGAAAAGCGTATTTCTTTCTGTCAGTTGCATGTGCCACATTCGTAGCTCGAACTGAATTGCTGCAAGAGGATAAGATAATGTTTATAGTCCAAATATTATTAAGAGCTAATAATATTCGACTGTTCTATTTTTTGACTGGCAGTCTAAAAATAGACTCCACCCATATGTCTAAAAATAGAGGTCCATCTATTTTTACCAACATGACCAATCATCCATAAATAGCATCCTGCAACTCATAGACCATGATCCATATGTCTAAAAATAGACATAGTCTAAAAATAGACTTTGCACCAAAAATAGCCTGTGGGCCCACTTAGTGAAGGCGACTTCTTTTCACTAAGCTCCATCATCTTGTTGCATTTTCAACATTTCGATGGTTCAAAAACTCGGGATGGCTCTAGAGCTGGTTTCATTCTCACAGACCCAAATAAAAAGAAGTACATTTTATCATGACATTTGGAGTTCGAGTGCAAAAATAACACTGCAAAATATGAAGCACTCGTTCTAGGATTGAAGAAAGCCATCGACCCAAAGGTAGAGATACTCAAGGTAATTGGTGACTCAGAAGTGGTCACTCGCCAAGTACATAATATAAACCATATGTGTCGAACAACGTAACTAACTTTCGTGTTTTCAATGATGACAAACAGATAATTCATTTTATGGATAATGCATAAGTGTTTAAAGATGCATCCATTGAAGAGGATGAGCATGATAAGGCTTTGCAAGAAGCCGTTGATGCAATGAAAGGAAATACTATGCCTAAAGGTGTGGTATCTCTTTAAAATCTTTACGACCTGCAAAACTAGTTCATGGGACCAGTTAATACTAAGACTTAGAGCTCAAAGCTATGATATAGACAAGTCAATATGGGAGCTCAAGACGATTTGAAATATGTAAACCTTGGTACATGTTGTTCTCCATAGGAATTTGAAGCATTCGTTCATATTTCAAACATTATCATGATGTGTTTGCATGGACTTACAATGATTTAAAGGCATATGGTACTCGTATTATCCAACATGTCATTCCCATTAAAGAAGGGGTGAAGCCATTTCAACAAAAGCTAAAGAAATTCCATTCGATGCTTGATCCCCTAATCCAAAAGGAATTAAGGAAACTATTGGATGCTCAGATCATTTTTAAGGTCAGACATTCTACTTGGGTTTCAAATTTGGTCCATGTGAGGAAGAAGTCTAGTGATATAAGGTTATGTATAGACTTTCACAATCTTAACTTATTTTGAAACAAAGATAATTATCTGGATCCATCTATTGAACATATTCTCCAAACAATATCTGGGTCTGAGATGTTCTCACTACTAGATGGGTTCTCTCGATATAAGTAGGGGCTGGTGGCAGAACCATATCACCTCAAGGTCACTTTCAAGACCAAGTGGGGAACTTTTTCCTTTAAGCGTATTCCATTAAGACTTATTAATGTCGGTGTAACATTTAAGAAAACAATTTACATTGCTTCCTGAGGCTTAATTAGTCAAAGTGTGGTAGTTTGTTTGGATGATGTAATTGTATTCTTAAAAAGAATATTAAACCATGTATGTAATCTAAAATAGATATTTGAGCAATGTCGCAAGTATGGGATTTATCTCAATCCCAAGAAAAACATCTTTGGTGTGTTATAAGGCACTCTTTTAGGACACGTCGTTACTAAGATTTGAATCAAGGTTGATCTGCAAAGGGTCAAAACTATAGCTCAAATCCCTTTCCCAATTAACAAGAAGGCTATGCAATATTTCTTAGGGAATATTAATTTCTTAATTAAGTTCATCTCTGATTATGCTCAGATTGTTAAACCATTTCAAGAGATGATTAAGAAATATGTGACTTACAAATGGGATAAAAGGGAAAATTATTCTTTTGCTGGTATTAAATAAGATATCGTTGATGCACCTGCACTTTTCAGTCCTGATTATGGGAAATATTTCTTGATTTATACCTTTTATTCTATTCATCAAATGCGGCCATATTGATGCAAAAGGACAATGAAGGAAATGAATGACCTATTTCTTTTATGAGTCTTGGCTTATAGGGCTCAGAATTGAACTATCTTACTATCGATAAACAAGCTTATGCAGTATATAATGTAGTTAAACATTTCAGACCCTATCTCCTCAAAACTCATATGATTATTTATGTGCCTCATTCAACAGTCATAACACTCTTTGTAAAACAACAGCTGGGTGAGAAGAGGGAAAATTGGAAGACCTGTTTGCAAGAATATGATCTAGAGTTTAAGCCAGTTCATACTATTAAGGTTCATGGGCTCTGTCAACTCACAATAGAACCTATAGACACTGCAGAGTAAGATATTTCATGATGGGAGTAGGAAATAGAGATGTACAACATTGAACAATATCCTTAGACTAGTTCAAAAACGCCTTGGTATTTTGATATATGGAAATGTCTAGAGCATCGCACCTTGTCCGCACATTTATCTAACAAACAAAAGAGGGAAATTCTCCTTAAAGATTTATCTTATCAACTTGTTCATGGAGTGATTTTCAGAAAGCACCATAATGGTGTCTTGCTAATATGCCTAGAACATCAAGACATGGTGAAGGTGTTAATCGATTTGCACGACGAACCAATAGGTGGACACTTTGTAGGTGATACAACTGCACACAAATTAATGAGGGATGGATATTATTGGCCCACTTTATTCAAAGATTCTCATGCTTATTCCCAAAAGTACCTATCTTGTCAGAGATGCACTAGTCGAGAGCAGAAGTTGGTCGCCCCACTGCTATCAATAACAGTTGAGGAACCTTTCCAATAGTGGGGACTGGATGTTATTGGTGAAATATTTCTGCATTCGTCAAAGAAATTGTAGTACATTTTAACAGTAACAGACTACTTTACGTAGTGGCCTGAAGTAGTTCCTTTAAGACAAGTCAACGACCAAGAATTCCTCCAAATCCTTAATAAAAACATGATAACACGGTTCGGTGTTCCAACATTTCTTGCCTTTGATAATGAAACTTATTTTTCTTTGTTGAAAATTTATAAGTTGAATTAAAGAGTGGCATTTTATTAAATCATGCATCAAATTATTACCCAAAGGGAAATGGTTTAGTGAAATCAACTAATAAGAATCTCATTCACATAGTAAAAAAATTGTTTTCTCTCAACAAATAGACTAACACAATGTTGGCTACCTGAAGTGACTGCATCGAGGTACTATCCAGGCCTGCTAGCAACAAAGAAACAACAAAAATGAAACTCATACTCTGAATATCTTAAACTCTTCGGTACTTGTTACCCTTTCCTAGATTGAAACAATTGTGATATGGCATAATCTTTTTTGTTGAACCAAGAGAATGAATCTAGGGTGCTATATATATCACTGGGTTGAAAAGGTAAGTCAAGGAAATCAAATTAGTGAATTAATACTTCTTGAAGGGATAATTCTTTAACCGAAATCTATTCCTAGGCAGAGAAGTTGAAGTTCACCCAATGTGTTGCCAAGTGTTGTCACCACTACAACACCCTCCAAAATTTCGCTGCATTCAAATTTTGGAGCCTACCTAACTGTCATATCAAGTGTCACTTTGGACGTAAGTGTCGCTTCAAGTATTTTCACATGTGTCAAGTGTTCTTGTTCATTTCCAAGTGGCATTGCATTATTTAGAACATATTTGGTGCACTTCAAGATCATGATATATTTGTTAGTTATAAAAATGACACTTTTGGTCACAATCAAACACACTTTTTCAGTTATGCCTAGAGAGTGTTTGTAAACTAGCATTTTGATGTGTATTTCTCTTTTATTGATCCTATCTAAGTTTTTCATATAATTTTCTATGTGTCGTATCTAGTTTCACTCTTAACTCATGGTGTTTCCCTTGTTCTAGCCTTCCATACTTAGACAAATTTTGGTTTGCAAAGCTAACCCACTAAGGCCAAGAGGGCGCATAGCACACTCATAAGGCCTTTTTGGGACCCATTCCTTGTTTGGAGTGCACCCTGCACCCTCCAAGAGCACATAACACACTCCCAAGAAACAAGCTCTCCTTCATTCTCTGAATTGAGCCCTTCACAATCCTTTCTCCTAGTCGAGCCTAGGGTGCATCAACAGTGATCAAGGAGCCTCCTTCAACCTTCACCAGTGTGCCTTGCACCCAACCAAGTGCATAGTGCATCGTCAGTCACCTATAAATCATTCCTTCCCTTTTTAGGATGTTCCCGACACCCTCACCAAGTCCTCACTCTCACTTGAGAACATGGCGCACAAATAAGCTTCATTTGGTCTCCCTTGCCTCTTCCCAAAATGCCCTGTGCCCTCCATCAAGCTTGCCCTTCCTTGTTGAGCACACAAACCATCATCAAGCCTCAAGTATTCAACCCTTCTCCCATCCCAGTGTTCCCTGTGCCCATAGTATTGCTTGTTCTTCGTGAAGTGCACTGATGAACCTTGATAAAAAAATTTGCATGAAACATGTTAGAATAGGATACTTTTCGGGTTGATGTTTGCTTGCCATGAATGATATTAGTTGTAGCTATTGTTGAACAACATGGTCAGGATGCATGAAGATATATGTCAAGGAGGACAATTAAAGGAAGCATTCAAGAACAAATAACACATGAAGTAACAAGGTGAGGAACATTGAAATCCTAATGATTGAAGTGGTCCAAAAGGCTCCATATGATCAAAGACCCTTTTGAGGGTAAATCCATCAACAACATGAAAGTTTCATGCAATATTAAAGACACAAGTGGGGACACTGTCACCTCTAAACAAAGTCCATGTCATCAGTCGCTATGAGTCCAAGTCATTCATATTGGTGATTTGTCATGTTCTCACCACATGATGATGTAGAAATCTTGATGTAATTATGTAATTATTGTAAAGACAAAGAAGTGTAAGTCCAAGAGTCATATATGGACAAAATATCTAGATGAAGAAGTTCAAAAGACAAATGTAATTCAAAAATTCATGTAGAAGTTGAAAAGTCATTCAGAAGTCCAAGAGTTGTATAGAAGTCCAAAGGTCATTAGAAGTTGAAAAGTCATATGAGAAACATAAGAGTTGTGGGGGTATGAAAGGTCATGCCTCTAGTTATAAAGAAGCCTTATTACTCAAGTGAAGGAATTTTTACCTTGGCTTCTCCTGCAGGGCATTAGAGAGATAGAGATAGTTCTTTTGGGGAGAAAGTAGTGTCTCCAACACTCCACTATTGGAGTTAGTGGTGCTCACTATACTTATGTGTCTTGGAAATTTTTCTTAACACTTGAAGTCATTTAGCCAACACATTTTCAGGCATAGATCGTGGCATAGATCATGGATGTTTTGAGACTATTCTTCTAATGTTTGCGGTTTATGTTGGCTTTCATATGTACTAAAGAAATTGAACTATTTCGGTTAATTTGTTGCTTAACTCGTGGGAAGTGTATTTTGATGCTTATAATGATCGTTGCATCTATATGAACTATTTCACTTGATGTTTAACGATTATTCCTTTTTTATGTGCATGTGTCTTTACTAGATTAGTACTATTACTTTTCTTTTAGAGACTCACTTTTGTTTCCTTCCGCGAAAGAACCTTGATACATTTGCATTCAAACATTCCATAATATACACTCCCTTGCTCATTCAAAATGATATGCGCACTACTCTCTCATGTTAATTGCTTAAATCCCAGGAAAGTATTTAAGTAAATGGTAGTTGGTCCATATAACTGTGTGGGGCTCCTACACCAAATGGTGTGAGGTCTAATTGGGACTTCATATCGAGGATATCCCCTATATGTTGGTGCATATCAACACCACCAATGAATGAGGACCCTGAAATTCCAGTGGGATGGTAGTTCAAGCAAGAAAAAAGGGGGCACTTGGTCTAATGGACAAGATTTTTCAACAAGAGAGGTGAGAAGATATTTATATTACCATTGTTTTTTCTTTCTTTTTTTCTATATCAACTTCATCTTAATTAATGTTGCACAAGAACCTTTATTTATTTAAATGTGTCGATCTATAGCTCAAGGGGCTCCAATATGATATATTCCTTCTGGTTCAGAGAAGCTTAGAACCACATTTTTGGTTAAGCCAAAGAAGGGAGTGGATAAATGCTAGAGCCTATTAGATTAGCATGGCCATTATCTAAAGTTAACATTGACTTTGATGGATAGATAGATTCAACATGCCATAAACTCATTAACTTCATGGTTTCTTCCTTGAATGAACAAGTCTTCATGAAAGCGGTGGATGATCTTGGAAAATACAAGGTTGTACAATATATAGGTGAGTTGTTAATTAAATTTATTAAAGATGTAGGTGTTGATTCTTGTGCGCAAATCATTATAGATAATGCACCTTTTTTAAAGGTTGCTAGCATGATTGTAGAAGATAAATATACACATATATTTTGGACACCTTTCATTGTCCATTCTTTGAATTTAGCAGTTAAATCTATTGCTTCCAATGTGGCACGATAAAAAATATCATTGAAGATACATGCCATATCTGCAATTTTGTACAAAATTATACCAATTCACTTACAATATACAAAGACTACACACATCTGTCATTGTTTAAGATTGTGGATACACAATTTTCCTCTTCATTCATCACGCTTAAGAGGTTGAGGGAGGTCAACGCTGCTGTTGGAGCCATGGTTCTTTTAGAGCTTTGGTCTTTTTGGAGAAAAATATATCAGGAAACTTCGAAAAAGGTCAAGTATACAAATGATGGTTGGTGTGAGAGGGTGGATTATACTACTAAGATCATGGACCTTGTCAGTGCTATGTTTCTGTTCACAAACACAGACCAACCCGAGAAGTTTATAAGTAGTGGGATTCCATGATTTATTTCATGAGGACCATTATTTTTTCAAAATGAGTGCCCTAGGTATGAGACATCAACATAGGCCTTTTTCACCACCATACATGATATTCTTGTCAGCATGTGGGACATGAAGTGCACATTTTTGAATTGCTTGGATTATTCATTGAATCCTAAATACTCCAACAATGAGTGGTTCAATGGTGGGCCTTCACAAAAATTCCCTCCGCACATGGATGTTGATATTTCACAGGTGAGGAAAGATGCATTTAAATGGATATATTAGGATATATATCCCTTGATAAGGTAGAGGATAACTTCGCAAAGTTTTCCACTAGCAATGAGGATTTGGAGGATATGATGTTAATATCGATAGTGGGGATATGAAGCTCCATGCTTGATGGGAAACTCATGGGGCAACATGCCCTCCTCTACAATAGTTAGTTTCTCTCTTAGGTTGCTTCATCCTCTTATTGCAAGATGAATTGGAGTGCACCTGGGAATATTTATAGTTTGTAGAAGAGTAGGATTGAGTAGCATAAGGTAGAGACAATGGTGTATGTCCACAACAACCTTCACCTTATTACAAGTAGATGAGTGGTTGATGGGAAAGATAAATATGTGGGATGTGTTTCATGATGATATGGGTTTGGATATCAATGTTTAGTTGGCATTGGCAAAATTGGATCTTAATGAACTGGTGATAGAGTTGGTCACTTTGATGATGGTGATCCTCTTGAGGGATCATCCTACATACCAAAAAATGCAAATATTAGATTGGATATAGAGGATGGAGAAGAGAGAAGTGGTGGTAGTGATGCTAATTTTAATGTTGATGACATGGGAGATTTGACTATCATTCATGAGCTATGATATTCTTGCATCTTGATCTATAGTTCTAATATCTACCTTGTTTTGTATTTTTTATTGGCATTCCCACCTATATTAGAAATGAATCAATGATTGAATATCTATGTAATACATTTTTATTTTGTCGAATTAATGAGAAAACTATGGTTTATGGTTTTAATTTCTTGCATGTTTGTTAATTTATTTTCATTGTTGTAGTACTAGTTGTATATATCATGGAATTCATATCATTCTCTCTCTCTCTCTCTCTCTCTCTCTCTCTCTCTCTCCTTGAAAAAGTGGATTATTTTTCAAGGGAAGCCCTGTTTCTCACACAAGCGTTTTTGGATTATATGATTTCATTAATGGGTAAGAGGGGGAGGCCATGAATTTCAAATAATATTTTTTTATAGTCTTTTTAATCTTGGTATTTTTGTGTCTTTTTGGGGGGAAAGGATGTATATAATAATGCTAGTAGAAAAGCAACAATTATGTAAGAAATATAGTTTGTATGGGGAAGGCAAGGTGCCTTCACAGTGTTGTTTTTTGTGTTGGGTTTTTTCGAAAAAGTGCTTCAAGTTCAACAATGGATAGTACCATGTATTACTTTTTTATTAAAATGTTATAAATATTTTCTATGTGAGAAAACCTTACAAACACGTTGTGTGTCAAGAGCATGGAAGGAATTACACATCTCCTTGATATTGAGCACCACACTATTGAAATATTTTAACTATATGAACCTTCTTATTTTCAATTGCTTTACCCCCCCCCCCCCCCCCCACACACACACATATATATATATATATATTTGATTTATTTGATATTTTTTTTGGTCAATCAAAGGTTTCTATTAAGTTTTCAAAAGATTACAAAGTGTTTGTTTAGAAATTAGTGTTCTTTCGGCCTCACTCCGATCGGATTTGTTGGCCAAAAGAATAACACAAAAATTGTTTAAAAAATGCTAAAACCTTCTTGATATTGAGAACTATAAATACCAATGTTGAAAAAAATACTAAGGGGGGGGGGGGGTGTGGGGTGGGGTGAATCAATATTTTTAATTAACTTAATCTTCAATTTTAAATTCAAAATTCTATATGTGACTATTACTCAGATAAATCGTGTATATACGCGACTTCAATGAATGAAAAATACGTATATCCAGATAATTAAATTTTCATGAGTTTCAACAGATGTTTAAATTTAGCTATTGCATCATTATTTCATTATCCATTTATTAAGCACTAACTATGAGCAGTAAGAGAAGATAAATGATAAAACATGATAAACACATCAATCACATATGGAAATTGGAATTTTAGGTACCTAATGTGGGATAAAACCACCGATGTTGTCATCTCTATCTTACTTCTTATTATATAAAGAAATGCTTCATTACATCTTGTACTGGCACAAAGTCTTACCAGCATGCAAGCTCCAACCCGCCAGAGGCTACAAGCTCCACTCATTTTCTACCACCCATTAGAAGGGAGATACAACCCCCTGATCTCGTTTATCAGCTCCTACTGGAAGGAAGATTCTACCCCCTCACTGATGGATACAACCCTCAATACCTTCTAGACCACATTTCATAATGTTTCACACTGGGTCCACCTGTCACTCAAACATCACAAAACATGCAGGCCACCTTTCATCAAATTTTCACACTGGACCCACACCAAAGATAATCTCAAACCAATATATCAAACTGAATCAATGATTTTGAATCACCAATAAACTGAATCACTAAAGAAATTGAATTACTAAATACTAAACCAATCCCAAGTTACCAATAAAACAATAACTAATCAAATCAAGACCAATCAACCAATCAATATAATACTCAATTGTTCAATGATTAGTCAAATTGTTAGATACCAGACATTCATCACCGAAGAAAAGTGCAGTCATTGCAAAACTTAATCAAATTGACTTCAAAATATATACGTGACTATTCTGAAGCAAGCATATGTATATACACACTTCCTCTACATTAAACATGCATACATATCTCAAATCACTGAATACATAGTTAAACTGAATCACTAAAATACATAATCACAACAACAAATAATCACAGATATACCAATACTGAATACCCAAGTATCATCACTGATCAATGTACTAATCCACAACCAACTCAATCCAATCCACATTGTCAAGACATTAGTGACGAACAATAAAAAATAATACATACTTCATCAAATTAATCGACATCCAAACATCTATAAATAACCCAGGTCAAGCAGCAATCTAAAGGAAAAACATCCCACTAATATATATGTGACAATTGTGAAGCATATCTGCATATGTACGTGACTATCCAAACTAAAACTACGTACAAATGTTAAATGAATATTTTAGATCTTCGCTGCAAATCACAACACATGACAAACCCAGCTCTCTATGAGCATACTATCAAAAGCTACAAATCTTAGTGAATATATACTCATATCACAGTTCCACCATAATCACAGATTCTGCATTATTAGCCACTTGAAAACATTTTTCACAAGAAAATCAATCTAACATATACTTCAACATATCTTTAGATCTTTTAGATATGGATCTTCTCCCTGCGCCTTGGTACACACCTGTTCTAGATCATATCAAACATAAATGATTCATTATATTGCATAGTTAACTCCTTGATCTCCATCTCCTTATATAGTTTTTTCCTTTGCTAATACCACATACAAATCCTTTGGTAATGTTGATGGTATTCATTTCACTGGATGAAATAGATGTTTTTGTCACAATACTATCAATGATTACCATGGTAATGGATCTTGGTTTTTATTTTGCAAGGGTAGGATTTCCATATGTGACTATTTTTCACCTGATCTTCGTATGTACGTGACTATTCTTCTCAGGGGTCGTGTATACTTTTCAATATTCACAATTTCCAAGTATTCTCTAACTAAACTGCCAATTCTCTTTCATAGCTTATGTAATGAAAGTGCTATAATACCTATACCATCAATCATGTCATTTGCAATAGATATAACCAAGTTATCATCAAGGACATATTTGACAAGAAGTTTATCATCAAGGACAACACATTAGCCATAATTCCAACAATCTCCCCCTTTGGACTTGATGTCGACCTCTTTGGTGTTTGGAAACCAACTAAAACCATCTGTAAACACCAAAAACCAAGTCTTCTCTCCCCCTTTGACATCAGTGAAAAAGGGAAGAAGTAAGTTGAATGAAATACTTCTCATTGTAGGGCTCAACTCTGTATGTCTGATCTACTGATATGAATCATTAATTCTTCATACCGACCATACTCCCCCTGAGCATATGCTAGAACTTCTAAATATATGCAGTATGATTCAAATACATGGCTATAATTTCTCCTATAATCAATGACTCTATTATCAATCACCCAACATAATGGGGTTACATATATGGCATGACTTGATCCCAATAGCCCATACATGACTGAATTTTTCAATGACTACAACAAGGGTCTTTTCATGAACTTTACATCAAGAGACATACATAGAAAGGATCTCAATAATGAAGTATATTTTGTATTAGAACCATAATACACATCAACAACCATCATGCTTCAAATAGACATCTGCAATATAATCATCTTATGGAAACAACATAAATAATAGCAACATGAACATCCTCATCATCAAGAAGCAATCAAACAAATTAGACAAAGTAGCATTATCATGTGGCTAAATGTGCAATATATCCAAACATACTAAGCAATTGTAGCACCAACATAATATTTGTGCAATAAGGCTCTGCTAGCAACACATCCCCTTGACTTCATGTCTTCAAGGTCAAAACACTTTCTCCTCATCAAGTGCATCAGGATTTATTCAATAATAGAAAGAATAAGGTATCATTCATAACTTCACCATATGCAACGTGAGCATCATTGATAACCCATGTCATATTGACAACAACACACACACACACACACATCCCAACAGTGAGCAAAGAAATAATATTGATGATAGCAGTAGTAACCATGACCTCATCGAATGCAATAAGGAGTCCTTAAGATATCATAATGCCAATAATGAACCACAATAGTCTGCAACAAACCAATGTCAAAACCAGAATGCCAATAATGAACTGATGAAAGCATATGAGAAGCTCCCCTTGAATTCGTGCCATCACAGAGAACCATATGTGAATATCTAAGTCAAAAACCACATATAGATACATCTATCATTCATAAGAACAACGTATAGAATATGAAATGTTGTTTTTTCATAGTCACAACTCCCTCTGAATATGTCATGTCTGTTCTTGGTCATAATTAATTTATCATATGCAACATTAGTAAAATATCACCAAAAACATAATAACACATGCATAGCTACCCCTAAGACCATATTTTCTACTATGTTTAGAGAAATTAGCGAAGTAAAGAGGCAAGAATCATTCCTAACTTGTGTCTGAGATACTCAAAGGAATCACATGGAAGTGGTTTGGTGAATATATTTGCAACTTGTTCCTTTGAAGGAATATATGTCAACTTGATTTTTTGTTTAAAAACTTGCTCTATAAGAAAATGGTATTTGATTGGGATGTGCTTATTTTTTTAGTGCATGACAATATTTTTATAAATACTTATGACACTAGTGTTGTAACAAAGAATGGGTATAGGTTGAAGACAAGTGACTTGAATTTCTTGTAATGTTTGGATCATCCATAGAATTTGAGTACACCAAGCAACAACAACAACATATTATGCTTCAATAGTTGATAAATTAATAGAATCATGTTTCTTACTAAACTTAGAAATTAGGCAAGATCCCAAATAGAATGATCCTCCACTAGTAATTTTGTGGTCATCAACACTACCTTCCCAGTTTGCATCTATGTAAGCATGAAGTGCAAAATTTGTGATTTTTGGATACCATAGTCCAAGATCTTGAGTGCCTTGCATATACTTGAATATCCTTTTGATTTATTTGAGATGTGTTTCTTTAGGATTTGCTTGGAATAGTCCAACTATGCCAACTACATGCATAATGTCTGGTCTTGTACTGGTAAGATAAAGCAAGTTGCAAATCATAGATTTGTATTCAGGTTGATTAATTGTAGGAGAGTCATCATCTTGGCTAAGAATGCATCCTATCACCATGGGTGTGAATACTGGTTTGCAATCTTCCACTCCATATTTCTTGATGTTCTGCTTGAGATACTTGGTTTGAGAAAATAAGATACCATCCTTAGTTTAATTAACCCGAAGACTAAGAAATAATGTTAGTTCACCAAGTAAAGACATTTCAAATTCTTGTTGCATGGCTGAAGAAAATCCTTGACTCATAGGTTCAACATTTCTTCCGAACATGATGCCATTAACATAAACCACTACTACCATTAGTTTGTCTTTATCAAATTTGTTATATAGATTGCTATTTGCAAATCCTTTATTGAACCCCTGTTGCTGAAGATACATGTCAAGATGACAATACCATGCATGGGGAGCCTATTTTAACCCATAAAATACCTTCTTAAGTTTGCAAACAATATTTTTATAATTTCCAAGTATGAATCGTTCAGGTTGTTCAATATAAACATCTTCTTCTAGGTCCCATTTAGAAATGCAGACTTAACATCCATTTGATATACCTATAAGTTATGAAAGTTGGAAAATTCAGGGAAAATTCTTATGGATTCAAGTCTAGCTACATCTGCAAATGTTTCTTCAAAAATATTCCTTCCTGTTGAGCATAGCCTTTGCATACAAGTCTTGCTTTGTTCTGGATTACTTCATTTTCATTTAGTTTGTTTTTAAATACCTATTTTGTCCCAATTACATTTTTATTATGAGGATTTGGTACAAGCTCCCATGTATGATTCTTTTCTATTTGATCAATTTCTTCATTCATTTCCTTAACCCAACATTCATATTTACTTGTTTGATTCACATTTTGAGGTTCAATTGTGGATAATAAGGCTAAGTGACTAGATGATCCAATAAATGTTCTTCTAGTTTGTATTCCAACTTCTTTATCACCTAGAATTTGAGATTCAAGATGATTTTTCTAAACATACCTTGATGGAGTCTTTTCTGACACACTTACATTTTCATTTCCTTCTTCTGATGCTTCTCTTTCTTCTTCTCCTACAAATTCTTGGATCTTAGTAGGGATTTGTTCATCATCTAATTGTACTTCTCTTTTGGTACCTGCAGATGCTTCATCAATCACAACATCTATACTTTCAACAATATTTTGGAGCCTCTTATTATAACATTTATATCCTTTACTTTTGGAAGAGTATCCAAGAAGGATTCCTTCATTAGATCTAGGTTCAAATTTTCTAATCTTATCATCATTTTTCTTTATAAAACATTTTCTTCCAAAGATTCTAAAGTATTTGACAGTTGCAGGTTTTACATACTAGATTTCATGTGGGGTTTTATCACTGTTTACTTGAACATGGGCCTTGTTGAGTATATCGAAAATTTTTTATATTGCTTCTCCCTAGAAGGTGTGAGGTGTTCCTAACTCATCAAGCATAGAACATGCCATTTGTTGAACTATTTTGTTCATTCTTTCTGCCGCTACATTTTGCTGAGTAGTTTTAGCTATGAAAAACTACCTTTTAATGCCATGTTGTTCACAAAAGAAAAATAAAAAAAATTCATCTGATATAAACTCCTCTCCTCTATTAGATATAAGGAATTTTGTTTTTAATTCCAATTCATTTTCCACCATAGCCTTGAATATTTTAAAATTTTAAAATGCCTCATCTTTATACTTTAGTAAACTGACCAAACACATTCTTGTAAAGTCATCAATTAATAACATGAAGTATTATTCACCATGAGGAGATTTCTTTCTCATAGGTCCACATAAATTTGTATGAACAAGTTCAATGGGTTTACCTGAAGCACATAATTTAGCTTTGAACTAAACTCTTGATTGCTTACCAAATTGGCATGATTTGTAGATACTATTTTTAGGTGGAGAGATGTATGGCAAGTCACGAACTACTCCCTTCTTGCTTGATTTGTATAGTTGAGAAAAGCTAAGGTGTCCCAATATTTTATTCCATAGCCAAATTTCTTTAGATTTGCTCAAAAAGTAGTGTTCTTTGCCACCTTCTAGGATATAGACATTCCCAGAATTCTGGTTCCCTTGGTTATAGTCTTACTTATATCCATATCTTTTACCAAACAATTCTTTGACCTAAAAATAACTTCATGCCCCTAATTGCACATTCGACTAACACTCAACAAGTTAAGTTTTAGCCCATCAAAAAATAATACATTCTCAACTTTGACCTTTTCTTTCAATACCACAAATCCTTTTCCTTTAATAGTAGCAGGTGAATTATTACCAAAAGTCACATTCTTTTCTTTCTTAATTTCATTAAAAGAAACAAACTTATCTTTTTCACATGTCATATGTTTTGAGCAGCCGATGTCAATGTACCATACATTCTCGTGACATTCTTCATACAAGTCTAGACCACATTTTTCACATGAGGTAGTTTTATTTTTCCATATCTTAGGAAGTTCTAACTTTTGCTCATGCTGATAAGATGGATTCATCCTGCTTCAACATTCAGTTTCTTCATGACCAAATTTATTGTAAATAGAACATTCAAATTCATTCTGAAGAGGGGAGAAAGCATTATAAGAAGACTTCTTTGACATGTTTGCATTATGTTGATTTATTTCTTTTCTCTAGTCATAATAATTTTATAAGCAACACAATGAATTTCTTTGTGACTAAAGTTATGACAAGTGAAACATTGACCATTGAAGTAAGAATACCTAGGAGTATAGTACCTTCTTGAGTAGCTTGTCCTTTGTTCATGGAAAGGATGCCTTGCTTAAGTATAGTTTGATCCTTCATTCTTTTTTTTATTCTTATTATTTTGATGATTGCCTCCTCTTACAACATTGGTGTAGATTTTTGTACTTGCTTCAAAAGATTTCATAGGATTTGATGTTTCACCATTTTTATTTGGATTGTATCCAAGACCTGCCTTGATTAGTGGAGAAAGTTGAACCTTAATGATTTCCTCTAAAGTTTTAGATCCCTTAGTAAATCTACGATTTAGAGCCTTTGTTTTCTCAAGTTCCTTTCTTAGACCCATAATTTCAAGTTCTAAGTTTTCACAATGTTTTTCCTTTTCTTGGACTTGTTTCTTCAAAGCTTCTTCTACTAATTTAGCCTCTTCTAGACAAATCTCTCCCTGGGTTATTTCTCAACTACGATGTTTTTCTTTATACACACTAATTTATTTTTCTTGATTCTTGTTTATGATCCTAAGTCTATCAATTTCTTCTAGAGAATCCATAAAGTCATGATTACTATCAGACTCATATGCATATTATTCTTCAAATGCCATAATTAATTGACATTCTTGATTTGATTCATCATCATCATTATTGGAAGAACACTCACTGTCTTCATGTGTATAAAACCGTTTCTTGCTAGTAAAACTTTTTTTGACATTCTTCTTTGAAAGATCCTTTCACTTTTCATGATTTTATTTACAAGGACACTTAGAAACATAATGACCTACTTTTCCACAAGCAAAACATATGAAAGGAAGTCTACCTTTGAACCTATCAGTTCCTACTTGCAGCTTCTTCACAAAATTCGATTCTTCCTTATCTGAAATGTAGCTTGTGTCTTTAGGCTCTTCCTTTTCTTTCCGTTTGTTCACGAATTTGAAGGATACTTATCTAACAATTGATGTATCCCCTTTTCTAATCTCATAAACTATCAAGATCTCATGGAGTTGAATTTGGAATTGAACTTTTGGGTTAGTGATCTCAAAATATTTTCAACAACAATGGACTCCTTTATTTCATCACTAAGAAGTTTTATTGTGTTAACAATCTCATCTACTCTTAGGAAAAATCTTTCAATGTTTTCATCATCATGCATTATAAGAGACTCATACTAAATTATATATGATTGAAGTTTAGCATTTCTTATCTTAGAGTCACCTTCATAGCTTTGAATAAGATTATCCCATATTGCCTTTGTAGTGCTAAAATGAATGAATTTCACAAACTCGGATTCATTCAATCCGCCAAAGATAACATTTACTGCATTTAAATTGTTCTCATATTATTTCTTTCTTGCGTCATCTGTGGGAATGGAGGCTAGATATTGACATCCACCTTCAACAATTTCCCATACATCAGCTCCTGTTGCCTGCAAATACGATATCATTCCAACCTTCCAAAACATAAATTTAGTTCCATTAAACGAAGTTAGCTTGGTGGAAAATACTCCCTCTTGACTGCTCACCTTGATAGATCTTCCCTTCAAGCAATCAAACTTCTTCTGAAAGACATGATTTGATACCAATTGTCAATAAAAATACCGAGAGGGCGGGGGTGAATCAGTATTTTTAATTCACTTAATATTCAATTTTAAATTCATAATTTTGTACGCGACTATTACTTAGACAACTCGTGTGTATACACAACTTTAGTGAATGTAAACTGTGTACATCCATATAATTATTTTTTCATGAGTTCCAACAAATGTTTAACTTTAACTAGTGCATCATTATTTCATTATCCATTTATTAAGTAGTAACTATGAACAATAAGAGTAGATAAACCATAACACATGAAAAACACATCAATCACATATGGACATTGGGATTTTAGGTGGAAACCCGATGTGGGAGAAAACCACCACTACTATCATCTTTATCTTCTTTCTTATTATATAAAGAAATGCTTCATTATATCTTATACTAGCACATATGCTGCTACCTATTTGACGCAACAACCTCCCCTCTTTTTATAACACCCACTGGAAGGGAACTACAACCCCCTTATCTCTTTTACCAACTCCCATCGGAAGAGAGATCTTACCCCTCACTCGATCAAGCATATATATATATATATATATTTGACATAACATAATTTCTAACATTTAACATAACATGTAACTATAACTAGATAGTTCATAACATAATTATATAGCTATTTATCATAACATAAAGTTATTTGACATAACATACATGTAGCATGCCTGCACACACACACACACACATATATCGTGTAACAGAACATAACATAGTATAACATGTGCATTGTGCATAACTATAACTAATATTTAACATAGCATAAGTATTTAACATAACATTATATATATATATACATATATATATATATATATATATATATATATACATATATATATATATATATATATATATATATATATATATATATATATATATATATATATATATATATATATATATATATATATATATATATATATATAAGTTCATGTTTAAACAATGCATCATTGATAAATAAATTAAATCCATCATAAAAAGTGCATTTGGTCTAGTGAATAAAATCATTTAAACTCTTTTCTAATTTGTACCATATTGTTTCATTATGTAGTGTGTTGTACAAGAAACATTATCTTCATGTGCTTGCACCTAATACATGTCATGTGTCAAAGTCAAACATTAAGAATGTAAAGTCTATTGTAGTACTTGGTTGGCATGAAATTTTATTAGTTTTTACATATATATTTACATACAGTTGCACTATGAATAAAATGCATTGTTTAGAAACGAGAAAAAGTATGAGGGTACATTTGGTTACTTATTTGAATTTTATTTACATGGAACACAATATACTTTGGATGATTAATTATAAAAAAATAGACTCTAAAGTTTAGGACTTCAGGCTAGATTATTCTACTTGAGTTTAGAAATGGTTTTTTTGTCAACATTTTCTTCTTAGATTAGTTTATATGTATTATATGTAATATGTTGAGGCATCCTATATACATGCCCCGACTGTAGGCCATTGTAGTGTGAGAGGGTTTGTTTTATGTGGTCGAGCTCATGATAGATCACGTAGCCCACTAAGAGTTCGTGTTCCCCTAGTAGATCCTGCCTTTAATGCCAGTCAAAATGTTGAAGGAAGTGTTTCTATCTCTATTGATGACCATGCTTGTACATCTAGTGGACCGTCTTCACCCATTTTAGGTACACCTCCTACATTTTTAAATCCTCTTTAAACTTTATGTGTTTATGTCTTGAAATTGTCTTTAATTTTTAAATTGTCTTCAACTGATGTGTTTGAATTTAATGTATATGTTATTATGCTTCTAGTTTGTTAATTATATATATGTTAAATTATGTTTATGATTTACAGGTCCTCAACAAGCCAAAGTTGAGGATCAAAGTGCAACATCGATCCCTCTATGGGATGATGCTACAACTCATATCACATTAGATGATGTTACGACTCGTCATACACAAATCACAACAAAGATAAAGAATATCCCTACCAATTCACTGACTTGCCTTACATTGTCTTTGATGTTGGATAGCATGACTAGGTTGATCGAGACATATCAGAGGTTGGGTCCACATAGCCACATATTACAGCTCATACATTGGGTTAGAAGGCATGAGGTTAGAGGCCAAGATTCTTGAGAGGTGGTAAAAGAGGCCATCATGGACATTGATGTTTGTGGGGAGTTGTTTGACATCCCTCTGGATCACCCTACTAGACATAAAGGTCCAATCCTGCTAAGATATTTTAGTAATGTTCATGCAACCCCTTTTGTGTATGAGAATTCATTGGAGTTTGGGGCAAGTTCCCCAACAATTACAAGGTCGTAGTTTATTTTTCTAAGCATTTATATACTGAGTTTGTGTTACATATGAGGCTAGATTACATTGATATTGGATCTCATTTTTATGGTACTGGTAGGGGACATACCTATGATCGCAAGGGGGCTTGTAGGGACCTTATCCATGTACCACCACCTATGAGATTCTTTCCACTACCATATCAGAGAATGGTATTATCTGGAGATCTAAAGGAGATGTCACAACTCAATGGTGAGACACAGGAGACTACTGCAGACAACATGCAGGCGTCATTGGCTTGTGTGCATGTTGCATCACATGGAGAGATACGAAGACCACCACCACTTCCTCATGACCCACCAGTGCCCTTATATGATGATGCATTTATTGCAAGTTTACCCTTTAATAAGCTTTTGACACATACATGTATGTATCATGATGCCATTCATGAGACTTGGATGATGCATGGCCCACGTGACACATACCAGGTACATATTTCTATGAAAATTTTGATTCTTATTGTCAAATTATGCATAATTATTTATATTAAAAAAAATTGTCCATATTAGATTGCATAATTTATATTAATAAGTTCACAATTACATGTAGACAAATCCCAACTACATGGATGAGCTTATGAGGTCATCCGAGGGAGAATTTGATCAACCAGGGCATCCTCGACCATAACATGTTTCCATGGATTCTCCTCCACCTCCACCTTCACATTATATGTTCAATAATGTGGAGGAGATTTAGTATGTACAACCACATGGACCAACATTTGAGATAAACATATCTATTCCTAAGATTTCAACATTTTTTTTTTAAGTTACATAAATATGCTAATTAATTTGTAGACTAATTATAATTTGTCCTTTCCATTGTGTACACAGACCCATATGCAGAGTGACATTGATGCCACTATTATGTGGAGACATGAGTGGGATGTTGGGTTTAGAGGCACTGATGATGTAGGTATATTGATGTAGGCCCCAATCATTGAGCCATATGCATGGGAGAACCAAACCTAGATTCATGATTAGACCCCCATCCTATTGGACTTGCATTTTGACTCGACTAAGGTTAGTAGATTCATGTATATATGTTTACAATTAAAAATGTGGTTCGATATAATTTATTTCCATATTAACTATTTTGTACAAATAGTGATCTAATTAGTTTGAATTTGAATGTGCTATATTGTATTACCAGCTTATGGACACTTACCTTGTGCGACAAAACTCACATACGATTTCTGATGATATTTAGAGTGTCATAGTTTGTATATTTTCAGGCTCATTTCATAAGGCATATTCACATGTGTGACACAAACTTTTTATATTTCCATACATGGATAGCATTGAGATACTATTTTTTCATTATTATTATCACTTATTAACATCCATTCCATCCATTTCTACTATTCTTTTATCACATTATTTATCATAATTTATTATATAATTACATTTCATAATTATTTATGCTCTTGTGGATAAGTAATATTTTTTCTCCTTTATTTTTAATAAATTGATGATTATTATGCATGATTTTTCCAATGATGGTTTATTGATGATTTTTTTATAACATCACTCACGATTTTAGCCTCCAAGATCTCTTCCAGATTACAAATTTGATCTTCAACTCATAATCAAATATTCCAACTCAGAAATTCACTGGAATAAAAAATGACATTTTTGCATTGGACATTTCGGGGAAACAAAGAAGAATAATGAAAATCCGAGACACAGGTTTTGTGCAATAAAGAACAAATTAGTTTCCCGATGAGCATATTTCTACAATTCGGTCCAGATTGGGAGAAAAGAAAGGTTCTTTGAAGGACATATTCACAGATTTTTTGTTGTGGCCGTTTTCCAAATTGTCCAATTACAATAACCAGATTCGACTTGTTCCAGCTGAATCATGATGGAAATATCTCTTAGATCTCATCTTGCTTATTGATATTTTGTAATCAATCTAAATTGTATGGGAAATCATTTTGTAATCAATTTGTTGTAAATTTCCCTTTGTTGTTTGTATATTTAAAAGACACAAATCAGAGAGAAAAGGGAGATAACACATATAGGGAGAAAATCAAATATTGAAGGGTTTCCTTTGAGAATATAACAACAGACCTTTGTATTTATATTTTGATTAATGAAATCTTGATATTCTGAGTATTATCTAGTCTTCGATCGTTTTTCCCTAGCCCTGATCAAGAGTTGGGCCCACTCTCCTGATCAAGTGTTGTTGGATTAATGGTGTGTGTATATTTATTTATGTTGTGATTATTTTTTTATCGTTGTAATGTTTCATTAAGTTTGTGTTGTTGTGAATCCAAATTTGTTGTTACTCTGATTGTTGTTACTGTCATTTATGACTGTTACACATTGTTATATTTTTGATTGAATGCTCAAAGTTGGGTAGGGAAACTGTGGCCTGCATAGACTTTGCACGATAACCTTGAAATAACAATATGAGCCATGGATTGACAATTAATGTGGGGAAGGGTGAATTATATAATTCATATATAAACACCAAATTTTTGGCGTCGTTGTTGGGAAGGCTATCAAAGGTGCGAAAGTACGACTAGTATTGACCATAGGACCACTCTCTGGTCTTGGGAAAGGAAGTTTTCACCCTAGTCCAGGTCCTAAGCATTAGATTTAACTTGATTATATTTTGGTGTTCTTAATTTCCTGTCTTTTTTATTGTTCGTAGGAACTACTCTCTCGTCTTGGGAAGGGAAGTTTTCACCCTGTTCCAGGTCCTTCACATTAGATTACTTTGGTTGTTTTAATTTCTTACTGTTTTCATTGATTATAGGAACTTTTCTCTCATCCTCGGAAGGGAAGTTCCCACCCAGTTTCATGTCCTGAGATTAGATTTTATGGTTGGTTTGTTTCTCTTTCTTTTGTCTTCTTAATTTTAGGGACCAATCTCTCGTCCTCCAAAACCTGAGCTTTAGATTCATGTGAATGATTCTCGGCTTTAGATTGTATGAACAAAAAAACAAACAAAAGGGGCAGAGGAAGACCCCCAAAACTAACCGGTCATGATCAAGGAAGAAAGCATCAACACAATCCAGAACCCAATCAAAGAACTTCACAATATGACAACTATGAGAAATCAAGACTATATTGAAGATTGGTTTCACTCTATCGTTTGCTTGCAACATCACTCTCTACTTCAACAATTCTTGGTACCATCCCTAATGGGGAACTTTGTCTCTTATACCCTAGTATTTATTGACATTCATTTCTCAAATTTGAGTATATACACACTTAAGGCCTTATTTCAAAGATGGCTCTATTAGAGGTACTCTTATACGTAAGTATATTTTATTTTTGAAGGTAGAGTAGGTTTGTGTAGAAAATAGAATAAATAAGTACATAAATAAATAAATTTCTTTATATGTAAAAAGAGTTGTCTTTGTTGCAATATGTTGAGTAAATCAATATCGGTGGTAGAGATTTGAATTTATTTGTGTATGTAGATATATTATATTGAAAACCATATTTCTACAAACACTCATCATCATTTCGGAATTTTTTGCTTTTTTATCATATCTTATGGCTTGTGGGTTTGATAAAATCACTGAAAACACAGTTGGGACAATCATATTTTTAGGGACCAAATGGGCATATTTTGAAAACATATTTCTATCCTAAGTATCCCTTTATGTCTAATTTTTAATCAAATTTGAATCGCTCAAATTGGATTTTAAATGAAAAAGTTAGGACCACAATATTGACAATCTATCGTAAATCAACACCCTTAAAATTCTGTTTTTCCGGCCATACCTTATAATATTTGACCCATTAATTCTTCATGTCTTCAAAACCTATTTATATTGGAGATATTTACATGAATATACTTTAATATCCAATTTGAATAAGTTCAATCCGATATCAAACGAAAAAATTATACTTAAAATATCAATTGTTGGTCTAAGTTGGAAAATTGAAAATGACTCTGTTATGCAAGTTGTTCTAAGTAAATTTTACATATCATATCATGGAATTTTTAAAACCTGTTTTTATTGGTGATATATATTTGAATTAGAATTCATTTGGCTTTGGAATCATTCAAATCAGACGACAAACAAATGATTTATGATTAAAACACTTCAGTAAGTATGTTGACCACTTCTCTCCCGCATGTAACAAATAAATTTTGCATTTTTCATATTTCCTTGGATTTGTTTTACCAAGTAATTATTTGTTATTTTTTTTTTTCATATTTCTTGGATTAAGAGAGGCTGCATACCTCTCTTCTTCCATGATTATATGTTTTATTGTAGGTAGATGCTTGTTTTTTTTGCAGGTCCAAGAAGAATAAAGGAGATCCATTTATGAAAAAATGATTCTTGAAGACAATGCTAACGCAATAAGGGATTTTGATCCAAGCATCCATTAAGAAATCTGATATCATATGTTTTTGAGTATTTCTAGGTGCCATGATCTAAAAAGTTAGATCATAAGAGCTTATTGCAAAATTGTTCCTGCTATTGTTCACCAACACAAAGAAAACAACATGAAGACTTTTCATCACTTAACAGATTTATAATAGGAGAAGTGGGGAATTTATTTCCATTCGAAGATCCAAGTCAATTTCGTCAAAGCATTTTTTTCTTCCAAAATATCATTTTTCATTCACCATTGAAATAGATTGATAACACTCTTAGGCAAAAAAACATTGTTGCAACCAAAATCATAATCATTGTAACTTAAGTTATTTATTTATTTATTGTTTTTCAATAAAGTGTTGTTTCTTTTCTGATTTCTCTTATGTTTTTATGTTTCAAGTATTATTTACTTCAAAGTCACATTTTTTATTCTCAAAATAAAAGATTGAAATTCTTAAGTTTCATGATGGTGCTCCACATCTATCCATTTGTTCCCCAGCCTTATCAGTATATTGTTTTTTCAGATCTAATATCAAAAACTTATATTATGGTTTTGTTACTTTATTGGTGTTGATACTTCATCAATCTCGATACTTTATTGGTGTTGTTACTTCACTGATGTTGTTATTTCACTGGTTTTGTGACATTGTCGGTGTTGTTACTTTGCTGGTGTTTTTACTCCATGATGTTGTTACTCCATCGATGTTATTACTCCACCGGTATTGTTACTCCACCGATGTTGTTACTCTGTCAGTGCTATTATTCCACTGATGTTGTTACTCCACCGATGGTGTTACTCCGCCGGTGTTGTTACTCCAACCATGTTGATACTCCACCAAGGTAAGTCATCAGGTACGTCCTCAACCGACTCCATGGATTTGATTGGTATTTCACTTATGACATGACCAACCATGACCGAGGACGATCATACCTTAGTTGGGGGGAGGTATCACATTTAATAGCAAAAGTATCGTATTTAATAGAAATGATTTCATGTCATCATTGTTATTAAACCACATGTCAACCCATACATCTCACGATTATTACCACCATAATCTGTAACCCCCACCATACCTTACACACTTATCCACGCATATTGGAACTTGAATCATGTATGACGACATTAGCTTGGTGAATGGGAAATACCTTTAATGGTCTAGGTCCTCTTTGACATAATGATCGGGTACTCAATTTACCTTTATTTATCTATAAACATAATCTTATTTTTAAGGAATAATTATGCAAAGATGATTTCATCATGCCAACTTTCAAATTTTCTAATTGGTCAAGTCCCTGATCTTGTAAAATTTATGATGATGACCACAAAAATTGTATTTAAAAATATCTGTCACTATCTAATGAATTGTTCCTCAACCCCAATATTAGCAAAGAAAAATATATTTATCAACAATCATTTGAAGGTTATTAGTTTTTGAGAAGAAAAACTACCCAAGTTGAAAATAGTTACTACAAAACGTTTTACGCCATCCCTAGCTCTTAAGGAGCTGGACTGCCACCCCATCTATTAAGTAATATTTTGTTGATTAACAATAACCATAGTTGGAAAAATCGAATCAATCTGGAAGGATGAGAGAAGGAGAAGGCGCTGCAATGGTGCACTAAGGAACTAGGGTTCCTGTCATAACCACCGATGGCGCACAGCTTGAACCTGTAGTCTTCCAAGCTCAAACAAAAACATTGTCAGGACTGGCACTGTAGTTCTGAGTGCAAGGAATAATGAACAGTCCAATGGGGGAGGCATCAGCGCCTCCCCCAAAAAATAATACTACGGAAAACCCAACAGAGGGCGGAACAGAGAATCTAGAGAAGTCTGAGGCACGGCCTAGGTGGCAGAAACAGAAGAATGAACAAGAAAATCTGGTACAAGAGACAGAGAACAGACAAGCAACATCAGGTCAAACGAAGAAAGCCTCATCGCCGACATGCAAATCCATTGCTATAGAAAGGCCCAAGATTGCGCTGCCTAGCCATAGAATCAATGTGCAAATACAATATATGAAAGATCACACACTGATCGGCAAATTTATAGGTTTCTGGCTGACTGAAAAAGCCCTGTAAGGCTCGACAATTTCAAAGTGGAAGCCCAAGGTCATGTAACTCTACAGCTAGGCCCTAAAGGCTTCTTCACAACCACTTTCAACTGCCTTGAAGATGGAAACATGATATTGGATGGAGGACCCTACTTCTTCAACGCAACAGGCCTTTATCTACGAGACTGGGTAGAAAGATTTAACCCTGACAAAGAAGACTTCAGTTGGGCGCCATTCTGGATCTGCATGTACTCGCTTCCACTAGAATACTGGGAAGAGGATTCTCTAAAAGCCATCGGCAATGGCTTAGGCGAGTTCATTAAGGCTGCGGAGGAAGCTAAGCTTCGAAGATACACTTCATATGCATGGATTTGCATCTACATGAAGTTGGGCCATGCGCTACCGGACACGGTAAGTCTACTGCACGATGAATTTGAATGGATTCAGCCCCTTGATTATAAACATGTACCCTTCCGTTGTAGGAGATGCCATGCTCACGGTCACCTCTTTCATGACTGTCCCTTAAACATGCCACCTAGAAACATAGAAACTGGAATCAAATCTGATTCCGATGGATTCACCAAGGTAGCTGGTCGGAAAAGGCATACTAGAAAACCCCCCTCAGTGCCCAAACTATTGTGCCAGCCTCTGATTTTCTGTCCTCAAGCAACAGCTTTGATATCTTGAAAAATATGGAACATCCTGATTCAGATATGCCCAAGCTAGCAAATACAAGCACAGATCCACACAATCATACATCCACCATTCCTACCCACTCCAAAACCAGTCATCCTTCGAATATCATCTCCTCTGAAAAGCCTGCTTCAAATCTACAAAACAACACCAACCCTGTTCAACACAAAGTACTATGGTCCGAAAAGATAATGGAAATTGATGATACTCAAGCAGAACCTACTCAGTCTCTCACTCAATAGGAAGAAGGCAATCAACAAAGCTCAATGGAAGAAGAACCAGAAAGCTTTGATCGCGGGGAAATAGACATTTTTAGTCTTGAGCAAGCTTGCAAAAGGAAGGAGTTCGACACAATACCGGAAAGACAATTGGAGAATCTGGAAGTAGTGATCACATGAATGCATCAACATAACACTCTTGGCATACAACAAGGAGGCCGATGGGATGGAAAACATGTCATCAAAGAAGGGAAGAAAAGAGGCAGGAAGACAGACTTACAATGCACCATTTTAATTGGGGAAATGCTCGTGGAATTAGTTAGATGCTCTAAGTTGACCAAATATTATCGGTCCCTACCTACTAGTCAACCATGAAGCTAATCTCATGGAACATAAGAGGACTTAACAGTCCTGGGAAGTACAGAATGATGAAGAACATGATTCAAAAAGAACAACCATACATTATATTTATGCAAGAAACAAAATGTAGCTCCAATACTTTAGAATCCATACTATCCAAAGCCTGGGCAGGATGTCAAACAGTTACAGTTGATGCAACAGGTGCCTCGGGAGGGTTAACCATAGCTTGGAACACTCAGCAGGTCTCCTTAACAAACTTCTATGCCTCACATCACTTCATACATGCAATGTTCCACCTGATTGGCACCAACATACATGGGCATTTAACCAATGTTTACTTTCCATAGGAAAGTACACAAAAACTTAAGCTATTAGAAACATTGGAAATTCTCAATGCTACAAGAACTCATCCACTCCAGTTAATAGGTGGTGACTTCAATATGATCACACGGCTGGAGGAAAAATTGGGGGGTAGAAGAAAACTGGAAAAAGAAAGCAATGACTTCAAAGTCTATATTCAACAAAATAGACTAACAAATTTACCTTTTGACAACGGCATCTTTACCTGGAACAATAAGAGATCTGGTACTCAACAAATCGCATCCAGGTTGGACAGATTTCTAATCTCAGACAACTTCGTCCATCTTGGTGGCAACATATGTGCTTCAATCCTACCCCTAGCTGGATCGGATCATTGGCCCATCTCTCTGCAATGGAAAAATCCAGGAAACTCAAACAGAAAACCCTTCAAGTTTGAAGCTTTTTGGCTCACCCACCTTGAGTTTAATACAGTAGTAAAAACAGCGTGGGAAAGTTTCATACCTAATGGAGGCTCTGTCATGTACCAATTCCAACAAATATTGAAGCATATTAAAAAACAAATCAAAATCTGGAACTATACAATCTTTGGCAACATTTTTCAAGAGAATAAAGCGCTTGATTAGAGCATGGTAGAGCTACAGCAAAAGATCATCCTAGAGGGCAGAACATAGGAGTATGCCAGACAAGAACAAAAACTGATAACACAACTAGATGAAAGAGGCAGACAAGAGGAAATGTTATGGAGACAGAAGTCCAAATTCAGATGGTTGAAAGAAGGGGAATGAAACACCAAGTTTTTTCACCGTACAACCATACAATGAAACTCCCTTCGCTCAATGCAACCTTCATCGCCCTTATTCCTAAAGTTTCTCAACCAAGCACTCTGGAGAAGTTCAGGCCTATTGCCCTTTGAAATGTTATCTATAATATTATCTCGAAATTCATAGCCAATCGCCTCAAATCGCTCCTCCCTCTTCTCATCTCCCCAGAGCAATCTGGGTATGTCGAAGGTCGCCAAATTCTGGATGGCATTATTCTCACTCATGAAACCATCCACTCTCTCAAAAAAGAAAATAGGCCGAAATGCTGCTGAAAATCGACCTTTCCAAAGCCTTTGATAAGCTCAGTTGGACTTACATAAAGAGCGTGCTAACAACCTTCGGATTCAGCCCGACCTGGGTAAGGTGGATAATGACCCTTGTTTCCTCTCTGCTATGCTTTGTCCTTGTTAATGGTATCCCCTCTAAACCGTATCACCCGTCAAGGGGAATTCATCAAGGGGACCCTCTATCCCCATTTCTTTTCATCATTATAGCTGAGGGTCTTGGCCGTCTCATAAAGCACTCTGCTCATTCTCATGATCTTAGAGGTCTCTTTGTCCATGGCTCCACTGCTATTACACATCAGCAATTCGTTGATGACAATATGCTCTTTGGTCACGCCTCCGTTAACGAAGCCAGAACCTTCAAAGTAATTCTAGACACATTCTTAGTTGCTTCTAGCACAACCATCAATACCACCAAATCTCAAATTTTTTTCTTCAACACCCCTATTACCACCCAAAGAATCATTGCTCGAATCATAGGCTTCCCTCAAGCCAAGCTTCCTTCTCAGTATTTAGGAACACCACTCATAGATTCCGCCTTAAAGCATGTTTCTTGGCATCAAATCTTGGAGAAAATGGACAGTCGGCTCCAGTCGTGGACTCATAGGACTCTCAACATGGCAAGCAGATTAGTCTTGATTAAAGCAGTCCTACAATTCATGCCCCTCTATTTGTTCTTTGTACTTGCTGCTTCGAAATGGGTACTAAAGAGAATTAGGAATCTCCAACGCAACTTCTTATGGGGTTATATAGGACAAAACAGAAAATGGGCCTTAGTCAAATGGGAAAAGGTTTGTAAGCCTAAAAAGCAGGGGGGTCTCGGCTTGTGCGATCCACAACACAGCAACATCTTGATGGGAGCCAGAATATGGTGGCAATGGGTCTTTGGTCCACAGAAGCCATGGGCGCAATTATGGATAGCAAATTATGCCAACAATTGACTGCAACAAGAACTAATAAGGATAACTACCATGCCCAAAGGATCTTTAATTTGGAATGCGACCAAGCAACACAAAGACATCATCCATCAGCATAGCTTTTGGGAGATAAGGGATGGGAGAACAACACGTTTTTGAACGGATTCCTGGCAACAACGACCCAAAATTGCAGTACTCATACCAGGCATAAATCATAATAGAAATGACACGAATCGGGAGAACATTGTAGCACATTACTGGAATCCTAGCAATACACAGGGATTCAGGAAATGGAAATCGGTGGAGCAAATAGTACAACAAGAAGCGGAAGCTTACAACATGGAGATACACAAAGAGCTTACCAAGAGGAAAATTAAATTTAATACAGGTAGCTATGTTCTAAGATGGGGTTACACACCGAGAGGAACATACACCACCAAAGAAGCTTACCAGATAATGTATCACTCTTAGGATCCAATTGATCCTACCTGGAATCGTATATGGACAACTGGGATCTGGCCCAAAGACTCCACCTTCATCTGGTTGCTGTATCATGGGAGAATTCTCACATGGGACAACTTAATCAAACGAGGATTTCATGGTCCTTCTTACTGCCCCAATTGTCATAACAATGAAGAAACCATTCAACATCTCATGGATCCTTGCCACATGGCCAACCAGCTCTGGGAAAAGCTCACTTTCAGATGCCAGAGACCCTGCAGACTTCTTGGGGATATTAGAAGCACCATTAGCAATTGGACTCCAGAGCCATACAATAGCAAAATTCTCAACAAGTTGTGGACCATCTTGCCAAGTCTCCTACTTTGGACAATCTAGAAGGAAAGAAATAAACAAATTTTTAAAAATAAAAAAACCTCCATAGAAATCTTATGGAATAACCTATGTCAGAATATCAAAGAAACTCTTGCTTTACATCAATGGACGATTGAGGAATTTCCTACACAGGCACAAGAACTAAGCGTATGGGATAATTGGAATATACAACTCCCACAAGCTCAATTGAACTCCAATAGACCTCATAATGCAACTAGGTCGCCTTCGCATTGGATTCACCCCCCAAAGAAAGTGATCAAGCTTAATTTTGATGGTTCTTCCAAGGGCAACCCAGGCAAAGCAGGATTCAAAGGCATATTTAGGAATCATGAGGGCTGACCCCTACTACTGTACTTTGGATCCATAGGATGGGACACGAACAACTCGGTGGAACTGGAAGGACTATGGCAAGGTATGCAACTAGCTGATCAACACAATTTTTATCCCATACTTATAGAAGGAGACACTCAAATCCTTCTCAACATGACCACACTAATCCAACAAGGAAATGCAGCTTCACGAGTTTCCCACAGCTGGAGATTATTTGGAAGGCTTGAAACTTTAGAGACATGGATAAGAAATAGGAGAGCAATAACTTTTATGCATGTTAAAGGGGACAGCAACAAAATTGTTGATCTCCTAACAAACATTGGATTTGATCAGGACCAAATCCTACATTACGGCCCTCTCAACATCATCGATGATCACAATCAACTGCAAATTTGCACTGACCTGGTGCACAAGGAAGCTCAACCCCCAGATGCGGGTGGTAATTAATGCAATTAAGACTATGATACGGGGCGACGACGGAAATGATGGCCACTTGGCCCCCTGCGATCATTCCAAGGCCAGCCTGATAACCCCTCACGGTGCCTCACAGGTGGCATTTAATGCCTGCTCTGGCCAAGGTGAATTCATCAGTTGCATAACCATGGCACCGACGATTCAATCGACCATTCTCCCCCTGTTGCATTGTGCCTGCCCTCCGCAAGCGGGAAAGCCGACTGAGAGAACCACTACAGGTTGATTAAATGAATGGGGAGACCAAAGGGCAAGGCCTTTACATATAGCAATATGCGATTGCGATCAGATTGCATCGCAATATCGGCGGATCATAGAATGGGGAGACCAAAGGGCAAGGCCTTTACATATAGCAATATGCGATTACGATCAGATCGCATCACCATATCGGCGGATCGCAGAATGGGGAGACCAAAGGGAAAGGCCTTTACATATAGCAATATGCGATTGCGATCAGTTCGCATCGCAATATAGGTGGATCGCAAAATGGGGAGACCAAAGGGCAAGGCCTTTACATATAGCAATATGCGATTGCGATCAGATCGCATCGCAATATCGCATCAGCGGAAACCAAGGGGCGGAGCCTTTACACCTTCATATGTGCGATGCGATGATGCAGACCCGACGATATTCTAAATATTATTTGATAATATTTGAGGTCCGCAGAAAATCCAGTTTCAATGCATTTTCAATGTATTTCGTTATATAATGAAATAACGAAGGTGGGGGAGAGACTCACGGAGGTGGGGGAGAGCCACACGGCAGCGCTTCCAGGGACGTGGTGGATGACATGGCGGATGAGTGGGCTTGCCCAATCATCGAGGAGCCCATTCCGGCTGACCTCAACTAAGGTGACATGGATTCTAGGCAGCAGATGTGGCTGACGGAGAATAGGCAGGGGCTACCTGATGATAGTTCGAGGCCGGCTGTGGCTGCCCAGGTGTTCATTATTTGGTATTTTTGTTTTTTGTTAGTATTGCTTGGGTTCTAGCTTCCTATCTGGAGTAATCGTCAAGGAACCATCTTATTGTTTCTTTTGTGGGGTCTGGACTTAAGAATTGATACCATTTTTGAGGTTTCTGCTCTCATTGTACTGGTTTCCCCAATGTTGGGGCAGTCCAAATTTTGTTGATACTCTACGATACCTTGGTCGAGGCCTTGTCCTCTTTGTATCTTTCTGTACATATTAATAGATTACTTTTACTTAGAAAAAAAAACAATAACCATAGTTGAATTTTAAGCATAAATAGTCAACTAGAGGATATGAGGTCTCATCACGAGCCGACCTACTATGATCATAGGTCCTAATAGAGTGAAATTACCACTACTGGTCACCAAGGTAGGGTAATGGCCTTCAGACATAAAAATGAAGGACAAGAGGTCTCATCACGAGCTGACTTGTTCACTTTTGTTAGCTCCCATGAATGACATTGTTATTAATTGTTTACTAAGCCAAAACAATGATCTTTAGTAGACATCTAAGTAAATTTAAATGCTTTTGTAACTATGTACTTATTTCTAATAGATGGGACATTGGCATCTCAATGGGTTAAAAAGGCATCCCTGTTGAGGCTATGGATGCTTCTTGGCAGCAGTGGTCATGTCTATGGTATAAAAGTTAATTCAATACTATGATCTACTTGTTTACCTTGTTTTCTCAAAACTAACTGCCGATAAAGCCAACTGTTACATATATAAGGTTTGCTAGAACTCATGGTTCATGGGGTAATATTTAATCAATTCTTAGATGATGGTAGTTATGGTTTATATCTATTATTGAGTTATAAATATTTACTTTACATGTTACTAATGAACTTTTAGAATATTTGATATTTGACATTTTGTATCATCTAATCTATCATTCCTTTATTTTACAAGTATCATATATTTAACCAAAGATAGTTGCTTTGCCCAATCAGTTACCATTTACTCATAGCTTAACAAAACTATTATTTTGGAGTAGAATAAAGAGGCCTAATTCTAATTTTGAATCCCAGGTAGTTGGTTAGACCTTGAGAAACAAAGAATGAGATAACTAATTTTCATAATTTTTGTGCTCATAACAACCAAAGCTTATGGGTATAGGGAATGCATCCTTTCCCTTCTTATCCATTATTATCTCATGCCATTCACAACATGATTATGTCACTTTTATATATAATTAGGTAATTGAGGTGATGAATTATTGATTGAGGATACTCATGAGATGTGTTATTGGTGGGCTCCAGTATTGTAGCAATAATGCTACAACTCCTGGAGCTTCCTATCTCTAATTTTATCAACCCGGTAGTTCGTACAAACTTGGAAGCGACGGTGCTGTATGCACAAGTACTAGCTCTTGTCGCAGCTGTCACTTGGTCAGCTGGCACAAGTCCGCTAGGGCTCAAGCCAACTTCTATATACTCACAGAAGAAGCTTTATGAATGATGGACGAAAGCTAACTCAAAGGAGACTAGTCTATTTGCAGAAAGAAACTGAAAGCCAACAAAGCATGAAAACCCTAGTAAACCCTAATTTGACTAGCTAGGCCCTTACAATGCAAAACTGTGAATGAAACTACTACCAATAATGCCATTACTTGCAGTGAGCTGAAATACATGCATCTAAGCTATTTGCATCTGAAAAGACATGTTTTTGTATTTTTTCATTAAGTGGTTGGATTTATTGTGATGATGCTTTTGATTAGGGTTTGGTTGTGCAGGAGCGGTTTGAATGGAAGGAAAGCATGGGCAAGGTCCGGATGGCTAGGGGAGGTCCCAGAGGGTCTCTAGCATCAGTCCACAGAAGTCTACCACGTTCGGATGCTCAGCAACCGAGTTTGCAGGCTTCTACAGGAAGTCTGCAGGGGATCCTACAGGAAACTCAGGGATTCTACAGGAAGTCTGTGCAATTCTACAGGATGTTCGACCGTGGGAGTTTTGGGAGATGGTGAAGTGTTGGAGTGGTGTGGGAGGATAGGTGAGATGGAGATGGAACTGGTGATGGCTCAGGAGAAGAGAAGTCAGATGGAGGAAGAGTGCATGCAGTGGGTTGATGGCTGGAAGGATGGGATCAACGAAAAGTTAAGTAAATGGAGCTATGTGAGTAATGGGAGAGCTGGAAGGTAAACGAGCTGAACAGAGGTCGATTGAGTGGCTTCAGGTGTGGTTGAAAAGACAAGGAAGGTAATGGAATGGTGTGGAGCAGTGTAGATGAAACAAATTGCTTATGTCTTGCACCAAAAACGAGAATTCATTAACCTATGATACCTGTGCCATTAAACCTATGAACAGCAATGTAAAACCAAGAAAAGAAACCGTGAATGGAATGGAGAATGTAGAAGTATGGTTCAATATCAAAAGTGCATGGATGTATCTTCAATGAAAATGTCTATGTTGCAGCTTGCACGGAAGTAAAAGACTGCGTTTCTTTTTGGTGGTTGATATGGACTGCACCCCAATCGCTAAGCAGAGATGGCAGTGATCTCTAACAACCTTTTTCTTGGAGCTCCTGTGTATTACAAACCTCCTATCGAATCTAAGCAACTGAAAGCAAAGTAACCATAAGCTAATCCTACTCAATCACACAAAAACTAAATCAACAGACTGTAAATTCGAATTGCATGTCAAAGTAAAGAAACAAAGTGCTGGAACGAAAGGCAAATAACATTACAACACAGAGGAGGTCTATTGCTCTCAAGTTGGGCCCTAACCTGAGAGCTATAGCTCCCTTAAAAACTCAGAATGAGATCAAAATCTGCCTGTCTTTATTCATAACCAAAAATCTGATGTCATGCCAAAACTGGCTTACAAAAAGAACCAACACCGAGCTGTAGCTCGTACTTCCCAATTACAAGAGTAATTCAAAAGTTCAAAAAGCTTCCATCAAAGGCTACGGCCTCAATATTTATGCAAAATGATAGTCCAACAGGTTTCCTTGATTTGTGGAGCTCGGCTGTCCAACTGAAGGTTAAACTGCTGATCCTGTAGAACAGTTGTAACTGCTATTCCTGTAGAACAGTTGGCTGCCTCTAAGATCGGTGGGGAGATTGGTTGGAGCTCGGAGCTATGGTGGGAATCACGAGGAAGGTCCCCAAGACTGTGGACATCCTCTCCTAAAAAACAGCAGTGCCACCTTACTGTCTCCTTGTCTCCTTTCTCGTGGTCTTTGCTCCCTTTTAATGCCAAAAACCTGAAATCATCATGTATTAGTCACGTAGATAGAATGCCTACCCTTCTTCCTACAAACAACACGAATAAACCAAGAAATGAATGCATAAGCAATAAAAAATGAATGGTTTGAGCAAAGCAAGTAGGCCAAATGAGCCCAAATTGTACCAAAAATTGGGGTTCATCATCACCCCCCAGCTAAACTATTTGCTCATCCTTGAGCAACTTAGTCCAAATCTTCATCCTTCATTGCTTTCACTGCTTCCCTTGCATCCCAAGGCTCTGTGGTAGTGTCTTCTCTGTGGATATGAAACCCTGCTTTCCTGTTCACCTCTTCCCATTGTTGACTGTCATCCTCCTCGGTATTGCCTTCAGTCAATCCTAGCAGTAGTGGTGGGCTGAGTCTAAGGCCAATCCAGCTGGCCTGGAGGCTTTGCATGGATTTCTTGTAAAGTTCAACCCTTGCCAAAGCTTCCCTCATCCGAATGGGGGTATGGTACTCTCGAATTTTCAAGCTGTGTGCCAGGGTATTCCATCTGCGTGCACATGCTTGGGCAGCATTTTCTCCCAACAACCTTTCCATGTCTTCAAAGTGAGCTATGGCTTGGGCATGTTGGTCCATGAATCTCAAGGAAGCTGTGGGATCCGAAGCCAACTGTTGGTGGGCTAAGATGAGTGCCACCGGATCCTCTAGTTCTGGTCGAATGAACAGTGGCTCGCTCACTTCTCGGTTCATGACCGATTTTTCTTTAGCTGCTCTTTGATCCTCATGGTTTAACCATGAGGCGAATGCCATCAATTGCATATCCCCCAAGGCAATATTGGGATCCCAGGAGACTTCATTGGGCAAAGCCAAATTGTGAAGGTAAAACTCTGGTAATTTGGCTTTGTCTTCTGACGAACTAGTACTGCACAACTCAGAAAATTGTTGTGGGTTTTGGATATGTGAAATACCTCTTTGTGCCAAGGTGTTTATTTGGAACTGCAGCCATTGATCTTTTAAGAACAATCCATAGGATTTTGCAGGTGGTCTGCACTGAATTGCCTCCATGGCCCAACTGGCCATGCAGGCCAATTGTGCTTCCTTTTGTTGCAGCTGTTCTTTTAGGGCTTGCACTTCAATTTTTGTTTGCTGCTCTGCTTCCTGTAGAAGTGTCATTGGCTCTTCAAGACTGGTGGTCAGCTCCTTTTTGCTTTGTTGTTCATTTGTGATGTCCTTGGAGGATGTTCCTGCCCCTGCCCTTAGTTCTTGTAGCTGCAATCTCAGCTTCTGATTTTCTTCCTGTAGAAGCACACGTTGGCAATTAGCCACATGTTTAGCCATGGTGAATTCACTCCTGACCTCCTTGAGTTGCTCTTGTAAAGGGCCTATGTCTGCCACACCCTTTGATTTGGCGATCTGCATCCATGTGTGGGAACAGACTCTTTCTTCCTCTAGTGCAAAAAATAGAGGCACAGTAAATTTCTGCGGTATGATTTTGCCCGCCTCTAAAAAGGTGTAGTATGAATTCAGATTAGGCGAAGGGCTAGGTTCTGGTATATGTTCCCTTTCTATTTCTTCAGGCGGTTCTACCTCACCCTCCCTTGGTGTCGATGGGAGTCCTTCTCCTTCCCTCTTTTCCGTTTCCTGTAGCCGGGCCAGAGTATCCTGTAGAACATTTTCAGCTTCCTGTAGCCGAGTTTTTTCGGTCAACAGGTCTAACCTTTCTTGCCACGTATTTTTCTTTGGACTCCCCTTCTCGTAGGTGACTGTGATCCTGGAGGGTGACTTTTCCTTGGGAGAAGCAGGTGTATCTTCGATGATGATCGGGCTGCTGGATTGAGGTTGTGGTTTTCCCGTCTTTATCCTAACACTTCTTCGAGCTTTAAAGTATAGAGGGGCCTCCCTCTTCCTCTTTTCTTTTGGCTTAGGTGGCGTGCTGAGGCCAGCTAATATAGCTGCTGCCTCCCGTGCCAGAATGTCCACCTTCTTCTCTTTGGGTTTCGCCTTTTCGGGGCTTCCTGTAGAAGCATGTTTCTGCAATTTCGGGCTTCCTGTAGAAGCCTTTGTCTCTGTTTTTGGGCTTCCTGTAGAAGCCTGTTTCTCAATGATTTTCGGGCTTCCTGTAGAAGCCTGTTTCTGCTTTCCTGTAGACACAGGTGTCTCCACCTTTGCTTGCTTGCCTGCCTGAGTTTTGCTTTTTGCTTTGGTTGCAGGTGCTGTTGAGGTACTTGGGCTGACGTGGACCACCTCAGCTTTGTCCATTCTGCTCTTCATCCTCTTTTCTCTTGCTGACAAGATAGGTGTGCCACCTTTTTCCTTGTCATCCTTTTCCTCATGCTTCTTCCTTTGTTCTTTCTTCTGCACTGTGGTCGGGGTCTTCTGGCCTTCTTCTCTCTGTCCCTCAGCCACTGCTTCTTGTTCCTCACTGCTGGAGGAACCCGTTTCTTCGATCAACATTTTAATGTCCCCATCTTTTGTCAAATTCCGGAAGGATTCCCATGAGAGGGGAACCTTATATGAATGCAGCGCATCCTCCACAAGAAGCTTGATCAACCCATGGTGGGCTATCTGATCTGGTATGCCCTCTTTTAGCTTTGTGGCACACTCCATTAGAGACTGCAATAGGAAATAAGGGATGCTCAGTTTTTGTTCTACAGGAAGATCAATCCGGTGCCTCAATTCAGTGAGCAGCCGAAAGTGATATGCATACACGATGCTAAAACGGCCTTCACAAGTGATATATTTCATGATTTGCAAACTGACTTCATTCCATGGTGGCAACAGGCTCGTTCTTCGCATCCCATTTTTGTCCTCCGAGAATTCTTCCTTAGGTGGAAAGAATTCTTTCTTTGCCTGCTGGCTCAGCTTTCTTTCTTCCTTATCCCACGGCAGACCCATAGGAAGTTCTGTGATCCGACTGATATGTTGTGGGGTGAGCTTGAGGCTTAGACCTCTGAAGTTCACTGTGGCCAGTGTCTGGGATTTCGGTCTCAGAGCCTGCAAGAATTCTTCGGCCACTTCATCATCGTAACCTTGCAGCTTATCACAAAAAGACATCCATTGTGCTTTGGTGAAGAGCTCTACCACTGCCGGGTTTTCCCTTAATTTGGTTGAATCAGTGGGTTCCCGTCTTATAAACCCACCCGGCATGATGAACACGGTTGTTTTAACTAAAGGTGGCAAATGCGAAAGAGATTTGGTCTATTGAGACAGAGCATGCACATAATCCACAAAATTCAACACAGTCTAATTATACTGACATCCTGTAGAACGACAGTATAGGCACAACAAACAATAATTTCACCGATATCTTTATGACCAGACTGTGGACGATGGTCTTGCCACCCTTACTAACCAGTTGCATGAAGAGTTCAGGGTTACCTCTTTAATTGGCCACCTTTTTTCGTGAGGCACCCGCTTCCCTGTAGAAGACTGCGTTCCTGTAGAGACTGCGTTCCTGTAGAAACTGTGTTCCTGTAGGAGCAGTGCGCAAATTTCGGGGAGGACTGTAGTTGGCCTGCGCTCGAGGTGTGCTTCACCGGCGTTCTGGTAGCCAAAATCTCGGCGTATCAAAGTGCAGAGGAGATCAGAATAGCCACTCGAGTTTGAAGTGGTGGTTGATAAATGCATGCGCATAATCTAGCTGATTAGATTTTGAATCGGCGCAATCCGTGGCGCGGGGGGTGAGCTATCCCCGCCGGACAGTTGGGCGACGTCATCCATCATTCACCTACGTATTCACCTGCTGCCGCATCCATTCCCACAGATCTGCCGCCGCCTTTTTCTGTTAGACTCATTGCTTCCGACGGGAGTGTTCTCACGTGCGTGCTGCTCATTCTCTTTGTCGTGGCCGCCACCCAAACATCCAATTACACCATAACTAGCCGACGTGGCCAGTCGATTGGCCATACGGCCGCTCAACCATTCACTTTTACGCTGTGCAAACAATTCAAAGTAAAATTCATGCGATTTGATGGAAGGAAGGGTCGAGACACTTACCTGCGTGGCTGCACACGATTTTTCCAGTTATTGGACGATGGTGAGCAGATCTTGTTGGAAATAATACTGAGAGGGGGGGGATGAATCAGTATTATCAGATCAGTAAAAACTTTCTCAATGCTTAGAAACATATACGCGACTTCAATTAAGTGAACCCGCATGTACACGCGACTGTGTCTAATGCAACTAGCGTATACCCAGAGATCTTATAATTCAGTTAGCTTAATCTTCAGTAAATGCATCAGAACATTATTAAGCATATTAACAGTAAACAGGTGCAGTATAACAGAACAGATCATCACACATAAGGCACACACATGAACACCATGATATAAGGTGGAAACCCAATGTGGGTGAAAACCACCTGCTGCAATTTGTTTCTATCTTCCTTTAATAAGAAACTTCTTTTACAATGTACTGGTGTAGTCCTTTACCAGCACGCAGGCTACAACCTGCAGAGGGCTACAACCCTCATAGTTCTTGTACTAGCCGATCCATTTACTAGTACGTAGGTGCCAACCCTACAGAAGGCTACAACCTTCACTCGTTTTCCAGCTGCTCCTGGAAGGGAGCTACAACCCCCTTGGCTCTTGTACTGGCTGATATATTTACCAATACGTAGGTGCCGGCCTACAATCTTCCCGGGACCACGTTTCATACATTTTCATACTGGATCCATGAAACAATCACCATTGTAGAACAACCTGCATCATCAATCTCTGACTCACGCAATACTGAATCACTGAAACCCTGTCAAGAACACAGACACCATAACAACAACCAGATCCAACTCCATCTTCATACTTCACATTGTATACGCTACTTCGACAAACCCAACCTGCGTGTATACGCTCTTTTACCAAAGACAACCCGCGTATAGATCTGTAAATTCAAACTTAAAATTCCGCAGCTATATCAGACATCAAAACATACCCAGATCATAATAATAAACATGCATCAGTAGATCTAGTCTATCCACAGTAAAACCATAATAAGATAATCATTCCAAGCCTTGAGATCTCGTTCCATCATTCATCATCCTCCACATGAGTGAAACCTTGGTTCAGATCACCAACCCATAACCAGCACTTGGATCTCACACTACCTCAGATCTTCACAACTCACACACATTGCATGTCTCTTTGCCTAATGATCTTCTCCTTATATAGCCTTAGGCCCTTCACAATACCACGGTCCAAAACCATAGTAACACAATACCATTAGCTTCAAAACTAGGGATCAACACGTTCGTCGAGACATCAAGGTCCAAAACCATAGGCACAACTTCCAAGGAATAACCGCCGTGGACCAAAGATAAGTTTTCCACATACACGCGCTTTTACTGAAGCCAACCAGCGTGTACACGCGACTTGGGCTTAACGAACCTGCGTGTATGAACTTTCTTGACATGCTGTACTAAGATCTGTCCTCTGATTAAGTTGCCATCACCTGTACCAACCTCTGAGCACCTGTACCAACCTCTGAGTGAGTTGCCATCAAGGACAACACTTGAATCATAATGCCAACAATCTCCCCCTTTGGACTTGATGGCAACCACCACACCAAGTCACTCTCCCCCTTTGACATCAAGGGCAAAGGGCGGACCAAGATATTCTCTTCTTTGGTATACCTTCTGCTGTCCATACTCCCCCTGAGTACCTGCTGAAATCTCCAAATGTGCTCCCCCTTTGTGTATGCCAAAGTGTACCAATCTATCCATCCTGCTCTTGCTGAATTGTGCTGTTCATGCTCTCCTTGACTGTAGGCAAGATCTGCAAAAGATGTTCTTCAAGAAGAACAAAGACTTATACATCATAGAAGACCTTCCTATCACCAAAAGACTCAATACATACATTCATCACCCAACCTAGTGGGGATATACCAATATTGACTCATCCACCTAACCATGTGGAGATACATTAAGAGTTTACTCATGATAAGACATGAACATTACATCATTCATCCCAGGCATAGTGGGGAAACCAACATAGGCCGTTACATGACCTTGACATCATAAAAGAGATATCACAAAAGAGATACATGACATAGTGATGAAATATCTAGACCAAGACTTATGAAAGCCACCAGCAGCATCATGATCTGTACCATAAGCATCAGCCTGCAATACCATTCCTTTGATCAAACAGCGAGATGTATCATTTAGCTTCATAGACTTTATCAACAACTTCTAACCATAATGCCAACAATGCATTATTTGAAGTATATGCTCCCCCTGAGCCTGTGCCATAAGTATCAAGACATTTCCAGACATCCTCAGCAGACTGTAACTGTTAACCAATAGAGCATATACTGGACTGGATCATATCAGACCCCTTTTCTGAGTCTGTCCCCACTGCTTTTTCACAAACTGACATATACGCGATTTTGCAGTGTGAAACTCGTGTATATACGCGTATTTCCTTCATGAAACTTGCGTATGAGAATTAGAACATTGAAGTTCTATACCTTCAGCTCCCCCTGAGTCTGTTATGTCTGTGTTGTGCTGAGTACCCTGTGCTGTGCCACATCTTTCTGACTGAACTTCCTTCTTCTTCCATATCTTCAGGCATGTTGATGATTTCTTCTTATCATGAGCTTTGTTCCTGCAATCCTTTGCTTTATTTCCAAACTTGTTACATGCATAGCATCTTACATGTTTCATATTCCTCCTATAGCAATCAGCAGCTTTGTGGCCAAACATATTGCAAGAAAAGCAATATCCATTAAAGTACCTTGAATGTGATGATCTTTCTGCATGATGGTCTTGAAACCTTCTTCTTCTACATATGGCTGCAACATGTCCAAGATTATGACATACATAACATTCAACATTATTCATGGGAGGAGTAAAAGATTTTCTTTGAGGAGTCTCTTTCCTTGATTGTTGATGGAGTTGTCCTTTCATTTCCTTGTTGACCCTTTCAGATTTTGCATTAGAGATTCTTGTCTTACTTTGTGAACCAGATTCACCTTCAATAGACTCATGAAAACCAAGACCAGTTTTGATAGCAGGGGACCTTTGACTACTAAGAATATCATCCAAGATCTTAGTACTATCTTGAAATCGTAATAGTTTATCCTTTTCTTCTAATTTACTTTTCAAGATATTTACCTCAACTTGATGTTGTTCTTCTTTTTCAAGACATTGCTTCTTCAAGGTCTCTTCAGCTTTCCTTCCTTCATCCAGCTGATGCCTTAGTTTGAGGATCTCGTTTTCTTGCTCTTTATTCAGTGCTAGCAGCATTTGTCGAATTCTGGAGGCACATTCCAATAGATCTTCTAATCTGATGATTTCTTCTTTGAGGGCATTCTCCTTTTTGCTAGGTAGATCTTGCTGATCTATGGTTCGATCTGATGCTTCATTTGCTTGTCCATCTTCATTCTGAGGTGCTTCAGGATCTGAATTCTTGCTTCCACTCAACGGCAGGTTGTTATTGTTCCTTTGAGCTGTCTTCTTCTTCTGACGCGCTTTCTTTCCCATTGTTCTACGAATCTCCTTCAAGCGATCAAGCTTCTCTGAAGGACCTGCTCTGATACCAATTGTTGGAAATAATACTGAGAGGGGGGGTGAATCAGTATTATCAGATCAGTAAAAACTTTCTCAATGCTCAGAAACATATACACGACTTCAATTAAGTGAACCCGCGTGTACACGCGACTGTGTCTAATGCAACTAGCGTATACCCAGAGATCTTATAATTCAGTTAGCTTAATCTTCAGTAAATGCATCAGAACATTATTAAGCATATTAACAGTAAACAGGTGCAGTATAACAAAACAGATCATCACACATAAGGCACACACATGAACACCATGATATAAGGTGGAAACCCAATGTGGGTGAAAACCACCTGCTGCAATTTGTTTCTATCTTCCTTTAATAAGAAACTTCTTTTACAATGTACTGGTGCAGTCCTTTACCAGCACGCAGGCTACAACCTGCAGAGGGCTACAACCCTCATAGTTCTTGTACTAGCCGATCCATTTACTAGTACGTAGGTGCCAACCCTACAGAAGGCTACAACCTTCACTCGTTTTCCAGCTGCTCCTGGAAGGGAGCTACAACCCCCTTGGCTCTTGTACTGGCTGATATATTTACCAGTACGTAGGTGCCGGCCTACAATCTTCCCGGGACCACGTTTCATACATTTTCATACTGGATCCATGAAACAATCACCATTGTAGAACAACCTGCATCATCAATCTCTGACTCACGCAATATTGAATCACTGAAACCCTGTCAAGAACACAGACACCATAACAACAACCAGATCCAACTCCATCTTCATACTTCACATTGTATACGCTACTTCGACAAACCCAACCTGCGTGTATACACTCTTTTACCAGAGACAACCCGCGTATAGATCTGTAAATTCAAACTTAAAATTCCGCAGCTATATCAGACATCAAAGCATACCCAGATCATAATAATAAACATGCGTCAGTAGATCTAGTCTATCCACAGTAAAACCATAAGAAGATAATCATTCCAAGCCTTGAGATCTTGTTCCATCATTCATCATCCTCCACATGAGTGAAACCTTGGTTCAGATCACCAACCCATAACCAGCACTTGGATCTCACACTACCTCAGATCTTCACAACTCACACACATTGCATGTCTCTTTGCCTAATGATCTTCTCCTTATATAGCCTTAGGCCCTTCACAATACCACGGTCCAAAACCATAGTAACACAATACCATTAGCTTCAAAACTAGGGATCAACACGTTCGTCGAGACATCAAGGTCCAAAACCATAGGCACAACTTCCAAGGAATAACCGCCGTGGACCAAAGATAAGTTTTCCACATACACGCGCTTTTACTGAAGCCAACCAGCGTGTACACGCGACTTGGGCTTAACGAACCTGCGTGTATGAACTTTCTTGACATGCTGTACTAAGATCTGTCCTCTGATTAAGTTTCCATCACCTGTACCAACCTCTGAGTGAGTTGCCATCAAGGACAACACTTGAATCATAATGCCAACAGATCTACCTGCTGCATGCGAACTTACATAGACCCGGAGGCTCGCGGTTACAGGCTGCCGACGATGGAGTGGATGCTTTGGTTGCATGCGCCCGCGTTTAATTGCAGATGGCGGTGCTGTGAATGGTATCCACTCTAGCAGGTTTAACTATTACAGGATCCCTGCGGGGTGTCTCGTAACAGTTCTTCCTCCTTGGGTGCATGCTGCACGACGGAGGATCTGGCCTTTCGATCACGTTCCCGGAGCTTTTGATGCCTGTGGTATGAGATCTCAGCACTTGTTTATCTTCGAAAATGGCTTTTCCCGCGAGAACTCATCGATCTGCTTTGTTGGTGCAGGGAACTTGGTTGCATGTCGACAAGGATGGTGGAGCAAGGTAACAGCAATGTGCAAGGGTGCCAACAGAGGCTTGCATGCGTCCAAACCAAGCCGTAGTCGCTAAATCTCCTTTTAAGATGAATTCTGGGCCGTCCCAAACTTCTACAGGAAGTTTCCTCTAGAACACAGAGCTTCCTGTAGAAAGTTCGGGCTTCCTGTAGAAAGTCTGCACTTTCCTGTAGAAAATCCGCATCTTCCTGTAGAAAGACTGCATCTTCCTGTAGAAAGACTGCATCTTCCTGTAGAGGACTCAAACCATGATAAAATTGCACATACCTTGAAAAAACATGGGTACCCTTGGAGGAGGTGCTGGTGAGGTCTCTTGACAGCATGATAAGGACCCTTGGCTTTGAGTTGAAGGGCTTCCTCTCCTCCATAGAACATCTGCAACCTGCATGCAATTTTACCATATTTTGCTTATTTCTTTTTTTTTTTTTTTTTTTTTTTTTGAAAGATAACAGGGGCGCCTCAAAGAGGTTTTCACCCGTGCCATCTGCCCTGAGTGCCTCAGAGAGGTTTTCACTCAAGGATCTTTTTCAAACCTTTTCTCTTTTTTTTTTTTGAAAGACAATAGGGGCGCCTCAATGAGGTTTTCACCCCTACCACCTGCCTTGGGCGCCTCAGAGAGCTTTTCACCCAAGGATCTTTATTATTTATTTATTTATTTATATATATATATATATATTTTTATTTTTTTTTTATACCTCAGGGTATGCCAGAAGCAGAGGCAGAACCCCTCTCTAGGACCAATACAGATTTCTCCATAGTTTTGATGAACTCTTGTCTTGAGAGAGGTCTCCTGTAGATCTTCAATCGATGCCCATTGACAAGCATGGGAATGGCTTCCTCATCAATGGTTCGAATGAGGACAGATCCATTGTCATGGCATTTCTCCACTGCATATGGTCCTAGCCATCTGGTTCTCAGCTTCCCCTTGAAATCTTTGTATCTGGAGTCATACAACAAAGCCCAATCTCCCGGCTGAAATTGCTTGTCATGGAGATGTTGGTCATGCCACACCTTTCTCTGAAGTTGAACCACTTCTGAGTGAAGGAGGGCCTGCATTCGGTGCTCATCCAGGCCATTCAACTGCAGTAGCCTTTCTTGTTGTGCATGGCTGAGATCTAGGTCCAGCTGAGCTGCCATCCTCAAAGTGTTGTATTCAAACTCAATGGACAGCAAAGCTTTCTTCCCATAGACCAGCTCATATGGTGTGAAGCCGGTGGTGGTCTTCCAAGTGGTGTTGTAAGCCCATGTGGCTTCAACCAGGCGATCTGCCCAGTCCCTTCTGCTGCTGCTCACCACCTTAGTCAAGATCCCTTCTAATGCTCTATTGGTGACTTCCGCCTGCCCATTTTCTTGAGGGTGATAAGGGGTGGAAGTCCTATGCTTGATCTTGTGATGAGCTAGTAGATCTTCAACCAGGTTGGAGGTGAACTGGCTCCCTTGATCGGTGACCAGCTCTCTTGGATAGCCAAACTTATAGAAGATGTTTTCTCTTAGGAACTCGGCCACCTTTTCTTCTGTTGCTGCTTTGATTGCTTTGGTCTCTGCCCACTTTGTCAAATAGTCAATACACACAATGATGTAAGTCCTTTGCCTCGAAGAGGGGTTGATTGGGCCCACAAAGTCCATGCCCCACTTCTCAAATGGCTCAAGAGTCACTTGAGGTTGGAGAGGCATCTCATCCCTTTGGGTCGGTTTCCCCATTCTTTGGCATTGGTCACACTGACTGACATATCTTCTGACATCTTGATGAAGTGTGGGCCAATAGTAGCCTGCCTGCAGGATTTTGAAGGCAGTTCTCTTTGCTGCAAAATGTCCTCCACAAGGCCCATCATGACAAGTGAGGAGGATATCAAAGAATTCCTCCTCCCTTACACAATGCCTTAAGATCTGATCGGGGCCAAGCTTGAACAGATTGCCCCCGATCCAAGTAAATGAGGCACTTTTTCTGATGATTCTGCTCTTCTCTCTGGAAGATAGGTGCGGAGGGAACTGTGTTGAAACAAGATAGTTTGCTATATCAGTAAACCATGGAGAGAGCACTGAAATAGCAAACAGATGTTCATCGGGCATCTGGTCATCCACTGTTCCATCCTCATCTGCAGACAAATCCAATCTAGATAAAAAGTCAGCAACAACATTTTCTCTACCTGGTTTGTCAACAATGGTCAAATCAAACTGCTGCAATAAAAGTAACCATCTAATAATACGAGCATTCACATCTGGTTTATTCATTAAATATCTAATTGCAGCATGGTCAGTATGTACAAAGGTCTGGTAACCAGTAATATAATTTCGGAACTTGTTCAGTGCATGGACCACAGCCAAGAATTCTTTCTCGGTTACAGTGTAATTCAGCTCAACTTTGGACAAGTTTTTGCTAACAAAGTAAATGGCATATGGAAGTTTTTGGTCAACTTGTCCTAAAGCTGCACCTATGGCTTTGTTTGAGGCATCAGTGTGGATGTGGAAAGGTAGGGCCCAGTTTGGACCCCTCAGGATTGGGGCTGACACGAACTTGTCCTTCAATTCATTTAAAGCCCTCTGACAATCGTCAGTCCAATTAAACTCCACATCTTTTGCCAACAGGCCAAACAATGGCGAGGCTAGCTTGCTGAAGTCTTTAATGAATCTCCGGTAGTACCCTGCTAATCCCAAGAAACTCCGGACATCCCTTACCTTTTGAGGAGGTGGAACCCTCTTGATGAGAGCAATTTTGTTAGGATCCACCTGCAACCCTTGGCAAGAAATGGTATGGCCTAGCACGGTCCCTTCAGTCATTAGGAATTCACATTTTTCAGGACTAAGGGACAAGTTCATCTCGGTGCATTTGGTTAGGACTTTTCCCAGGTTGGACAATGCTTCCTGGAAGTTGGCCCCATAAGGAGTAAAGTCATCCATATAGATTTCTACCGCATCATGGACCAGCTCCGAGAAGATGCTCAAGACAGCTCTCTGGAAGGTAGCAGGAGCATTGCATAGCCCAAAGGGAAGGACTCGGTAGGCAAAGGTACCCCAAGGACAAGTGAAGGTGGTCTTATCTTGGTCTTCCGGGCTGATTTGGATTTGGTTGTACCCGCTAAACCCATCCAGGAAAGAGAAGAACTTCTTCCCTGCCAGTCCATCCAACACTTGATCTATGAAAGGTAGAGGGAAATGGTCCTTCTTGGTAGCTTTGTTTAGTTCTCGGGATTCCACACAGATTCTCCATTTCCCATTTTTCTTGGGAACCAACACTAGAGGGGACACCCATTCACTATCTGAGATGGGGTAGATGAACCCGACATCCAACAGTTTTTGCAATTCTTCCTTGACAATGTCCTTAAGGGTTGGATTCATTCTCCTCTGAGGTTGCCTAACCGGTTTACAATCCTCTTTGATGTATATATGATGGGTACAGACCGAAGGATGGACTCCTTTCATTTCCTTATAGCTCCAAGCAAAAGAATCTAGGTGGTTGGCCAACAGACTACACAGCTCCTTTTCCTGGGAAGGAGATAGGGAGGAGCTGATCTTAAATGCTTTCTCAGGGCCGAACTCCACATTCTTGATTCTGGGAGTAATAGGGTTGGTTGTACAAAGATCCACTAAGGTGCTAGCTTGGGCATCCTCCACCAATTTCTCTAAGGGCAGTGCACTGGAAGGTGGATTCTGGATCAAGGTCTCGATCAAGTCATCCTCGGTTGGGGGGTCTCTTCTAGTGGTATCTAAGGTGCACAGAGGTGCTGAGTACACCTCGTCTTCTTCTCCTTCTTCCAACCAGAGTGGTAAGTCATGCTCTAAGGAGGGTTGGGCAGGAGGGTATAGGACTAGCTGCTTGGACATGGGACCATTTTTGATGGTCATGTTTCCTGCACGACAACTTATGTAAGCATCTGCAGTAGCTAACCAAGGCCTTCCCAAAATGAGAGGATATCCAGTAAGCTTTGCCTTTGGTTGCAGAACCAGGAAGTCTGCAGGGTATTCCCAAGAGTCAATAGAGACCAAGACATCCTCCACAATCCCTTCGGGAGTCACGGTGGAGCGATCTGCTAATTGCAGTACTGTCGAGGTCTTCCTCAAGGAACCCTGAAGATTAAGTTTAAGCATGGTATCCCTGGTCATCACATTAATGGCAGCTCCCAGATCAATCAAGGTGTGAGGTATAATGGTGCCATTGATGTGAACATCTACTACAGGACTTCCAGGATCTAGGTACTTTGGGCAGATGACTTGTCCTAACATAAGGTCAGACAGTTGTCCTATGACATTGATAGTTGAAGCATCTTTCTTCCGTCTGCCTGGGTGTTTGAAACACTTCTCCTTAACCAGTTTGTTGTATATTGGCACATCCTTGATGGCTTGGAGAAGTGGTATTTTTACACACAACTGCTTGAGCTCACCCAGAAGCTCATCCTCCTCTGGGTTGGGTTGTGTGGTGGCTGTTAGTCTCTCAGGAAAGGGTGGAATAGCCTTTGGTTCACTTTCCTGTTTATCTTCCTCATCCTCTGGGGGAGGAGGTTGGCGATCTGGTAGAGTCTTTCCAGATCGAAGATTGATCTCCTGGATCTCCACAGCATAGGTAGGGCATGAGGTTTCCCCAGTGTATACCTGCTGGGCCTGTCTATTGTTGGGGTTCGGGTTCGGTTGAGCAGGCATTTGAGGTTGCCTTGGAGGAGCAGGAGGTAATGGCTGAGGTTGAACTGGTGGTGGAGGCAAGATGGCAGGAGGAGTGTTGTATTGGGGCCTCCACCCCGACTGAGGTGCATTCCATTGAGGCTGTGGCTGGGCATGTGAGTGATATGAATGAGAAGTAGGTTGAGTGGGGTACTGAGGTGGATAAGACCATGGAGGAGGCATGGACCATGAAGGATGAGCAGGGGGACCCCAGGAAGGCATAGGAGTCGATTGGTTGGGGCTGTAATAAGCTTGAGATGCCCCTTGCATCCCCTGCTGATAAGGTCTAGATCCTTGTGGCCTCCTTTGGTTGAGGTAATAGAGAGGTTCTGTGGGAGCTTCTGTCCCTTGGTACATGGCTTTAAACCCAGGTAAGGTTGGACACTGATTTGTGGGATGGTCCTCCTCACAAACGAAGCACACTTCAACCGAATGCAATGGACATTCGTTCTTAGGGTGTCTCCTTGTGCACCTAGGGCAGAAGACAACCAAGGCTCTCTCAGCTTCTTCTTTCTTTTGCTGAATCCTGAATGTGTCAAGCTGCATGGCAATGGTCTGTCTCACCTCACTCTTAAGATCTTCTAGTTGATTTGCAAGCTCATGCTTGGAGAAAGGGACACTAGTTGAGAGGAGGTTTCCTCTACCTCGTTTCCGAGCTGCCCTGGAGTGGTTTCTAAACACAGTCTTGATGTCCTCATAAGGCAGTTGGTAAATGTCCCCCCCAGCTAACATGTGAAGGGTATCTAAGAGGTCTTCAGGGACTCCTCGGAGCAGGACCAACTTGAGGGATTCAGGGTCAAGTGTGCACCTGGCCCGCTTATAGCTTAGTTGGAACCTCTCCTCATAATCCTCTAAGGACTCATCATTTCCCATAGTCATCCGAAAGATTTCCCCCTTTGTTTCCTTGGACCTACAGTAATCCCGGTACTTAGTATTGAAAGCTTGCTGCATCTGAGCCCAAGTGGTGATACTATTCCCAGGTAAGCCCATGAACCAGCGTAATGCTGCATCCTTAAGAGTGGAAGGGAAAAGTTTCAGCTTTTTCTCATCTTCAGTATAGTCATAGGTTCTACAAAGGACAACAAACTCAAACAGGAAGGTATCCGGATCTTTAGTGGTCAGCCCATGGAAGTGAGGTAAGGCTGAGGGGCTAATGTTCTTCATTTTCATCTCTCCATTGGTCTCTCGGATAGGGAAGGCACCTTCTATTCTCTCATCTTCTCTTCTATTGTCAGCCATAGCTTCAGATGGAGTGGTCTCTAACTCTTCTTCTACTATAGGATCTTTGTATATCTCAGGATGTTCACCTATAGGTTCTTCTGGGTCACTGTCACCAAAGAAGAGAGAAGGGTGACTCAGTGATGTGGTGGGGGTGTTTGGTAGGAATTTGCCTGATCTATCTCGGTTCCTACGAGGCATGAAATGGAAAAGACTTTCTTTTTCTTTTGATTGTTTTTGCTTTGCTTTTCTTTTGGTACCTGCAAAACTGAAACAGATTGATCTACAACTAACTATGAAAGATGCAGAATTAAACTGAAAGCAGGAAAGAACTAATCTACTTTGCTCAAATGAAATTGCAAGAATGGAAATGCTAGTCTATGCTTGCAGAAAGGAAATGCTAATCTATTAAAGCAGGAAATGTCTATGCTACTTTTGCAAAATGGAAATGAAGTAAACTACTTAGCAGAAGGCAGGAGTAAGAAAGTAGAAGAAAAGCAACAATTACTAATACTCTGACGCTTCCCCGGCAACGGCGCCAAAAAGATGGTGGGCTCCAGTATTGTAGCAATAATGCTACAACTCCTGGAGCTTCCTATCTCTAATTTTATCAACCTGGTAGTTCGTACAAACTTGGAAGCGACGGTGCTGTATGCACAAGTACTAGCTCTTGTCGCAGCTGTCACTTGGTCAGCTGGCACAAGTCCGCTAGGGCTCAAGCCAACTTCTATATGCTCACAGAAGAAGCTTTATGAATGATGGATGAAAGCTAACTCAAAGGAGACTAGTCTATTTGCAGAAAGAAACTGAAAGCCAACAAAGCATGAAAACCCTAGTAAACCCTAATTTGACTAGCTAGGCCCTTACAATGCAAAACTATGAATGAAACTACTACCAATAATGCCATTACTTGCAGTGAGCTGAAATACATGCATCTAAGCTATTTGCATCTGAAAAGACATGTTTTTGTATTTTTTCATTAAGTGGTTGGATTTATTGTGATGATGCTTTTGATTAGGGTTTGGTTGTGCAGGAGCGGTTTGAATGGAAGGAAAGCATGGGCAAGGTCCGGATGGCTAGGGGAGGTCCCAGAGGGTCTCTAGCATCAGTCCACAGAAGTCTACCACGTTCGGATGCTCAGCAACCGAGTTTGCAGGCTTCTACAGGAAGTCTGCAGGGGATCCTACAGGAAACTCAGGGATTCTACAGGAAGTCTGTGCAATTCTACAGGATGTTCGACCGTGGGAGTTTTGGGAGATGGTGAAGTGTTGGAGTGGTGTGGGAGGATAGGTGAGATGGAGATGGAACTGGTGATGGCTCAGGAGCAGAGAAGTCAGATGGAGGAAGAGTGCATGCAGTGGGTTGATGGCTGGAAGGATGGGATCAACGAAAAGTTAAGTAAATGGAGCTATGTGAGTAATGGGAGAGCTGGAAGGTAAACGAGCTGAACAGAGGTCGATTGAGTGGCTTCAAGTGTGGTTGAAAAGACAAGGAAGGTAATGGAATGGTGTGGAGCAGTGTAGATGAAACAAATTGCTTATGTCTTGCACCAAAAACGAGAATTCATTAACCTATGATACCTGTGCCATTAAACCTATGAACAGCAATGTAAAACCAAGAAAAGAAACCGTGCATGGAATGGAGAATGTAGAAGTATGGTTCAATATCAAAAGTGCATGGATGGATCTTCAATGAAAATGTCTATGTTGCAGCTTGCACGGAAGTAAAAGACTGCGTTTCTTTTTGGTGGTTGATATGGACTGCACCCCAATCCCTAAGCAGAGATGGCAGTGATCTCTAACAACCTTTTTCTTGGAGCTCCTGTGTATTACAAACCTCCTATCGAATCTAAGCAACTGAAAGCAAAGTAACCATAAGCTAATCCTACTCAATCACACAAAAACTAAATCAGCAGACTGTAAATTCGAATTGCATGTCAAAGTAAAGAAACAAAGTGCTGGAACGAAAGGCAAATAACATTACAACACAGAGGAGGTCTATTGCTCTCAGGTTGGGCCCTAACCTGAGAGCTATAGCTCCCTTAAAAACTCAGAATGAGATCAAAATCTGCCTGCCTTTATTCATAACCAAAAATCTGATGTCATGCCAAAACTGGCTTACAAAAAGAACCAACACCAAGCTGTAGCTCATACTTCCCAATTACAAGAGTAATTCAAAAGTTCAAAAAGCTTCCATCAAAGGCTACGGCCTCAGTATTTATGCAAAACGATAGTCCAACAGGTTTCCTTGATTTGTGGAGCTCGGCTGTCCAACTGAAGGTTAAACTGCTGATCTTGTAGAACAGTTGTAACTGCTGTTCCTGTAGAACAGTTGGCTGCCTCTAAGCTTGGTGGGGAGATTGGTTGGAGCTCGGAGCTATGGTGGGAATCACGAGGAAGGTCCCCAAGACTGTGGACATCCTCTCCTAAAAACCAGCAGTGCCTGTCTCCTTGTCTCCTTTCTCATGGTCTTTGCTCCCTTTTAATGCCAAAAACCTGAAATCATCATGTATTAGTCACGTAGATAGAATGCCTACCCTTCTTCCTACAAACAACACGAATAAACCAAGAAATGAATGCATAAGCAATAAAAAATGAATGGTTTGAGCAAAGCAAGTAGGCCAAATGAGCCTAAATTGTACCAAAAATTGGGGCTCATCAGTTATATAAATCTTGATGATAGGAAACTAATTAGTTTGTGGGGAGGAAATCATGCTACAATTTCTAATTACTTTCTTTCAGCTTGCATGGCTTCCACCTTCAGCATCACTTTTAGCATCAACTCAACCTACATCAGCTTCAACAAATGTCAATCCATACATGTCATTCCACATTTTTACAGAGGTAAAATTTGAGGTAAAATAGCATAATTTTTTGATTTATTAAAAGTTTAGGAGAATGTCATGAAAAACCACTGAGCATTATTCACTCATATTTTTCAACTATTATTTCCTCTTCTTTACCACTTCCCATTTTTCAAAAACATAATAGCTTTAAGTTTGGGGGAGTGTTACTTTCATTAATTTATCTATCATGACCATGCCATTAATATTTTTAATCATCCATCAATCTCCTTATTCATTCTCGATACTTCCCTTATTTCATGTTGTTATACACCAAGCAAATATTTCAACAACGATTGTAGCAACCACCTCAATATGTTTTCTAGTGTAGCATGAGGGCATGTTTATTCTCCAGTTTGGGGGAAAGAGTTGCTATGCATGATGGATGTTTTCTCATTTCTTCCTCATTTAAGGTATACAAATTCATTTTTTTTACAGTGCATAAATTGATTTGTATATATCTTTAAAACTATCAACTTGATTCTTGTGATTTTTGGACAACAAAGCGGTATCATTAACCCAAATTTTTTTAAGCTAAACCAATTGGTAAATTCCAAAAATCATGCACTGTTACCTACAGGCTACAATCATTTTTCTGATATATTGAAATTCGTTCATTGGATTGCTTTGATTTTTGGTGTGGATAAGTATTAAGGTAATAGGAACAAACCTGTGAAATTTCAAGAAAAACTGATTTACATTTTTTGAGAAATCAAACATCATTACCTACAACCATTCTGTTTATATCTCGAGATCTGTGCAGCAGAGAGATTTGATTTTCGAGTTGGAGAAACATTGATATAGTAGAAATTTTCTTGCAAAATTTCAGCAAAATCTGGTTTGTAACTTTTTAGAAAATGGTTAATGAAGTTTGTTTTTACTTGTATCACACTTTGTTGCAACTTCATGTGATTGAAAATAAATATGGAATTTTTTTCATCTTCACCAACATTGCTAGAATTGAACAACTATTGTTTTAAAGAAGCATTTGGGGAAGAAGCTTTTAGTTCCATCAATATCATGAGCTGGGGTGAGCATTTTGATTATTGTATTACAACTTGGTTAATACAAAGGCATTGGGTTGCATCAAGACATGCAACATGTTCAGTTTGGGGGGGATGCTGGGCTACGACTTTGTCATTATTATTATCACTTCTTAACATCCATTTCATCCGTTTCTACTATTTTTTTTATCACATTATTTATCATAATTTATTATATAATTGCATTTCATAATTATTTATGCTCTTGTGGATAAGTAATATTTGTTCTCCTTAATTTTTAATAAATTGATGATTATTATGCATGATTTTGCCGATGATGGTTTATTGATGAATTTATTATAACATCACTCATGATTTTAGCCTCCAAGATCTCTTCCAGATTGCAAATTTGATCTTCAGCTCATAATCAAATATTCCAACTCAGAAATTTGCTGGAATAAAAAGTGACAGTTTTGCGTTGGATGTTTCGGGCAAACGAAGAAGAATATTGAAAATTTGATACACAGATTTTGTGTAGAATGGACCAAATTAGTTCTAAATGAGAAGCTTTCCACAATTCGGTTTGGATTGGGAGAAAAGAAAGGTTCTTCGAAGGACATATTCACAGATTTTCTGTTGTGGCTGTTTTCCAAATTGCCCAATTGCAATAACCAGATTCGACTTGTTCCAGCTGAATCATGATGGAAATATCTCTCAAATCTCATCTTTCTTATTGAGATTTTGTAATCAATATAAATTGTATGGGAAATCATTTTGTAATCAGTTTGTTGTAAATTTCTCTTTGTTGTTTATATATTTAAAAGACACAAATCAAAGATAAAAGGGAGATAACGCATATAAGGAGCAGATCAGATATTGAAGGTATTCCTTTGAGAATGTAATAGTAGACTTCTGTATTTCCCTTTTGATTAATGCAATCTTAATCTTCTAAGTGTTATATAGCCTTCGATCTTTTTGCCACAACCCTGATAAAAGAGTTGGGCCCACTCCCTTGATCAGGTGTTGTCGGATTAATGGCGTGTGTAGATTTATTTGTGTTGTGATTATTTCTTTATTGTTGTAATGGTTCATTAATTTTGTGTTGTTTTGAATCCTAATTTGTTGTTACTTTGGTTGTTGTTACTATTATTGCTTGTTGTTACACATTGTTATGTTGTTGATTGAATGCTCAATGTTGGGTAGGGAAATTGTGGTCTAAATAGACTTTGCACGGTAGCCTTGAAATAACGAGACGAGCCCCAAATTGACATGTAATGTGGGGAAGGGTTAATTCTATAATTCATATTTGAACACCAACAAACAGTTTATGGATGTACATCATGGAATTATTTTAGTTTATGGATGCTTATTATTTCAGTTTATGGGTGTTCATGTGATATTTGTAATTTGTATATATTTTCATATGGATAGTTTATTGATACATGTATTCACTATTTCAGTTTATGGATTTGTATTAATATTGTTTGTGGATGCTCATTAATTTTTGAAGTCTAAATGGATTTGTTAAAACTATTTCTATAATTTAATGATTTTCTATATACTATAATTTTTATTAGTAAAATATATGTTCAATTTTGATTTCCAGTTTCATAGACTAAGAAAATAAGTACAATCTTAAAAGTTATGATGCAAATCACTTTGATACTTAAAATGAACTAAAATATATCATGTATCAATTTAATATTGAACATGGAAATAATTCCAATCATGCTTCATATTGGCTTGTAGAAAGTGTCTTTTAGTGCAATCAACATGTATGTTATTACAATTCAATTTTAAAAATAAATTATTTGAATTATAAATTCATCCGTATTATATATATATATATATATATATATATATATATATATATATATATATATATATATATAATTGTGACTCACCCATATACCACAATGCATGGACAATTTTTTTAAGTATTTCAATCAATTTCTTATCTCAAGGTTCAATTAAAAAACACAAATATGATTGAAATGAGTTTTATTCAATTTTAATATTAAAAGATGCCATGTAAACAAAAAATAGGTTTTATTCAACATTATTTATTTTGAGATTATCTACAAGAGCTTAGTCATAACATGATATAAGTCAATCATATTGAAATTTAATATATAGGTCAAACAACAATATATGACAACATTTCTATAATTTTATATAATGTTATCAACTTTCCTAAATTTACAAGTAGTTATCCAAGTATTTCAATCAATTCCTTATGATGAAAATTTAAGTTTTATTCAATTTGTAAAAGCTCAAATATGAAAGAAGTTATATATTCAATTTTAAAATATGTGGAGATGTAAAAGTTACAGTTGCAAGTTCTATTGATTTTATTTTGTTTGAGGTTTATCTACAAAAGCTTAGTCATAATGCACACCGTCAATATTTTTTTATGCTTACATTGAAATCAATCACAATGTTAAACTAATTACCTTGAAATTAATGTACACCATATATCTAATTACATCATTTATCGGAAATCAACATCTTTGTTGAAATCAATGCATCTAATACAAGCAATCAAATAGGATGAGAAATCAACATCTACACTAAAATCAATGCATCTAATGCAAATAATCAAATAGGATTAGAAATCAACATCTACACTGAAATCAATGCATATAATGCTGCAAGCAATCAAATAGGATTAGAAATCAACATCTACACTGAAATTAATGCATCTAGTGCTAGCAATCAAATAGGATTAGGAATCAACATCTACACTAAAATCATTGCATCTAATGCAAGATCAATCAAACAAGATTATAAATTAACATATTTAATGAAATGAATGCATCTAATGTAAGAAATGAAATAGAATTAGAAATCAATGTCTACACAGAAACCAATGCATCTGATTTGCAAGAAATCAAATAGGATTAGAAATCAACATTTGTACACTAAAATCAATGCATCTAGTGAAAGCAATTTTCTTCCATTTCTCTCCCCTCTCCATCTATATTGATCTCTCCCTCCATCTCTCCTTCTTTGTCTCTCTATCTCAACCCCCCCAGAAACACACACACTCTTTCTTCATCTATATCTATCTCTCCCTCCCTCCCTCTTCTTCCCTCTCTCCCCCTTCCATGTATATCTCGATCTCCCTCTATCTCGCCTTCATCTCTATATATCACCCCACAAACATACACATTGTTCCTCCATATCTATCCATATCTCCCTCCCTCTCCCTCTCTCTCTCTCTTCCCCTTGTCTCCCTCTGTGTCCCCTTCTATCTCTCTTCCCTCCTACTCTCCTCTCTCCCTCTATCTCCATCTCCCTTGTCACTCCTTCTATTTCTCTCTCCATCTCCTTTTCCACTCTTTCTCTCTCCCCCCACCTTTCTCTCTATATATGTATTTCTTCTTACCTCCATCTCTCTCCCACTCCAACTCCATCTCTCTCTCTCTCCCTCCCTCTTAAGTCCTTTCTCTCTTCCTTTCTCTCCCACCTCCCTATGTCTCTCCCCCACACCACTCACTCACTCCCTCTCTCTCTTGAGCTTTGTCCTACAACTTTGTTGACTATCTCCCTCCCTCTCTCATTATCTCTGCCCCTTCTCTCCATCTCTTCTTCTTTGTCTTTCTATCTCACCCCCAAACATACTCTCTCTCTCTCTCTCTCTCTCTCTCTCTCTATATATATATATATATATATGCCTTGAACTTCTTCCTTCCCTATCTTTTCCTCCAACTCCATCTCTCGAGCCCCCTCTCTTTCTCAGAGACTCTCTCCTCCTCTCCCTGTCTCCATCTTTGTGTCCTCCTCTCTCTCTCTCTTACCCTTCTCTCCAACTCTCTCTCACTCTATATTTCAAAATTTTGAAAATACTTTGACAATTAAAATATTATGTTTAAATACATATTTTTTATATTTTAATGTCATATAATAATAATAATAGATATTTAAAATGCAAGATTTCACATGTGTGTTGTACATTCACCTGGAGAGAAAATTATAATTTTTCATGGAAATATTATCTATAATTTTCCAAAATATTAATGTTTCAACTACCTCCATCAAAGATACATAGCGCACTTCATGTCTTCAAATTGACACTATTTAGGTTTTATTTCTTTAAATGTAGCTTTAGGTTTTGACTTCACAATTTTAAAAATATTATATATTTTATTATGTTAGATTTATAAAAAAATTAGGTTAAATAAAATTAACATTTATTGAGTGAGCTTGTATGACTCTTTTTGTGTTAATGGTCAACTCTTTTGTTAATGCCTATGACGCATATTAACCACATTTATTAATGTGATTGTGCTAGTATATATTAGAATATAAGAAATTTTATATTATATTAAATTTAATAATATTATATTAATCCAAAATTAATAAATTTAATATTAACATTAAAATATATTAATATTAATTTTTATATTAATATCATTTCATCATTTAATTTAATATTAATAATAATATTCTTTTAATATTAATATTAAATTTAATAAGACTTTTACCAGACATTATAACAAGAATTCTAATAATATTTGGAATTTTAAAATGTTTAATTTTAAATAATTCATTTTTTTATAAAGGCTCGATCAAGCCACATAGCTCAATCTAGCCATAGCTCTCGATCGAGCTCCTATTAACCACATAAATGGATCCATTAAGGGTTTACAAACCATCGATCGAGCCTCTTCAAGTCCTAAAATAAGCAATTTCATGGCTCGATTGAGCTCCTGTTAACCACATAAATGGATCGATCAAGGGTTTACAAAACCCTCGATCGAGCCTCTTTAAGTCTTAAAATTAGCAATTTCAGCACCCCTTCTGCAAAATTTCCTGCAACTCCATTTTGTACCCCAACGGACTTAGGGCTAAATATGTCCTCAAGTGGCGAAGTTGATCATCTTGGATCATGAAAGAATCCTCTATCCAATGGGATATGAGTTTGACATTTTTGAATTCATATGATATTTTCCATCTAATTTCTTTTAAACATAATGCTTGAATTTTTTTCTAATTGTTTTAAAGAGGTTGAATAAAAAATAAATATCATAAAATATACACAATGAAAAAATTTCAAAAAACACTGATTTCTTTGTTTACAAGTCCTCTTCAAAAAGGTATTTTTGGTTTTTCAATCTAGTTAAATAGTTGAAAAATATCTTACGTGAACACATACATGTCTTTAAAATGCAATTGAAATATTACTTTGCCAACTTCGAAAAATAATAAAAAATATATTTTTGCATAATTTTTTTTTAATATAAAAAACTTAGTTCTCTCTGTGTAGATCATGCTCATATATATATTTTTTTAAAATTACACATTTTAGACTATGTTATGCTACGCGAACACACACATAACTCTTAAGATGTGTGGAAATTTGCAAGGGCAAGCATTTCATTTAATGGAAAATTGACATAATATAAGACACTAAATATTTTTGCAAAATTTGTCATTAGCACAACAACATAATTCTTCATAATTTATATTTTTACTCCCAATCAAAATTCACAGTGCTTATATGAATTTTGAGGGCTTCAATTTGATAAAAAAGGAAAAACTTGAAATTTCATCGCCACATTTGGCCAAAAGTGTAACCCATCTTCATGCTTTCACCCTTGACTGGATCAAATAGTCGTTGATGTCACAATACTATGGGCGATTACCATGGTAATGGTTCCTAGTTTTTATTTTCCATAGGTTGGATTTCCATATGCGACTATTGTTCGCCTGACATGCGTATGTATGTGACTATTCTTCTCAGGGGTCACGTATACTTTTCAATCTTCACAATTTCTATGTATTTTGTAACTAAACTACCAATTCTCTTTCATATCTTTTGTAATTCCTATGCTATAATACTTGCACCATCAATCATGTCATTTGCAATAGTTATAATCAAGTTGGTATCAAAGGCATATTTGATAAGCAGGTTGCCATCAAGGAAAACACATTAGCGATAATGTGTTTTTTGGAAAAAGTGTTTCAAGTTCAACAATGGACAATATCATGTATTATTTTTTTTATTAAAATGTTATAAATATTCTTTTTTCTTTGTGAAGAAGTCATACAAACATGACATGTGTCATGAGCATGGAAGGAATTACACATCTCCCTAACGTTGAGCAACACACTATTGAAATATTTTAACTATAAGAACTTTCTTATTTTCAATTGCTTTACTCACACATATATACTTTTAATATATATATATATATATATATATATATATATATATATATATATATATATATATATATATATATATATATATATATATATATATATATATGTTATAAATATTCTTTTTTCTTTGTGGAGAAGTCATACAAACATGACATGTGTCATGAGCATGGAAGGAATTACACATCTCCCTAATGTTTTTTTTCTACATAAGACTATTTCTATTAACAAAGTAAAGGTAAATTTACAGCATGACCGGAGTCAAGAACTCTGCACCGGTAGGAGGCAGAACTATCCAAAAAACATATGTAAAAACTGTCTGTTTTTAGGACCCACGCAGGGGACCGAGCTGAGATACATATGACAGTGCAAAATTACCCAAAAAACTAAGAAACACCAGAGAACCCAAAAACTATTTTCCTTACAATCATGCCCAGTGGTGAAGGGCGCACTGCAAGAAGAAGAGGCTTGGGTGGACGAGCTAGTCATCAGGAGGCTCTTCTATGATACGACACCAACCAATATCTGGCAAATCCCCTGCTTGTGCCGCGTTCTGAACAGAGGGACCCGGGTCAACCATCATCACATCCTGAGCTCTGCATGTCTGTTCATTTGCTGCCTGCCGAGGAGCATTTTCGACATTCAACTGGAGGGAAGAAGAAGGAGCCAAGATTGCCCCCGAGCCCCCAGGCTGAGTCCTTGTATCTTCGGCTTGGCTTTCTTCATGAAATACCACCATGAAATAAGCAGTAATCCTGGGTCTGTTCAGAGTGCTATCAAAGGTGAAGATGGCAGAACCAGAGGTGGGGACAGGCCCGTGGCGAGAACTGGTGGCGCGGGATCTCCCTCTCCTGCTTCGGGTTAAAGGGCGACGCCCAGCTGACAATTCACTAGATGACGAACTGGTTGGTGCTCGCCTCGGCTGGCCTCTACGGCAGCCCATCCTTGGTTGCAAACGAGGCATCTGGAATATAGCAACTGCAGAGGTCCAGGAATGCGGCACCAGAGCACTAACCAGCGGGTGGCAGCAGCTTTGCCTTCTGATCGAACCGCCTTTGCTGAGCTTAAACCCGTCCTCCTGGAGAGCCAAACTTAGCTCAGAGAAATCCCTGCCTGTACCAGAAACCAGAGAAGGAGATGAATCACTGAGATATGGAAATGAAAGCAACAACACAGAACGCCGAAAAGAAACGCGAAGAGGAGCAGAATTTGCTTCGCCGAGAGGGCCGAGCCAAGCGACAGAGGAACCCGAATCCCCTCAGGCGACCTGAAGTCCGAAGCGAGACCGGAGGTGAGCGAGAAGAGCAAATAAAACAGTAATGTTGCCGCCTCCCCAGGACCTCCCCTGACCTTATCATTCTTTGTCATGCCTCGGGAGGCTCCTCCCATTACTTCCGCATTGATGGATCTCGCCTTCTGATGCAGGCTGGTGCGTGCGGAGGTAGAAACCATAACTCTGAACCTGATGTGTGAGCCGAACCGTCTGGATTGAAGTCCTATATGTCGATCTTTGCACTCATGCCATGCGCCAGATGCCGTATCATTTTTTAACTTCTTGTACTGATCGGGCAGGTGGCGATCTGCCTCGCCCCAACCCTGTCCCATCGTATTAATGTCCATCACAAGCACCCACATCCGGGACACATCTCCCTAATGTTGAGCAACACACTATTGAAATATTTTAACTATAAGAACTTTCTTATTTTCAATTGCTTTTCTCACACATATATACTTTCAATATATATATATATATATATATATCTGCTAATCAAAGACTTCTATGAAGTTGTCAAAAGATTACAGAGTGCTTATCCATAAATTAGTGTTCTTCCAACCTCACTTCAATCAAATTTGTTGGCCAAAAGAACAACACAGAAAATATTTCCAAAATGCCAAAACCTTCCTGAAATTGAGAACTGGAAACACTAGTGTGCCCAAAAAAACCCTAAGATATATTACACATAACCCGTAAACATCAGTGAACAGGAGGACCCAAATCATTACCCGAAGGCTCTGGATGCCCGAGTTCCCCATGGATGCTAAATTCTACATACGGTGGGTGCCCCTCAATATGCTCCATGTGTCACCTAGTCTCCTTTAGCCTCTTCGGAGTTATGATAGTCGATCTTACATATTCCATTGATTGCGTTGAAGATCGTTCACGAAATTAATTATTTCATTGTGATCCTCGTGCCTGTCGTGATTCATCTGCTCGAGGAGCGCAATAACTTGTTGCAATTATGCTTCGAAGGTGTTAAGGGAGGTGGTAAGAGGAACATGACCAGGTGACTGATTAAGATATGTGCCAACACCTCATCAAACTCTACATCCTAGATGTCTCCTCCCTCCACTACCACATATTCTCTTTTATGCTTCGCCCTCTTCCCTTGCAGTCTAATCCCTGTCCTCATTCTGCCCCTATGCCTAAACATCTTCCCCGTCCCTCCAGTCTGTTGTTCCCAACTTCAAGCCTCCTTTGCTACACCATGAGCCCAAGAGTCCGCCAACACCCAACGACCAACTACAACATTCCCAAGCTTCAAGGGTCGCTTTTCTTTAGTAGGCGATCATCTCTAGCAAGGGTTGTCTCCACCATCCCCAACAAGTTGGATCCTACACCAAAGATCCCATTTTCCAGCCCAATTTTGTGAGAATCCTCTCCCACAAGCAACCCTTGAACAAAGATGCTCCACTAGAAGGAATTTGGGAGCACCATACCAGCAATCTCACCGGCCGCTATCAATTGATTGAACTAAATGATCTTGGAAACCCAGTCTAACCTCCCACATGAAAGTCACTAACCCTGATTTCCAAACAAATGCAAATAACCCACAAACTTCATGACAATAGGATTAGTATGCTCGAAAGGCCCAACTTTGTTTAGCCAAAAATTGTAAGGCCTAGAGGCTAGCTTGGCTATTAATCACCTCCTTCCAAACACAATATACAATGACACTTTAGAGACAGAGAAATCTATTTTATGGACTTTCCTGGATGACTAGAGACAAGCACCAGAACAATATCTTTGCTCTCATAAACTAATTATGCAATCTCCTCACACTTTCCTTGCTAAACCTGTTACAATGGAGTTTCCAGCTACAATCCTCTCCAGGGTCCCATATTAGACTTTGACAACCTCTTGTAGAGTGCCAAGAACAATCTCACTTACAAACATCACTTGTATCCCTGAAAGCCACAATCGAAAAAGTTTGCACAGGTTGGTGGCCTGCACAAATGCATGCCCATACTCACTAACAACTTCCCTCCACCTGCCCTTGTACATATAGATTTAATACTAGCCATCGCGGAACATCCATACTGTGGTTGCATGCATCACACATGCCATATGTACCTTGATTTAGTTCTCGAGGAGGGTACGAGGTGTGCCTTCGTGCCCCTCATAATGCCCCTCGTCCACCCCCATCATGGTGATATTCAAATATTTTATTTAAGGTAGACATTAAAATATTGTATTTATGATTCACATTGAAATATTTTTTTTGTAAATAATACCTTTTCCAAAACCCCACGTGCAAAAATCTAATTGTCAGCGGAATAAAAACTCTATCTCTATGTACAAAGTTGATATAACATTATTTTAGTTAAAACGAATATTAAAATACTTTATTTATAATTTCGTTGAAATATTTTTTTCACTTTCATTTTTTAATTCCATATTAAGCATGAAAGGAATTATATGTTTCCTAATATTGTGCTTAAAAAAGTGCTGAAACATATACATATATGCATTTGCTATTAATATAGACATATATCGTGCCTTCGTATTGGCAAGAAAACTTGTTTCATGAAAATTGAAATTTTGTAAGTTAATATATATGTAACCAATTCAACATATATTGTGCCTTTGTATTGGCAAGAAAACTTGTTTCATGAAAATTGAAATTTTGTAAGTTAATATACATGTAACCAATTCAAACAACCAAGAATGAGAATTGAAATTCTGTAAGTTAATATGGAGTGACCAATTCATACAGCCAAGCACATTTTAGGAGACAAAAAGAACATTATATTATTCGTTCAATATAAGTAATAGTTATAAGCATCTCAAAAGAAATAACAAATAGACAACCCATTTTCCTTCCTACATAATTGCCAAACCATAATGATCAACCCAAAACATACATATTGTAGAAATCTAGTTGTCTCTGAGCTGTATGTAGTTAATCCGAAATCAATATCCTCAACCATACTTTTACAAACCTGGAGCCAGCAAACCATTTTCTCACAAAATAACTACTACTCGACAAGATTCAGGAAACAACGAACTCTCTAGTGGAAACTACAGGATGGACTAAAAGCATTTCCTGTGAACAATTGATGGGCCACATTCGTCATATTCTGCTCGTGTTACCCACATCTGTACAAACCAACAATGAAATTAGTCACAAACATGCTTGTATTTGATGAATCAATAAACCAAATATGAAATAATCAGAATGATGTTATTTGATGTTAGAACCTTAGTATCGGTTAATATAAACAACAAAAGTTATAGTTCCTTAGCCAGAGATATCTTCGAGTAGAGTTGGGTCCAACTGGTATTAGAATGAAATTGCTAAGGTTGGGGTTTCATTTTTTCTATTAGACTAGTTCCACTGTCTAAATTAATAAAATCAAAGAATACTTGTAGCCAAAGGCATTGGTTCATGACTAGCATCAAACCATTCACATAGGTTCTATTATCAGTTTGGAGTCTGGACTACCCTCTTACATTTTTTATGTCAATCACGTTATACCAGAGTTGGATACATCAACTTGTTCTCAATCGAACATTCTAGCTCAGACCATTTAGGACTAACTCTTTGCCATGCTCAAGTAAGACCTGGTAAGGTCTTTTTGGGACATGACTTAGCAGGCTGGCCTTTTAGGACTGGAGCTCTACTAAGGGCTGAGCTTCTATGATTGAAGCTCTACTTATATAAAATCTTTCAGGACCTGAAGTTCTATTTACATAGGACCTTTCAGGACCTTTCTTTTGGCAAAGGGAAGTTTATTTTTGGAAAGCTCAGGAAAGACCCTTTAAGACCAACCTGGTATAGTCCTTCTAAGACCAGAGCTCTGCTTAGATCAGACCTTTTGGGAGCTTTCTTTTTGCAAAGGGAGTTTCAAGGAGACGAGGCACAGTGCAAGTCCTTGGTGATAATTGGTGGAAAAACTATAGGTCAGACCTGACACAAGAGTCTAAGGAAGTCTGTGCTTTGTGATGCAGCTCCTCAAGTATGTTTCTTAAGGAACTTAAAAATGTGTGGTTGTAAATTTCTTCCCCTATCAGAAACAATACCTGGGAGGTGTTTTCAGATCTCAAAACAATAACATACTTTTTATAAGCATGAAGGATACTAATGAAAATAATTGGCAATTAAATAAAGCCTATTTTCTGGAGTCTCATGATCCATTATTCCAAATATTTAAGCTATAGGTTATAGTTCAAGTGTTGAAATATGGTTGAGTTGATATTTCTGATTTCAAGAATGTGGTGGGCAGGACTACCTGTTGGAATGTGCTGAGAGAAGCCAGGATGGAGCCTCCAATCCAGACACTGTATTTTCTCTCTGGAGGAGCAACCACCTTGATCCTCATGCTACTTGGAGCAAGTGCTGTGATCTCTTTGTTCATCCGATCAGCCATGCCTGGAAACATAGTGGATCCCCCACTCAAAACTATGTTACCATACAAGTCCTTTCGGATATCCACATCACATTTCATGATAGAGCTGTAAGTAGTTTCATGTACCCCCGGAGCTTCCATCCCAATGTGAGCAGGCTGGAATAAAATCTCTGGACACCTAAATCTTTCAGAGCCAATTGTAATCACTTGGCCATCTGGAAGCTCATAAGTCTTTTCCAATGCAGTAGAGGTCTTTTCCAGTTCCAGCTCCTTTTCATAATCCATTGCAACATATCCCAATTTTTCCTTTATGTCTCGAACTATTTCTCGTTCTGCTGTTGTAGTGAAGGAGTAACCTCTCTCAGTCAGGATATTGCATAGTGCATTAGTTAAGTCTCTACCTGCAAGGTCCACTCTATAGATTGCATGTGGGAGGGCATAGCCTTCATAGATGGGAACAACATGAGTGACACCATCTCCTGAATCTAGAACAATACCTGAAAATAGAATTTGGAATTCAAATATTTAAACATACTCTTTGTTTTGAAAAACCAAAATAAGTATCAAGCTTAACATCACTTGTATCAATCTCATACCATTCACCAATACAAACACACATCATCAGCTTTTGTGAAAAATTAGATGATGATCACACTGAAGGTTTCTTTTAGCCATAAAATTAGCATAGAAAAGAGGAAATTTTCAAATGATTGAAGTTTGAAGTTTTCAGGAAAAGGAAAAACAAATAAAAAATTAGGATCTAAGAGTACCCTGGAATTGGATTCGAGCACACTTTTGTAGATTAATTACTGGGCTAATTTAATATGCAGGAAAATAAAAGGAAATGGTATATAGGCTGCAAACCTGTAGTTCTTCCACTGGCATAAAGAGAGAGCACAGCTTGAATAGCAATATACATAGCAGGAGTGTTAAAGACTTCAAACATGATTTGAGTCATCCTCTCTCTGTTTGCCTTGGGATTCAGAGGGGGCTCTGTTAGCAAAACTGGATGATCCTCAGGAGCAACACGGAGCTCGTTGTTGAAAGTGTGGTGCCAGATTTTCTCCATGTCATCCCAGTTGTTAACGATACCATGCTCGACTGGGTATTTCAAGGTGAGAATACCCCTCTTGGACTGTGCTTCGTCACCAACATATGCATCCTTCTGTCCCATGCCAACCATGACACCAGTGTGCCTCGGACGACCAACCAGGCTAGGGAAAACTGCTCTCGGAGCATCATCCCCTGCAAATCCAGCCTTCAAAAACCAAACCCATACCAAGCTTAGTGCCGGAAGAATGGAATTTTCTTTATTTCTTGACATAAATGGTGATACTAACAATACACAAAAACAAACCGAAATCTGTTTTCAAGTATGTTTCTCAGACAAAAAGTTCGAGAACTAACGCACATAGAAGAATAAATCATATAATCATACATAAGTGGGCCAAGGCATGACGCCCCGCTACATAAAAATAACCCAATCTTAGCTGAAAACTAGATCAGATAAGATGCAATTTTCAAACAAGAAATTTCAATAACTCTGGAAAATTATTAGACTCTGCTCTGTTGATCATGACGACCAGAGCTCCTCTGCATATATTCGTCTTGAATATATTATTCACAATGAAAATTGCTTTAAGACCATTCCCAAAGTTTTTATTCTGATGATGGTTGGTAGACACCTACGGACCTCGTAACTTTCTTAAAGTTTATCTCAGACAATTTTTTGTCAATTGATGTTCACATTGCAAATTGTTTTTCAGTCTTGACCAATAATGGCACCAACAACTTGTATTATTCAGGATTTTGCAGATAAATGCTTTATAAATCTGGCTGGCTTCTGACCAAGTTTGGGATTCAGTCAAAACTTTAGGAATCAATACTTAATAAGTTCCAAACCAAGATTATAAAATTTTTAACAATTTAAACTCCTTAGCATGGGATAAATACAACTGGAAGAAATTAAAACCTGGTTCAGGCATTTCAGTCATTAAAACTGCCACTAGATATGGGAACCTAAGGTGACAGCTCCACCAGCTTTTCACCCTCAGATTGTAGGAATACATGATGGTGGCTAGAGGCAGTGGGATGGCAATAGATTTTGGAGCTCTGTTACAGTAACTTTAGAGGCTTGATGTGATTTATAACCTGGCATGTCCTTATGTGGTGATTTATTTCTTATCTTCTTCTTCTCAGGGGATACCTCTTGTTCCAATTGTCTTTGTTTATATGCTTAAGTCAGAGAGATTTACAGTCATTAATGGCTCATAAGTGGTTCAGATGTTACTACTATTTTGTAAATTTCTTTTGCTACTTAATACAAAATATCAGTGAGTAGCAGATTTTTTGGAATATATTCAACAGTTATGGAAAAACATATGTTCTTTAAGGATGGAAAATAATACCATTCTTAGCCAAAATCAATACAAAGACCTATCCACTATGCATACCCTTTTTTACTGTCAGTTTCAAATAAAGATTACAGAGTGTATTGGATTGTCTCAGTAAGAATTCTCTAGGTACAGTGACACAGTCCGATGTCCCAGCTCAGTAATATATATATATATATATATATATATATATATATATATATAATGAAAATATTATTACATTAGATTATGTATACAATGATCTAAGGGAGACACTTATGGTTTGCTGGGAAAAGCATCCATCTTTTAGGGCTGAGGTCTTAAGAACAAATACCAAACCTTCCTAATATATCAAACATAAGCAAATACCTACAAACAAAATTTCATTAGATATGTGGGTGCTTATGCATACCTTGACAGTCCCAGATCCATTGTCACACACAACTGCTTGAACTTCATCTCCATCTTCCATGACTATGTTGGGTATAGATAGCTCACAACAAGATGCTGCCAACACACTCAACTGTAAAAATTCTGTCTAGTATATACTCTATTCCTGTAAGAAATAAAAATCTGTTCATACCTCAAGATTTGAAGACCCAATTCAGAAATCAGAAACTTGTCAGCTGAAGATATATGTTGCCAAAACGGATTGAAGACCCAATTCAGAAATCAAAAACTTATCAGCTGAAGATATATGTTTCAGATAACAATTTCTGTGCATATATAAACTGCTGCCAATTCATGCCACTATAAGTACAATGATGGGATGCATGAATAAGCATCAAACTCTCATAAAAAGAACATGCTGTCAAAGGAGACCATAGAGCAACCGAAAGGCCTTGAATAAATAAAGGAAGATTCTCACCAAAATCTAAAGTTGACGGGCGGTGTCAAAGCGTTCAGAGGATGCAATCTAAAGATGCTGGTTTTTTTTTCAGCCCATGTAGAGGGTATTTCTACCCTTCGGATTTGGCTACAATAGTCTCCAATAGGTGGAGGGTGCAAATACCATTCAAAATAAAAGTAGATGCTCTGGTATTTGATTTATTCGATGTGCGCAGGATAAAATTCCCACCACCTTTTTCCATATGTTGGAATGGATGGTTTTTTGTTTTTAATAAAAAATTTCAAATATGCTGACTGTCATAAAGAAGACGTTGAAGTAGATGGTTGGTTTTTGCTTTTAACTTAACAAAAAGTATTAATTAGGTTGAATATAGATTGTGACACATTCCTTGAATTACAACCCAACAAAATAAGATTTATATCATTTTAGAGAATGCTTTAGATAAATTATACTACTTTAGAGAATGTTTTAGCTAAATTATACTTTAGAGAATATAGATGGTTAGATTTATTTGAAACTTAATAATGGGGCTTTACAAGGTAATTTATTTTAAGATGTTTTGGTTTAGAAACAATTAAGTCTGGATTTCTTTTCTGGTATTAAGTTTATTTAATAAATTTTAGTAATTATTGTATTTATAAATTATTTAATTAGATGTTTTTGTTCATTTTATTTAATCATTGAGAGTCTTTTGCAATGCGATTTATTAGATATTTTTTTCATTAATTGAGTAAAATAAGTGATAAATCTATGAACATATATATAAATATTAGTTGCAACTCTTTAACTTCTCATGATTTTTGAATAGTTCACTTAGCATTCATTGCATTGGGCGATGTTTATAGGGGTGAAGAAGTGAGATTGAAACTAGCAAAATGAATCACACTTGGTTTGGGAAGTCATTCCCATCCCAAGACTCATAGGGTGAAGAAGTGAGATTGGAACTAGCAAATTGAATCACACTTAGTTTGCGAAGTCATTCCCATCCCAAGACTCATTTGGCTCATGCACACTTAATTGTGGATTTTACTTATGCAAGACAACATATTAGATATAGTTTTTGAAATTAACTTTGTAGGATAAGTCAATAATTTACCACCATATCCATGAGTATTATTTGTAATTGATCAATTTCTCATGATTTTTCAAGAGTCATGTTAACACTCATTACATTGGGTGACGATAATAGGGGTGAAGAAGTGGGATTGAAACTAGAGAAATGAAACACATATCATCAATCAACACCTTCGAGGCTTGCATCCAATTACTAGGACTTCTTGGGAGGCCATCCATCCCAAGATTCCCCTAACTTAGCTGGCATTGTACCTTATCAACAGAGCTCCCTTTGCTCATTTTTTAAAGCAATCAAGAGCTACATATTAGATATCATTTTGGGGATTAATTATGTAAAATAAGTCATTAATGTATTACCATGTTTATGAGTATTAGTAGTAACTACCCAATTTATCATGATTTTTGAATAATCCACTTAACACTCATTGCATTAGGTGATGGATTACAAGGGTGAAGAAGTGGGATTGAAACTAGCAAAATGAATAAAATGGCATGAATTATGTATTACCGTGTTCATGGGTATTAGTTGTAACTACCCAATTTCTCATGTTTTTTTACCATGATCATGAGTATTAGTAGTAACTACCCAATTTCTCATGAATTTTTACCATGTTCATGAGTATTAATAATAGTTACCCAATTTCTCATGATTTTTTAATAATCCACTTAGCTCTCACTACATTCGGAGATGACTTACAAAGGTGAAGAAGTGGAATTGAAACTAGCAAAATGAACCAAATAGCATCAATTATTAACTCTAGAGCTTGGATTTTCCAAGATGTCACCCATCCCATGACTCCTATAGTTCAAGTGTATTTAACTATGGAGTTTTTTCATAATCAAACCTACTTAACTCATCACCCCATTTACAAAACCTTAACACTTATTATCACCTAAAAACTATTTAGTTAGAATTTCCTTCACTCATTTCATTAAGAATCAAGAGACTTCATATTACAACATATTAAGAAATAATTGTTTAGAATAATTTATTAATCTCTAAATATATCAATAAATATTGTTTTTAATTAATCAATTTCTTTTAAATTTTGAATATTTCACCTAATACTAATTACATTATATAATATTTATGAAAGAGAAAAAATCAATATATTCTAATATATAAAATAAATTAATTTTATAACCTAATTAATATTTTTTTAGATATTTATATAGTTAAAATATATTATTGACATGAAATTAAATAAATATAAACCAGTAGTTATCCTCTAATCAATTAGTTCCTTAAAGTTAATTTAGGAGATCATATTTTCCAATAAAAATATTTTGATTAATACCCATTACAATTATGTTGATGGTAAGAAATCTTATACTTAAATTTTTGTAAATCTAATTTGATTTTTTTTTAATAAATAAATTGGTTTTTTGAAGTTAAATAAATATCTTCAATCAAAATATTTAAATAAAGTTATCAAGTTAGGTTGATAGTAAGAAATATTTTACTTAAATCTTTGTAAATCTAATTTTTTTTTAAAGTTAAATAAATATAGTCAATTAAAAGATTGAAATAAAATATAATAAGTAAATAAATTTAATTTTGTTAACTTTTTTTAATAAAAATTAAAATTTTTGATACAATAGCTAGTGGTAGTTAGCTTGTTTAATTTTTTCTCCGCTAGGGTTTTATTCTTGTAGACATGTTAGTTTATGTGGCAAAAATTTGAACAAATTGAAAATCTCAAGAAATAATAAAAAAAAATAATAATAATGAATTTGAATATATTGATATTGAAGTGAATAATCACAACGATTATAATGAAATTTTTGAACTTGCCCAAATCCAAACTTACAAATTTACTAATTACCAGAAATTCATTCTAAATAATTTATATCATTAAAAATTAAAATAAAAGACAAAATAATATCTTTTTAAAATAAAACCGTACAAAATGAAAATGAAACTTAATCAAATTTAAATATAAAACATTTAAATATAAAACCATAAAGTGATGTTAATAAAATAACCCAATTAACTAAATAATTACCATTAATTTTATATTCCATTATTTATCTAATTATTAGAAGTCCGCAACAAAGATTTCTTTCATATATTTTGTAGTTGAAACGTGTGAAAATACCATTCTAAAAGCGGTTAAATATAACCAAATCAACGAAAAGAAAAGAATTCGAGATTACGTCTTAGTTTTAAAGCACATATAAGGACCAATGTGACATTATTAAAATAATGTCACAAAATTCCAAGAGTGCTCATAAAGATAAGGACAACAGGACTCACTTGAAAATTAACCTATCTACGTCCAAATAAGAACGGAATTTTTTCTCAAACCCCTTTTTTTTCATAAAATTATTCCATATATGTATACGCAATGAATATTATAAAATGAGAAAAGTTCTCCATGGGGTGATTGGACGATAACTTGGCCCACTGAGATCAATGCCATCACCTTAGGCTAGATGTTATGGGGTATTAAATTACTGGGTGGCATGGCTATTTTGCGCATGCAAATGTATGTAAGTTATTATTGTACTAGGCTTGTTAGCCATCATTATTCTGTAATTGGGATGGGGAGGGAGAAAGTCATGGTTTGGGTAGGAGAATGTTTATTTAGGCATCAAGGTGCCTCTGTGGACAAGAAAAGAAACTCGCATGGTTTAATAGTGGAAGGTAACTCTGGGTTGAGGCGTTGCTCTGGACCTCGTGTCCTAGTTCTTGCACCTGTGTTGGAGTTGAGAAGTCTCACCAGGCCCTTCTGCACGCTGCACCTTGGGTATGTTACCTTAGAGCTCTCTAAACTTGTGTATGAATGGATTTTGTGTTGTGTTTGTAAGGTGTGGGTTTCGATTTATATCTACTCTTTGAGATCTTCAAATAGTTATTTTATCTGGTATATAACCTGATTCAATGTGGGTTTGGGACCTGCTCCGATGGTAGTCGAGGTTGTATATGCCTATGTGGCTCTAGAATTTGTCTTCAAAGTGTTAGAGTTTGCATTTAAGTTGTGGCTTGAGCGTTAGGGTACTCTCTGGTGTTGTCAGGTACCTATCTCACGAGTGGTCAAGGTTGTACATGACTTTGTGGGTCTAATTTTTTTTCTCATTGTGTTAACACTTAAATTCGACTGACATTACGGGCTTGAGGGTACTCTCTAGTGTTGTGGGGGAACATGCTTCTTCTAGTTCAGAGCAGGGGAAGGGAAAATCTCCTTGGTCCCTCCAACCCTCGGTTCTACCAGCCGAAATCCTCGTATTATTGGCCTTATATTTGGTAGTGTGGGTGGTCTCAAGCCTATGGAAAGGTCTATAATTTGGGGTCTAGTTACTAGTGGGCCTATTATCGCTTGTCTGCTTTGGAATTAACTATTGCACATTGATTCTAGGTGGAGGAGCTTACCATATTTTCTAATACGGGGTTTGTTATCTTGGTAGTTTGTGTTTTGTGTTTTCTTATTCTACCACATTTGAAGGGGCCTATTGGCCTTACGACTATGCAAGGAGAAGTATTCTATTGCAGGTGCAATTTAAGTATGTCATGTGTGTGGCTAGAGTTGTTTGTAATTTTCACTTGGTGATGACTAGTTCTCTTCAGAGCGGGAAGGGTGTCTTGGACATTCTCAGAAGTAATAATTTTTTAGTCATACTAGGGAGGAAGAATATTTCATCCTTCATTGTTAATAGGGGCAAAAGTTTGGAAAAAATTGAGGAGGGTCGCGAGAAGCTAAAGATGCAGCTTCAACATATGCGCTACCATCGTGGAGTAGGTGGCGACCATGGGACCCAAGGCTGTGAGCGTGACCAATCCAAGGCCATAGAGGTTGTGGACATATGCCAAGCAACCACCTTAGTGGAAGCTCGGAATGAGGTGCACCACCTTGAGGAGATGTCAACCCAATAGAGGCTCCCTTCATTTGACTTAGAGTTGGTGGAAGGATTTGGTAATCTTGTATTTGATCCTGGACATACCAGAGGCAGACACAAGCATTATATTCAAACTTTGTTTACATATGGAGAATCAGATCCCTAATTGTGAGGATCCTGATGGCGAGGAAAGCGAACCAGTACAACATCTTTGCTAACTTGGCAGACATAAAGAGAGAGCAACGTAATATGAGATTCCACATGGGAGAAATGGACATTCAAATGGCTAGAATAGAGAGACATGTTCCCTGCATAACATCTTCAGCACCTCCGGGTCCAAGTGCTAGGGACTTAGCACCAATGAACTCTTCTGACTCTTAGTTTTCATTTGCATGTTTGATGATGTAGTATGTAGTATGGTTCTAGACTGTTGGACAAATGATGATATTTCTTCTTTTGTGACTTTGAAAATTTTGTTGACATTTAAATTTTGGATTGGATATTTAATGAACAAATGGTCAACAAACTTAGTTTCCCACTCGGCAAGTTGAGACCACCTACAGATAATGGGCTGATCAATGTAATATTTTTATGATTAATGAAAGACACCACCAAGCAACTTACAAAAAAAATATAAAATGATAAAAGATAAAAGATAAAAAAATAATTATAATAAAAAATATGAAAATAAATGAAAATTATATATATGTTTTTCTTAAAACTTGTTAGAGATAGTTTGAATGGTTGTAAGTAAATCAAAGCTTATATCTATATTTTTTTCTTAAAACTGGTTAAAAATAGTTTGAATGGTTGTAAGTGAATCAAAGTTTATATTTATATATTTTTTTTAAATCTTGTCATTGATAGTTTGAATAGTTAAGACTCATTGTGATAATGTGGTCCATTTTAATTCAAATCCCTCCTAACCTTATTCAATATGATTTGCAAGATTAGACGAATGTTTTTCAACCTATACTATATAATTTTTAATAATAAAAATGATGGTAAAAGGATTACATTTTCTAAATTTGGGTTTACTTCCACTTATGTAAATTATGTAATTAATAATTTATTAATTATGATGTTTTAAATTTAGATTACATGAATACTAAAAGTAAGAGGTTTTATCAATCTCTTATATTAAGTTTTCAATTGATAATCTATTAAATTCTTGATTACAACAATCGCATGTTTGTTCATTTTATTTGGTTTTATTCATAGATGAGTTAACACTCAATGTTTCATTTCCATGAAATTCTAAATTCAAATTTAGCATTTTGCACTTTATCAAAAGTGGAAGTTGGAAAACTAATTAATGTTATAAATTATTTAATGTTAATTTAATTTTAATTTTTTTATTGTTTTATATTTGTTTATTGCTTAAGTTTTTAATATAAATAAAATTATTATATTATTTGTCATCTATTTTGATATTTTTATAGATGAAAATTTGTATAGTAGAATAGTTGGAGGAATCAATTGTAGAAGAAGTTTCAGATTGTGAAATATTCAAATATTTAAGGAGGCATACTCGGGTACCTCAAGTAAAAGTTTTAGGGTCGTATTTGAAAAAATTGGACATGTGGCATGTTATACAAGTTAAATCTCCGGAAAAAGCCAAAAATCAACAAGTTTTGGGAAAGTTACTATAACTTTGGCTTGACACATCAAATTTTGGTCAAATTTGTGGAATTGCATAGAAGACATATCAAAGTACTATATGCTGAAATTTCAAATTCAGAGGCTCAAATTTCAAATATATATCAAGAGAAAGGTCAACCATCTAGATATTCTACAAAAAAATTAGGGTTTTGAAACATACACAACTTACAATTGGCATAACTTTTGATTTTAAGATATATTTTTAGTTATTCCTACGACCCTTTGTATGCAAATAAAGCAACAAGTGGAGAATTTTGGGTATATAGTTGGACAACGAAGATCCATTGCATATATGCTTATGTGAATTTTGTTTTAAATCCCTAGTCCTCATAACTATAGTAGATTATTGCATTTAACATGGGTATACTAACCCTCAAAATTCTAGTTGGACAAAGAATATCCATTGAATGTATGATTATATGAATTTTATTTTAAATCCCCAGTGCTCATAATTATTGTAGATTATTTCCTTTAACATGGATATATTAACACTTATCAGAAAGACATATCCGAGTTTATATGAAATTATGTGGAAGAATCCCCTTTTGTAAGTTCTCTTGAATTTGTTATGGAATATGAAGATCATATCAAACAATATTTACTTGAACTATAAGAACTTTCAACCTTGAAGAAATTTTTATAAGAGTTACTCTATTTAAAGCAATGACTACAAAAATTGCTAAAAGCATATGAATCAATCCAAAGTTTAGAACTTTGGAGACATATTGAAGAGGAGTATATAAGAGGCATATTTGGCTAGTGTGATTTAGAAGAGGCTTCCATAGAATGATAAATGGACAATAGTAATTTACAGGAAGATAAATACTTTTATCTTCTCTTTGATGAATATACCCCCTTATATGAAGAGAACATTATGGAAGGAAGACAAGAGTAGGTGTTTCATACCATTTTCTAATTTGATTCTTTTACCATTATAGTGTTCATTTTGGAGCCACCCTTTTATGGCTATATGAAATATATTTTACCATGAATGGTTTTGTTTATTTAGATCAACATGACTACATGATGGGTGTTTGGAACACAATGCTCAATGATTCATCAAGATTAGGTGACATTAACTAGGAGTCAACATGAGCACCTATACATGATTCCTGAGTTTATGGATAAGCTTCTAAGGATATTTCAACATTGAGGCTAGAAACTATACATAGAGCCCTCGCTCAAGGGAAACCTTCCTCAACAACTTCAAAGTTATGGTTAGCACTAATACATGGGACCTTGATTTATGGTTGTATATCATTGCTACAAGTGATTAGGAAAATGATTCTTGAATGAGGATGGAATGGAAATGGTGGGATCATCACTAGGTGTGTAGTAGGGAATCCCATTTAACGCAAAGTGGAATAGGTCCACAATGTTATTTATTATTAAGTAAGGCCCTTTAGGTAGTTCACATTGGATAAGTTAGATTAGGCCCATTACGTGATTTCTAATGTTACCTTCAAGAATCCATGACCTAAAGTTAGTTCCTCTCCCATTCCATGAAGAATAGGTTAATATAAGCTCAACAACTAAATAATGGTCTAGCTTTAATTCAAAAGTTTATAGGGGATGGATTTATGAATGTTACAGGGAAAAGTGTCTATTTAGAACTGCTCTATCCCACTAAGGTGTGACAGCTGCCTTAGAAACAAACAGAGAAAAACTACTTTTGTATTTCCTTTATGAACTATAGATAGAGAGGAATAGAAAGAACCAACCTGTGTCTTGCGCTAATCCTTTGATCCAATCCCTCTCTTCTTTGACAGTCTCCAGCTACTTGCTCCCTTACTTGCCCAGCTTCACCAAGTACCTGTAAGATCACAGAAGAAGAACACTATACAAAGACATGGATCTATATTCATAAACAACTTAGGATCAGATTTAAGTTAACCATACAAATGTAACAAGCATCAATGATACAAAAGCATGGAGGAAAAACTCAAATAATTTTTATTGATAAACAAGAAAAGATCCAGGAGGAGTTACAACCGATGGTTCCTGACCCAGCATCAACCTCCCAGCAAAGAAGCCCCTCTTCACCTCCAACAAAGCATAGATCACCCAATACTCTGATGTTTGTCTCAAAACCAACAGCAATTCCTTACAATATGCAAAATTCCCGCCTCTGGATCTCTGGGTTGAGGGATCCATATATAGATATGTGTAAGGAGGATGAGTCAGCTTGTGATTTGATTAGTGTCTTCTCTCTGTCAGTTCTTGCTTCCACTTGGAGACTGAAGGCCTCTTACTCATCCTTGGTTGAATTCAGTGAGGCAAGTGTCACAGGAGAAGATTCTGGAAGCTTCCATTGTCTCTCCACCTCGCAGAATGACACTGCCATTTGTCATTTCTCGCCCAACGCACCCTCACAGTGTATTTAGGTGCATTGCAACGCACCTAGCCAGTGTATTTAGGTGCAATGCAACACACCTAGCCAGTGGAGCAGCTGAAATGATCCTGTTTTGACTTATTCTGAGCAGTTTCTGGTGGAGAACTTCTGGGAGAAGCTGTAATCTATTGACCTTGTTCCTTTAGGGGTTAGAACAACACTTTTAGGGACTTAGGAGCCCTTGGTTTATTGACATTTCATGATTGGAGTTGTAAGGCACAAAAATGTCTATAACAGTTGCCCCCTAAAGTATGAGGCTGTTAACCTTTTGGTGTCAGGTGAAATGCTTTATTATGAGGATCCGAAGTTCTTTCAATGCTGGGAGGAGACCTGTAATAAGATACAATACAATACATTATCTTCATATTGTTTTCATGATCTAGCTGAGGCAGGCATTCCCATGCTCAACTTTATAAATTCATTTTTATGTACATAGGACAGACAATCGTCTGAGTGTAGACTGATGATTCTGATAGAGCCATCATCCTTTTGGTAGGATGATTATCTGTGCTGCAATGCTTGTACATTTAATGTCTTTATTTCCCTGAATATATACCGCAACCCGGATGGATGAAACTAGATCCGAGGTCTTCAATCTCGTCCGATCTTCACTCGAAGTACAAGTCGATCCATGTGAGAAATGTCCTGAAGTCGAACATGGAAAGACATTGCTTGATTACCAGTCAATGATGTAAACTGTTAACAAGCACGAGAGGAATCACCGATAATGATAATGATCCTCAAGGTACTGCAGTACAATTCACGTGGTGTGAATAAAGGACTTGGCGTCGAACACCACGCAAAATCTTTCGGTCGAAGGTCATTGATGTAAACCTGTCGCCGGAAGTGAGAAACTTGCCATTGAGGCATGCAAGCTTCAAAGTACTGAATGGGGTGTTCCTAGACCAACTTCTTGGATAATGAGCTGATGTCGACAAGAAGTGATCCATTAAAGGAGGGCCTTAATGAATCCCACATCAATGACACAGAACGAAGTAAATGATTTTGATGGAGGTGAAAACGATCTGATGATATACGGTTCAAGGTGGCGGTCATGAAAGAATGGAGTATAATGTATGGTAGTGGGTGAGACACAGGTGGCTTCTCTAGATGACTTCTCTTGAACATGTCGGCGACACTGATGTGATGGATTGGTAGCATTAACCCCAAATGTGGATGGTATGGTGTGACCATGGCGATGTGACCGGTGAATGAAACAACCCAACCCGACTCGGACACGGAGTGGAAGTGTCATGTTCAAGAGCGACTTGCTACCAATAAAGATTCTTTGAGTTTTCTTCCCAATTTTTCCCCAGTCATTGCTGACCAGTACCTCTTTATTTTTGTCAAGCTTGAGGAGGATAACATATGCTTGTTCTATAATTTTCCCTTCGGGCAAACCCATCGCTATGTTTTAACGAGCCTAGCGATAGTGAAACTCGTTCTCGTCTAAAGACAAGTTTGTCGCTATTAATCTTTTTAACGAGTTTAATGACAAAGATAACTCGGTCCTTTTCAATTTTAGAGAGTCTGAAAAGGTACGTAAAGGTAACTCCAAAATTCCTTTTTCTTCATCTAATCCCTTAAGTCCGAAAAAGTATAAAACAATACAGAAGGGATGAATTTTCGATAGTTTTAACGAGCCGAACAAAACAAGCGCTCGATCTTTTTGTGCAATAATCCCTCAGGTCCAAAAAGATTAAAATCTAGATGAGGGATAGCACTTCCTGTCCCTTTAACGAGCTGGAAGGCCAAGGACTCGGCAATCTTTTCATATTTTATGAGTCAATTGAAAAGAGCTTAAAGAAGACTCGTCTTTTGAGGAATGAGTGATAAAACGGGTAGCAGCTGATTCCAGGTAAGGTTTGGAATTTTCCAATCACGGCAGTGTCACAAGGATGGCTAGTGAAATCACTCTTCGCAGTTGTTCCTCAAAATGGGTAAACAATTAAATGGAGGTGAATGATCGGCCAATGAAAAAGTGGAGGTGACGGTGCAAACACGACCAAGGCTTTAATGGTTGAAGTACTACATTCACGGTGGTTATTTACCGGGGAATAGTTCATTTTTTAACGAGCTTAAACACGGGTGGAAACATTTGCTCATGCGGGTTTATTTTTTAACGAGCTTGAACCTTGCGGTAACACTGCTCGATGCGGGTTCATTTTTTAACGAGCTTGAACCTTGCGGTAACACTGCTCGATCAATCCAGTCATGTGATAAGAATGTCTCATATAAAACGACAATTTTTAGAGTTTTGCCCCACATCCTTTCTTTATGCAAGTTAGGAAACGACCAATCCAAAAACAAATAAATGATCACTCTTTGCTTGCACTCCAAAAGGTTTGCATGCCCCCAGGTATAAAACAGAGTTTCAAGGTCACCCTCTATTCGAGCTGACAAATTTTTTTTTTTATTAGGAAGGGTATACCTCTTACAGGTTACCCAAAGATCGTTCTATTCACAGAGCAAACAAAACACTTCTTCGGCAATGTCTATCGAGATAAACAAAGGTGAGTGAAGGAGGCTACTCCACTCACATAACTTTGACAAGTGAATCTTGTTCTAGTCTAAGCCCCTCTTCCAATTACAGACGGGAGTACAAACTAGTCATATTCTCTCACGGAAACCTACCCTATACCCGAAGTTTTCCTGCCGAAGCAGACCAGGGTGCATGCCCCCTGGGTTTCAGTCATATCCCTCTGAATTACTCGCGCTCATCGGGAGGACGGATTGGAGATTGAGACATTTCTTGCGTGAAAAGACCATTCAGGGATGGTATATGACTATTTGCTCTGCATGATTCGGGAAATGAAAGCTGGTCCACGAGCTTGACCACTCTTCCTTCGTGCGGAAAACACATTACTCTAAAGAGTGAGGAGACAATTGCTCCCATGCAATAAATATAGTCTCGTCCAAGGAGTAGATTGTAATCCAGGGGTCCTTGAACTACCATTACGTTCATGTGAACTGTTTTCCTTCTCAATGTTATGGGCACATTGGGAAGGATCCCTAACGGTCGACTGGTTCCTTTATCAAATACTGTCAGATTTCTCATCTCAGGCAAAAGCGATGGTGAACCAAGCGCTTTCCAAGCAGTTGAGGAAAGGATACTCACAGAAGCCCCCTCATCTATGATGGTACCAGCCATAACCATTCTATATATTTGAACGATAATTCGGAATGGTACGCTTGCTGGTAAACGGGGTCTACCTAGTTGATTCCAGTCGAAGGAGACAACTAGGTTGCTTGGAGGTGGGACCGAATAGACGGCCGGGTACGGCTCTGACGAACTTCCTTCCTGCGGTAAAGGAACGGGTAAATTGCCCCCTTGTTCGTCGGAGTCTGTGTTTATGAAGAGAATTTGGACGGTGTCATCCTTGTTCTCTTCAGTGACTGTATCATCTGAAGATGAAACCTCTGAAGGCAAGACCGGGTCAACTGCCACCTCGACCTTTTGACTTTCGTCTGGTATGGATCCAGATGGTTTATCTTCAATGATAGGTGCTTCAGCCGACCACCTGAGCGGGCCAGTCGGATTTTCAACTAGTGATGGACTCGGCAAGAGTTTTTTATATCCAGGAGGAAGTCGTAACGGTGAAACTGGACGATCATCCAAAACTCTTTTAGCTTCATCTAAGAAGGGACAACGGTGGACGGCATGATCGCCTTCACACAGTTTACAAGGAAATCTACATTTCCCTTTTTGTCCTAGGGCTTCACTTTCACTAGTTGATGGTGTGCTTTCAACATGATCATCAGAGGTTGACGACATCGGGTTGTGCAAACGAGGAGACCAGTCCCTTAAGATCCAAGGGATGCAAGGACAATCTCTGTGAAAGTGGTCTCCTTTGCAAATGACACATGGCGATTTAGGCCTGGTCGGTGCAGTGTGTGGATTTTCGTTAGACGACACTCGTTTTCCCCCATTCGCCTTTGGCTCCTTCTTCTTCTTCTCTTTCTTCTTCTTTTCCTTCTTCTCCTTAGGAACTTGACTTTTGGCTTTACCAGCCCCATCAAGCGAAGAGGAAGGAGGAGAGGGAGAATTAGAGGAAGTAGAAGGCTGGTGGGCAACTCTGGACTCGTCTAATTGCTAATTCGATTGTTCAGGAATAGTGGTGTTCTGAACGACAGAGGTTGAGAAGAGACATACAGGCAAACCAATTGTCAGTCCTGGAAGTGACAATGTGGCCATATGGGGCGCACCAACATCTCCCCAAGAGGAGAAGGGACTAGGATTTCCTCCAAGGGGAATTCCTTGGTTGGTTGAATCCATTTTCTCAACTCAAGATCAACGTAGGAAAGGGGTAATGAATATTCCGTTTAAAATAAATTTTTATACGCTTTGACACAACTTGTTTTTTCAGTTTTTAAGAGTCGAGAAAAAAAAAAAGATGACTCTAGTCGCCTTCGATTTTTAATGAGCCTGAAGTGACAAGTGCTCAGATGGACCTTTTCCGTTAAGGAGTCTGAAAAGGAATGAAAGGGACTGCTCTGGAGGTCTAGGTAGAGGGAGTACCAAACCAATCGCAAAACTGCAGAATACTTTTTACGGTACGGCAATCAATCTTCCCGAATGCTGTGTTCAGTGCATTGCGATCGATAGGGCGGCAGACACGGCTTCCTATGGATAAAGGATTTAAGCCTATAGGGGTCTCCCAATATATACTCGACGGTACGTGGGAGCACAAGTCCGTACTGGCACTTATCGTCTCAAAGTGGAGGAATCACCCAACCATCAGTGAGGACAACAGTTACCAGGCTTTACGACGCCGGAATACGTCTCTAGCCTAGACCTCTAAATGTTGTGTGTTAAGTTCCAAAGCGTTGTTAGATTCATTGAATTTATTTTAAGTTGATATTGCTTATGAAGTTTTCCTTTTGGGTTCACCACGAGATGTAGATGTAATTCCTAAAATGCAATCTAAAGATGATAAACAAACTTTTATCTCTTTTGTGCAATGAAAATCCTAGCTACTAGAGGAAAAGAAAGACACAATCTTTTCACAAAGAGCAAAGAGCACACTGTAAATGCACTTTCCTAAATCAAGCCAAACAGACTGTCTATATGCAAATGCACATGCATGTATTTGTTTTCGACTTTCTTAGTATTGATGCTAAAAAGAAAGTTGATGTACAAATCTGAATTTCTTTTCAAGCGACAAATATAAACAAGTTCTTTTTCGAAATCAAAAACAGAGATGATTACGACACCTTGCGATTTTGAAATGAACACTTGTACTTGACACTAGAAAATCACAAATTCAGACCAAAGGCAATAGTAACAGTATAATCGACCATCAACAGCAATCAAACTTTCTCCTATGATCGAAATCGACACTTGCGACAGATCCAAATCAAAGGACGACAGTACGACTATTCTACTTTTGCAATGGAAAACTGTAAACGACTCAACAAACACACAAAAACATCTACAGTTATTTTGTACAAAGGAGGCGGAATAACAGCAAGGAAAAGGGGTTTTAAACAGACATATACTGATCACAGGCAGCAAAATTCAGAGATAGAACTGGAGAGAATGAAGCACAAGAACCACAGCTGCACAGGGCTAGTCTGATCAGCGCACCTGTAACACAGAGAAACTGCAATGCAGCGCAGGTTTCCCTTTCGGGAAGTGCGCTGAAATTTAGGATCTCTTAACAGTACTTGCGCTGGGCCAGAAACGAGAATCTGTCCGGGTTCTGGGTCACAATTTGCAGTTCAGTCTTTGGTTTTTGGCCGAGTAAAAGCAATCAGTAATGCACAATCAGGGGTAGATCTAAGGAGGGTCTAAGAGCTATCACAAGGGCAATCAGATAGTTTGTGAATCAGCTGTTCAAATCATAAACAGATCCAATGAATGGATTGAAGCAGCAGATGTCTACTTTGCATTTGTTATGGCAAATGCAGTTCGAACGCCACTTATAAGTTTATGAAACAAACAACAAAGAATGATACACAAACAAACTAATTAGACATTCCCCAGTGGAGTCGCCATTTTGTTACAGGGAAAAGTGTCTATTTAGAACTGCTCTATCCCACTAAGGTGTGACAGCTGCCTTAGAAACAAACAGAGAAAAACTACTTTTGTATTTCCTTTATGAACTATAGATAGAGAGGAATAGAAAGAACCAACCTGTGTCTTGCGCTAATCCTTTGATCCAATCCCTCTCTTCTTTGACAGTCTCCAGCTACCTGCTCCCTTACTTGCCCAGCTTCACCAAGTACCTGTCAGATCACAGAAGAAGAACAATATACAAAGACACGGATCTATATTCATAAACAACTTAGGATCAGATTTAAGTTAACCATACAAATGTAACAAGCATCAATGATACAAAAGAATGGAGGAAAAACTCAAATAGTTTTTATTGATAAACAAGAAAAGATCCAAGAGGAGTTACAACCGATGGTTCCTGACCCAGCATCAACCTCCCAGCAAAGAAGCCCCTCTTCACCTCCAACAAAGCATAGATCACCCAATACTCTGATGTTTGTCTCAAAGCCAACAGCAATTCCTTACAATATGCAAAATTCCCACCTCTGGATCTCTGGGATGAGGGATCCATATATAGATATGTGTAAGGAGGATGAGTCAGCTTGTGATTTGATTAGTGTCTTCTCTCTGTCAGTTCTTGCTTCCACTTGGAGACTGAAGGCCTCTTACTCATCCTTGGTCGAATTCAGTGAGGCAAGTGTCACAGGAGAAGATTCTGGAAGCTTCCATTGTCTCTCCACCTCGCGGAATGACACTGCCATTTGTCATTTCTCGCCCAACGCACCCTCACAGTGTATTTAGGTGCATTGCAATGCACCTAGCCAGTGTATTTAGGTGAAATGCAACGTACCTAGCCAGTGGAGCAGCTGAACTGATCCTGTTTTGACTTATTCTGAGCAGTTTCTGGTGGAGAACTTCTGGGAGAAGCTGTAATCTGTTGACCTTGTTCCTTTAGGGGTTAGAACAACACTTTTAGGGACTTAGGAGCCCTTGGTTTATAGACATTTCATGCTTGGAGTTGTAAGGCACAAAAATGTCTATAACAATGAATGTGAAGGATTAAGTGAAAGCCTTTCTTGATGCTTGAACCATCTTGGAGGTTGCATGTCATAACATTTGAATGAGGATTTATGAATGTGAAGGATTAAGTGCAAGCCTTTCTTGATGCCTGAACCATATTAAAGGTTGCATGTCATAACATTTTAAGGAGGATGAAGCTTGATGGTTCTTCACTCTTCCAATTGTTAGATAATAGATTAATATACTACAACAATTTGATTTAAGGAAAGATTCTGATGCATTGAAGTCACATCCGCCTCACCTAAGGATTTTAAAACAATTTTAATTCATGAGTGAGAACTAATTTGAAGCTTTTAATCATAGTGTTTAAACATTACAAATGATACCTAAGATTTTGGCTTCAATAAACAACTTTTTCAATTATGACATGATTGTGATGTCCTAAATGCTAATTTATTTTGAGAGATAAAAAGGTATTTCATTTTGGTGTAATGTACAAAATATTTAAGGTTTGAGATAAATAAGAAAGAGACAGAGGAGTTTTTCCTCTGCTTCCATGCCTATAAGGAATGATATGATTTACAATACTCAAATTACCAATGGGTCTACATTCTCAGAAAAAGTGAGTTCGTAATTATTTAATCTCCTTACAAAGTTGGATACTAAGGTGATTGTTATGTATGTGAAAATAAACAATAAAATCTTTTCTAATAACTATAGGCCTAGGCATACAACCCACTCAACATGTCACACAACACTTGAGGTAGATTGGTGTCACTTTGGTCAAGAGTTACATTAATTTGAATGTTGTTTTATATTTTTTTGACATATAATTCTAACATCTCTAACTAGAACCCCATCTACTCACAAATATACAAGGGACTTTCTAAGGCCAAATCTAGATCATATGGGAGAATCTTATCATTAGGAGAAATTGTGATAGTGATACCAAACATATTTAGATAGAAAAGAAAATAGACAATTTAGATGAATCGAAAGGTTAAGTCCTAAAAAATAATAGAGTCTATGTGTTATCGGGGTTATCAAAATTTGGAATTTTAATAGGGGAAATTCTTTCAATGGTGCTTCACAATATTTTTTTTTGTAAATTAAGAAACTTTATATTATCAAAATTTCTTTAGGGTACAAAGTTGATACATCTAATCATATGTAGGGGCCCTTAGTGCCACCACAAAATATAGGAGAAACCACCCACTTTTCTTATCAGAGTCTACAAAAATATCACAAAGTCATACATTTTGGATATACAGTACAAAACATAAATGGAGTCCATATATACTAGTAGACTTAAGAGCCATTAAGAGTTAGAAGAAGAAATTGGTGTTGGGACACTCGCACTCTAACCATGAAGTGGATTAATATCAATGTCACATTGGAGATGCCCTTTTACATGGGCCAGTCTTGTGTCAAGCCTATCTAAGGAGAAATAATGGTTTGTCTTTAAATACCAGACCAAGCAACGTCTTTATCTGCCAATGTAACACCATAGAATTGAGGTATTTATTTTTCGATCCCCTAGTGTGACCAAGAACGAGAACCCAACAAGACACCTTCTCAAGTATCTCAGAGTCAGAGTAGGATTTCTTTTCAACCCTTGTCTTAGTTTCCCAATTTTTGGTTTTTCATCGAGCCTCAGACAACATTGCATTAAAATAAGTCACAATCATGTTTTGGGAAAAAATTTATGCCCTACATTGTCCTTGTGGGTTGTTTCCACCACCACCCCACTTGCATCACATACATTACCTAGAAGGAATGGTGAGAAAGCAGAGTTTATAACTTTGAAAATTCAATTAGTGACCACAACTTGAAGATAGGCAAGCTTTTCCACCTAAAACAAAACGTATACATGTTGACCTTGAAGCCAAAGTCATCAACACACAAATTACATTGAAATAATTCCAGAGAAAAAAACACTACTAACCAACTCCCTGGGTTAGTTAGTTCCTCCCCACTTGAAACTTACAACAACCTGGGAACTCATATAGAGACAAAGCCATAGACAAGTCTGAAAATAATGCATACCACACCTTTTCCCTGCTAAATTAAACCAAGAGGGAAAAATTGTGTTAAATTTTTTTGACATGAAAGGAAATAGACTCGGACCTAGAATGAACACTAATGATACTTCACCATCTTAGTTTTTCCCATTTAAGTCTACAAGTAAGTAGAGGGCTTGTTCAAAGCTCTTTCTAGTATAACATTATATATGATTTTCATATTTTGCAATAATTTAAAAATGTATCTAAAGTCCTTTAGTCTCCTTCCCTACCTCTTGAATTTGTTGACCTGCATCCCTCATGAAGCATAATCAAAATAAGAGAAGCTTGTAGTTAAATTTTTGGAAACATTTAATTATGCGATTCTCTTGATCTAGTGAGTGTCAATGACCAATTCAATGCATTAATGTCTTTATATCTTCTTGTTCATAAATTATTTTAGGCTATGGATTTATATATATAATAAATTGAAAATTTCAATGACTCAAAAGGTGAAGTCCCAATAGATAATATACCCTTTCCCCTTACTAGGGATACAACAAATTTGGAATTTTAATAAGGGAATCACTTTTAATGGTACTTCACTATTTTAGTTTTCCCTACTTGAGTCTATAAGGTAGTTTAGGGGTTGTTAACAACTCTTTCTAGTGTGACATTATATATACTTTTCAAATTTTATGACAATTTAAAAATGTATCTATAGTCTTTTAGTCACTTTCCAACTTCTTGAAGTCGTTGATGTGCTTCTTCCCCTCATGAAGCATAATCAAAAGAAGAGGACCATGTAGCTAATTTTTTGGAAACACATAATTACGTGATTCTCCTAACCTAGTGAGAGTTAATAATGACCAATTTAATATAGAAATTCCTTTACATCTTCCTATTCCTTACAATTATTCTAGGGTTCTTCTAAAGACATCACAATTTTCACAAATCTCTTAAATGATTTTAAAGATGCCTTTGGATGGTCATAGCATGACCTAAGGGAACTATTTCATACAATACCTCATAACCTTAATATTAATTCAACACGAAGAAAACATGTTAGAATTACAACCCTCAAAGTTCCAAATTCACATCCCAAGGTTTTGGATATTACCAAATCACTTTTCAAACAATTCAAAAATTGATGATATATTTGTTAGGATAATTTAGATGCCTAAATTAGGTATTAATATTTATATCAATCCAAGTGTTTGTAAACTTAAAATCACAATACAACATTTAGAGAGCTATGCTAGATTGGTTGTCACGTCTAAATTAAGTACTAAAAGTAGCTAATCAAAGCCAAACTCTAGAATTCTATCTTAACAAAAGTTAAAATGCTAAGCTAAGAAAGAATGAGAAAAAACTTAATTTAATCACAATAATTGAAATGTAAAGCACATACACTTGAATCATGAATACTTTGGAATAGGCATGCACTATGACTTCTCACACAAGTCACAGTCTTCTATGCAATCATGTTCAAGAATGTCAAGTTTTCACACTGAAATGTTTGTAAATGACTGAAAATGAAACAATGATAAAATTGGATTTGGTTTAATAGATTGGTAATTCACTAGGGCCTCTCTTGTTGATAGAAGCAAGTGGACACTTTGGAATTTTTTTAATCAATATAATAGACCTTGACTTGATAGCAACTGAAAAGATGAGAATGCATTGTGGTCTTCGCCATTTATGAGATTGAAAATGGGTGATCACTCATAGTCTTCTACTCATCTTCTTAACTAGTATGTAACCAAATCATTGATCTACTTTAAGGAAGCAATCATATGACCAAAAGTAAAGAACCATGTCATTGATGAATATAATGCTAAGTGAAAAATTTTGCAAAAGAGTTGGGGCCTTTTCCACCGGGAAGAGTGGTGAATGGCACTCCCAATGCTTTGCTCAACCTTGTTAATTAGATTATCCTCATAAGAAACAACTACCCTATGATAAATAAAGCTCATAAATCATACTTAAAATTGGAAAATGTAAACATCCATATACATTGTTGACAAAAATATGGTAATGAATATACTAGTGATCTCACTCAAACATAAACAATTAATATGAACAAGGAACTAAAAATATACAAGAGTATGAACATAAAAGAACATATATACACAAGTCATACCATCATATATTAAATGAATGAATAGCACATGGAAAGCAATGCACAAGCTTTGGTTTGTGGGAGAACTCCACACCCTAGTAAGCACACTAGATTGTCTACTAGAAGTTGAAAATCACAACGTCAACGTATATTAAGTGAAATAAACTTGAAGCAAGCTTCAAAAGGTTGAAGTCTGAACTACAAATTTCTAATCACAAACTCTAAATATCCCCCTTTTGAAATGGAGAAGGCACTCTTATTTATATATAAATTTGTTGTGAGAATAAGACAAGAAGCTAATAAATTAAGATCCACATATTTCTCATGCGGTTACAACCATTTACTAATGATTGGAAGATAAGATGCACTCTACAACCTAGTAGGGGGGAGATGTTGAGGCATAATGTAAGTATCTCAACATTTTTTAAATGTTGTGAAAAATATGTATAGAGAAAAAAATTGTTGGCTTCACATTTTTTAATTAATGTTAAAATTAAAACGTATATAAATGTAAAAAGTAAGGCATAGAGCTACCAATTTGCTCATAAGAAAATGATTTAATCTAAAGTTAGCATAGTATTGTTTCTTATACATTAATTATCATCTCCTTTGTAAGTATTATTATGTTATACATTAAATATATTATTGATTACATAGAGTGACAATTCTCGATCATATGGAGAGAGAGAGAGAGAGAGAGAGAGAGAGAGAGAGAGAGAGAGAGAGAGGAGGGGAGATAGAGAAGGAGAGAGGGATGGAGAGAGAGATGGATTTGGAGGGGGAGAGAGAGGGAAGGAAGAAGAAACACAAAGAGATAGAGGTGGAGAGGGGGGGTGACAAGGGGGAGGGAGAGAGAGAGAGAGAGAGAGAAGAGAAGAGAGAGTGATAAGGGGAAAATAGAGAGGGGTAGGGAGAGGAAGGGACAAAGAGATAAATAGATATGGATAGAGAGTGTGTATGTTTGGAGGGTTATATAAAGAGACAAAGAAGGAGAGATTAATGGAGATAAAGATATAGATAGAGGGCGGGGATAGGGAAGAAGAGAGTGACACAAAGAGATAGGGAGGGAGAGATGAATAGATATGGAGAGAGAGAGAGTGTGTGTGTGTGTGTGAGAGAGAGAGAGATAGAGATAAATGAGGAGAGAGGGAAGAGAAGAGAAAGGAGGGAGAGTGGGAAGGAGGGATGGATGGAGATAAACACATATATGGAGGAGGGGGAGAGAGGGAAGAAGAAAAATATGCACAAATACAAATACAAATATTATATAATATTATATAATATTTAACATTATTAACCATAAAGGAAGAGGAAATAAGGCTTTCACAACATCTAAGAGAAGTTGGATTTAGAAAGCCATAAATATTTTAGCTTTTCATTGAAATAAATGCGTTGACTTTAGTGTAGATGTTGATTCCTAATCCCATTTGATTGATTGCATTCGATGAATTGATTTCAATGTAGTTGTTGATTTCTAATCTTATTTGATTGCTTGCACTATATGCATTGATTCCAACGTAGATGTTGATTTCTAATTCTATTTGATTGTTTGCACTAGATGCACTGACTTCAGTAAGATGTTGATTTCTAATCCTATTTGATTGCTTGCACTAGATGCATTGATTTCAATGTAAATGTTGATTTCTAATCTTATTTGATTGTTTGCACTAGATGCATTGATTTTAGCGTAGATGCTAATTTCTATTTTGATGTAACTAGACGTATGATGTACATTAATTTCAAATTAATTAGATTCATAGTGTGCATTGATTTCAGTGTAAGCACAAAAAATGGCATAGTCTAACTTATAGACAAAATAACCTTTCTCATCAAAATCTGGTGATACAATTTCAAGTAAGATTATGATTTTTTGTTGTTTAAAGTACTTTTTGAATGCATAAATGGATTCAACACCCTAAAAAACCTTTGGGGAACTTAAATTCTATAGATTAAACGACTTAAACTCAAGTTTTTAAAATTTTTTGCCTTGAATTTGGTTAAAATTAACCAGAAAAAAATGCCATAAAAATACTATTTTGTCTATAAGTTAGACTGTGCCCAAAAAAATTATTTGACTAAGTGCCTTGATCTTTGCGTTTTTGTTCCAAAGAAAAATGCGTAATTTTGATTATATGAATAACAAAATTACATGTTGTACTGGCTAGAAGCAACATCATCAAGTCAGAGACCAAATGATAAGCAGAGACATGCAAAAAAAGAAAAAAAAGAAAAATAAAATAAATAAAATAAAATAAAATATTAATTAATTAAATAAAAATAAAAATAAATAAATAAACAAATAAACAAAACAAAATAAAATAAATAAATAAATAAAATAAAATAAATAAATAAATAAAATACATGGTGGGGGAAGCTAAGCTTTCTGCCCCTTCTTTTTCTCTACCCTGCGCCATTCCCCTTGGGATGGCGTCGAAGAGACAAGAGCAAGATGGTTTCCTACCTCCATTTTGGTGTTGTCCTTGTCAGAGTCTGAGTTATCTGATGTGTGGAAGCGCTTATTCCCACTGATGTCCCCTTCGTCAGGGATCAAGTCGGCCTGCACCCTGTGATTCTTAGCATCTGATTGGTCTTGTGGAGATCCCCCTTGTGTATCAGGTTCCATAGGATTCTGACTTTCCTCTTGTGGGGATGGTTCATCCGGAGCTTCTTCCTCCTCCTCTTCAGGTTCAGGTGGGGGGTATTGCCAACCTTTGGGTTTTTTCCCTAGATTCTTTTTCCTTCTGGTATCCTTTTTGGCTTCTGGGCACACATTGTGTAAATGCCCTGTTTGTCTACAATTCCTACATCTAAAAGTTGTGTTCTCATAATCCAAGCTCTGTGTCCAAATTCGGTTATTGTGAATTAATCAGATGCTGTCTGGAAGTCTTTTGCTGAGGTCTACCACTACACATATGTGTGTGTAGCTGAAAATCCATTCCTCTATTCTTTGGGAGTCCTTTTTTATGAACTGTCCAAGGCTGTTGCCAATACCAACCCGAACTATTGTCCTCCCAAAAATGAAGGGGGAGGTTGTGCATTCGGACCTAGACTGGCACTCTGGAGACGACCATGGTATTTGCGTCGAAATCGAGGAACCAGGGAGTGGTAAACAGGCTGGTTGAACCCCATAACCATGGTCCTTCCTGTAGAATTTTGTCTCTAGCTTCAGGGGATGGGAATTTTACAACAAAGAATCCTTTGGAGTAGAGGTGGATGTCGTAATCTAATGACCAGTTTGTTAAAATCTAGTGGAAGATATCTACTGGTTTATGCCAGAAACAGTTAAATCGACAAATAATTGCTAGAGATTCAAGGGAGGTGCATTGCTCATCAGATTCTGGCATATCAATATTTAATTCTGGGTTGTTATTCAGCTGCTCCACTATATAGGGGTTTGGAGCGTTTCCTATCTATTTGGATGGTTCAGAGGCTATCTTTTTCCCCTGTAGAATGTTCTTGAATGATAGACCCTCATGTGCTTGCTTCTATTTTGATCCTGAACCTAACTGTGTGCTGCCTCCCAACCCTGTTCTGCCCTTGGTTGCAGCCCCCCCACGTAATCTCAGGTTGAGTATAATGGTGGAATCAGCATGTATGTGATACTCCTTCAGGGGTTGGTGGTCCTGTAGTATTTTTCCTTCGAACATCAAGATCTGTGAATGGCCAGGGTATCTGTATTTCCCCATGATACTTTGCTTCAGATCAAGTACTTTGTCTGTGTTTTTGACCTAGAGTAAACTAGAAGCCCTAGCAGGAGTTTTTAAAAAGATTTGAAAGCAGTTTGGGCTTACCTGGTTCCCATGTCCCGTCTGAATCTTCTGGAGCGAGGAGACAGCTTCCCCTTTAAAAGCAGAGATTATCCGTGCTGCAGGGGGAAGAACGTTCATCGCCAAAGGTCGGACCGAACAAAGTATGAAGGGCCTAACAACATGCATGAATGTCGAAAGTCCAGGCCTGTGCAAGGAGGGGCAATGGATCAGGCCGTCTACCGACACAGTGTTCATAAGTGCGGTGACCTCGTGGAGGATGTAGGGGCCAGCTTCCCAACAGCTGGGTTTCGAAAACTGGGGGAGCGTCCGACCAGAGTCCTTCCCCATAGCTCTAAACCCATCCTGGGCTCTCCGCAGATCACCTTGCAGCCTGCCATGGACAAGTGATAACCAAGCCCGACAGACTGTGCAGTCGCTGAGCAAAACCCCAACTGGGTTCACCTCCTGAGTTCGAGTCTGGCTGAAGATTGAATTCTGCCACGGGGGGGGGGGGGGGCGTACACTGCTGGGTCGGCATGCGGATACACCAGGATAAACTGGGGGAGTGTTCCATGAGGTGGCCATGGGGAGGGTCGGGGAGAGTAACCGCACAGGCCCATCCCAGCCCTTGCCTCCATGATAGGGGGTCTTCATGTATGTTCTTTGAGCCCTCCAAGGAGTAAAAAATGGCGGCTGAAACCAGGAATTTCTTCGCGTTGGTGAGAAACCCTAGCTCCATGATTCCCTTCTTCGCATTGATCTTTGTGTTATAGTAATTCAACTATAAATAAAATACTTGGTTTTTCATCTTAAATAAAATGTTCACTTGTCAAAAATAATTTCTGTTTGAAACTGTAAATTATTTGTAATTGGCTACATTCTTATTATTCCCATTTTCCATCATTCAACATTGTTAGTCACTTGGCATTCAAATGAGGTATAGAAAACAACTACGATTGAAATTTACTTGGGGTTTGAAAAATCCCTAAGTCACTATGATTGAATTTGGAGAAAGCTACTATTAATATTGGAGAGCAAGAGAGACAAGGTATGACGTTTACTACAACAACTCAAGTTAAATATTTGAATGTTCTATGATTTCAATCGCCCTTTTCACACAATCAATATGGAAAGATGGAAAAATTAACAGGTGTGATAGTAAGAATAGTAGAAGAAAATAATTTGAGATTGATCACAATGAAGACTATTTGTAGCTAACTTTATTCTTATTATTCACATTTACAATCATTCAACATTCTTACATAGTCACTTTGCATTCAAAATTTTTTGTTTCATCATTTTTCATCATTCAAGTCATTAAACGTCTTTATCGTCTCAATAAATTGAGGTAACTAAGAAAATTTAAAATTAAATGTCCACATTAATCTTAGACATATTATCATATTTAAAATGATAAGAATAATTAGATGATCAACAAATTATGTGTGACTACACATGACTAAAACCAACCAAGACCCATATTAATGTTGGATCTATCAAGCGCCGAGATGGATCAAATCTCTCGAGGTGCAAACCATTACTCAAAATTTTCACTAAAAAAAGAGGTTTTATCCTTGAGAGATTTGATCACTCTCAACACTTGATAGATTTGGGGTTAAGATGGATTTAGGCCAATTATCTCTAAATATCTTCTCATAAATATCTCCAAGATATTTGATAACAAACATGAATCTTCTTTATCCAAGATGCGTGAGTAATCATCCCAAATCCATGATAAATTTCTAAAGATTGAAGAAGAAATTCGAACTTGAGCCTCAATGCTAAAATTTATAATTGTTGAAATCTCCAATTTCACCTATACACATCACCAAACTCATCTATCTTTGACGTATCAATTAGAATATGTTATTTTTCCAATATTTAGTCATAAATTCACCTAAAATACCAAAATAATGCATTGGAAAATATTAAGCCTAATCGTATATATAAACATTCAAATGGAATAAAACATGGTTACGAAAAAGCGAAAAATGGATTAAAAATCAAGACAAAAGTTGTGAAATAGAATTATATTCATTAACACCATAATTCATCGCTTTTAGTCATTTTTTTTTTCAAATTTTCCCTTTTTTCGTTATAATTTTTCATTTCTATTATCTTTATTTATGTGTTTTCACATATATATATCCTGAAATGAAGCTTGCAACCTAAACCATTAAAACTAAGTTCAAAGTTTCTAATTTTTCTATAGAAAAGTTTGATTAGGGTTAAATTTTTTTGAAATGCCTTAATATTATTTTTCCTTGGTAGTGTATCACTTTAATCCTTCATTTAAATTTCATTTTCTTGTTTGAAAATGGTTAATAATATTCATTTAAAACCACTCTAAAATGATTTGAAATATAAATTGTCACTAAAATAACAAATATTTTTTTAATTAACTACTTGGTTATGTATACTTATACTTCTTTGTGTTTTTTTTAATGCAAGGATATCTTCATGTTTGTATAAATTTAACATAAAAATTTGTGACATGCTTCATAGTTCTATTTTGAGTTAAGGTTAAACCATAATTCAAGCAAGAGGAGTTGCAAGCAACAAGTCCCTATTCTACCAACTATTGCAGCTACATTTGCTTTAGCAACGCTGTTGTAAATTACACAAGGTGCAAAAGGTTCTGTGTAAATTAGATCTTTCAAGAATTGAAGAGGATGGTGATGTTGTTTCATGACCAAAGCTGCTAGCTTCAATTGAATTAGATATTTCATGAACTAAGGAGGATGATGGTGATGTCATTTTATGATCAGAGGTGTGAGCTACAACTGAATGGGATATTTCATCTTTCTATTTTGTGACCAAAGGTGTCACCTTCAACTCATTAAAATATGTCATTTATCGAGGAGGATGGCGATGCTTTTTTATGATCAATGTTGGCAGTTTGAACTGAATCAGTTGTTTCATCCTACACTGAAGATAATGACAATGATGTCTTTTGATGATTGAAGGTGCTAGCTTCAACTGAATAAGATATTTCATGCATTGAAGAGGATAATTATGATGTTATTTTATGTTCAATGGTGGCAGCTTTAATTGACTTAGATATTTCTTGCACTGAAGAGGATGATAATGGTGTTGTTTTCTCATCAAAAGTGGCATTAAAAATGATGATGTCACTGCAAATAGGGAGATTATTGATCGAAATTCGTACTGCTTGATGTTCTAACATTCTTCTAAATCCAATATCCTAGTAATAGGTTACTAAAAGTAAACGATATAGAATAGTGTTGGTGAAAACAACAAATAATATGAGATATTACAAGAAGATAATTTAAAATAACGCTGGGTGGTTGACATTTTATTCAAATGAGTTGCGAGAAAATATCTTGCTTTGAAAAAGGTTATTAAGAATATTATTATCATCCTGGATTGAATTTTTTATCATCTTACCTAGATCTGCATCTCGTCTTCTTAGATCAACCTTTAAGAGCTCTCAGATACTCCCTATCTATGTATCTTGTACTTTTATCCTCTCCATCAATACTCTCATTAGTATCTTAATAGGTAATCTCCTTGCAACTACAATCAATGCCTTTGCAGGATCCACTAGTTGCAACTGTAACTGAGTACCCTCTATGAGTGCTCCATGTGCTTATGCACCTACCCTCCTCTATGCATCAAAGCTTTGTAAAGCCAATCTCAACCCAAGCTAATAAGAAATGGAAGTCATAAGCACCACAACTAATACGTGTCTACCCCATCATCGGTCATGTCCTTTGCTCCAGTTGAGTTGATGTCACTGGTTCCTTCGTTTTTTGGTGATAATCATATATCTCTCGCATTTGATAGGGCCATGGTGGTGGACATATATCGATAACCAATCTATTCATAAGTAGTTTTAGATCGGGTGGATTTTGAGGGCGTGGCCTATATATCGTGCTTGATATTGCGATAACCTGTTCTAAGAACCCTTTATGTGTATTCTACCCACCCCTCGAGCAAGAGTACCAATGAATGAATGAGTTCGGTTCCATTGGGTGGGATCGAGTGTGTTTAAATCTGGTTCTCTGTCTGAAGGAAGCTTTGAATGCATATTTAGAAGGGTGTTGTAGAATAGCCAAATAATAGCTAGAAGGATTTCACTGAGTGCATGAGCTTGACGCTATGGCTGTAGTAGTAGAGACTTTACAGAGCAAAGAAATTGAGAACATAGCAATAGGACTAAGTTATACGTGGGCCCCTTCAACTTCATGGAAGCATACACATTAAGCATGGGTTAAACAACAATTGGTTGTTTCTTAGGTGGTAATGTAAGAAATAAAATATAGTTATGACCTTCGGACAATGTGATTCTCTCTATCAACTATAACTATGGAAATGGGTAGGTATGGGGTCTGACCACCTATTGTGGAATGGGAAAGTTACCCATCTCTATGCGATTATTGACTACATGACCATCTGATGACAACGTTAAAATGACATTATTAAATGAGAAGGTAGAAATTTGTCCCAACCAAACAAACATGGTTAATTCATCAATTCAAATAGATACACACTTTATCGGGTTTGATTCCCTCTTCAGTTGACACTTAATGGGCTGTAAGCCCTAATTGTGAGTACAAATAGACCTTTGAATTCTAAATTACCAAGAAAAATACAGGTCTACTATGATTTCAAAACAATTAGCTAGTGGGGAATATCGCCTTCGTGGTCCCTCCTATTGGACTGAAGCGTTTGGAGTTTTGTTCAGAGCCCTTTGTTCACCAACATATGAACATATGAACACACATCCAAATATGCAAGTGTGTCCAAAAGACCCAAGTAACACTTGCAATGAAATTTATAGGTTGAATTGGCACGCAACCACGTTTTGGATATTTTCAGTGCAAATATTTTCATGGTCGACTTTGTCCATTGTATCACACTGCAAAATGTTGGCATTATGGTACAAGTGTTGTCCTTGATGGCAACCCACTCACATGACAGTTCAGATTTGATAAAGGGCAGCTCACATTGTAACAGGTCAATTCAGAGGTTACAAGGAAATGGTACAGAAAAACAGAGGACTACAAATCAAAATCAAGCAATTGAAGAAAAATAATGTTTTCAGTTGTATTAAGTTGTATATGCTGGTTCACCTAGTCCAAGTTGTGTATACAAGTGGGTTCACTAAAAAAAATTGTGTATACGTATGCACACACTTTCACAAGAGTAAAAGTGTGCATGAGATGGAAAATTAAGGAAAATTAAAATAAATGAATACCAAATGTCCACCATGGTATTAGCCCACAATATTTAGCATAATAACAGCTAGTTGATCCCGTCTAAAAATACCACAGGTTCTAGGTGTTGTTTTGGTCAGAGGTATTAAGAAAGGCTAAAAATATATAAGGAGGAGAAGATCAAAGGGCTAAGTGTGCAAGTCAAATATTTTTTCATGAATACTTCTATTCTAAAGTATATTTTATGTTGCAAGGGCTATGTTTATGATATGATCTGAAATATCTTGTGCACCTTTGGATATAATGTTAGATCAGGATCATGAGACCTGAAATTACTTATCATTGTATGGTCTAATAATGGATGGGCTAGATCCGAATGTTAATGCATGTTTTATGCTTTATATGTTATGATTTGGGTATGTTTGAAGTCTGGAATAGTTGCAAAGTTATAAGTAAGTATTCGTAGATCTATACATTGGTTCGGCTTGGTGAAGGCGCGTATACATGCTGGTTCGGTTCTTCCAAGTAGCGTATACAAAAGAAAAGTTTGTTGTTCAGAAATGTCTGATCTATCTGATCAATGTTGTTGTTTTACTGCTGTTTGTCAATGACGTCTTCATTAGATTTGAAAGTAAGACTGATTGCATAAGGATATTGAGTCTGATTGATTGATTGATTAAGTGAGAAGGGTGATCTTTGCTGCTATTATTTTATAACTCTGTAATTTGACTGTAGATCTTTAGAATATTCTGGTTGGTATAGTTTTGGTTCAGAGGTTTTATGATTCAATATTTTTAGAGGTATACGAAGGTTGGATTAAAGGAAGTAGCGTATACATGTAAGTTGGCTTCCCTGAAGTAGCGTATACATTCTGACATATGATTTTTGAGGTTGCAATTAGTTCTAGTTGTTGATGTAGTGCTCTGGGTTCATATATGTGTTCTAGTGATAGTGATTTGACTGTTCAGATTGACTGATTGTTGGTAGATGTAGTTATTGCAGTGGTGATTGATTTTGAGTTTCAAAGTTACTGATGGGTCCAGTATGAAAATTTGATGAAAAGTGGCCTTCATAATGTGTTGTTGTGTACCAGGAGTATCCAATCTAAAAATTTATGAAACATGGTCCCTGGAGGAAGAGTGAAGGTTGTAGCCTTCTATAGGCCAACGCCTACGTACTAGTAAACATATCAGCTAGTACAAGAGCTAGGGGGTTGGAGCTCCCTTCTAGTAGAAGATGGAAAACGAGTGAAGGTTGTAGCCTTCAGTAGGTAGATGCCTGCGTATTGGAAAAGTCTGCACCAGTACAAAATTTGTAAAAACTTTTTATTATAAGAAGATTGAATACTGAGACGACAACATCAATGGTTTTTTTCCCACATTGGGTTTCCACCTGAAAAATCCTGGTGTTCATGTGTGCTACTTATGTGTTGATTTATTGTGTTCTTACTGCATTTGTTTACTAGTTAATGCATCATGCTATGATTTAAGACAATGAATTAGTTGTTTATTATATATATGCTAGTTTCATTCTTTATAGTTGCAGACATACACTGGTTGGTTTCAGTAAAGTAGCATATACTGTTTAAAAAGGAAAATCATTATTGTAAAAGTTAAAATACTGATTCACCCCCCCGCCTCTCAGCATTTTTCCCAGCAATACATAACAAGAACTGGAAGGATGGTTCAGCAGCCTGTTGATTTTGGATTGGGGAACCACTGTGCCTAATGAGATTTTCGGTTCATTTTCGACAATGAATGAGAACATATTTGCGATGACATGTTGGTCTCGTTTTTGGATTTACTATGCACATTTATTTTTCCGACCTTGCTTCTAACTAAGAATAGAGGATTTTGAAGACTCAGAGGATTTTAATTTAGGTAAATGACAAACTGATGCTTTTCTAACAAAGTCTTAGGCCACAATAATTGTGTTGTGTAGTTTGTATGGGTGATGTTTTATGATTTCTTGAAAAATTAAGTAATTTTCTCATTTTTCCTATAGTATCTGCTTGACCTAATCAGATTTTCCTTGTGTTTATGTTGGTAATATCTCTCTGAAATGATTTGATGGTGAAGTTTTCTGAAATTTCGATGGAACTTTTGATCCTTAACTTTGTTGTCTTTCTAATCCCTTAATGGTCGACAATAGTTGTAGCAATGCTCTATCCAATGGTCAATCCTGAAAATTTCCTCATCTTGTGCTTCGTCAAACTGTTTCTCTGTCTTTTTGAAGCATTATTGTCTTTGAAATACTTTTCTAATCTGATTTGATGTTGATATTTCTAGATATTTTAATATTTTATCCGACTTTTAATAGTTGTTTCTTTTAGAGTGTTTAATATCTTGTTTGCTATTTGTTTTCTATATCTTTGATAGTTTAGTTGGTATTTAAATCACTTTCATATATAACTTAATGATGAGCCTTTTGGATAGTTGCAATTCCTTTGAAACATGAGACGCTTATCAATGTTTCTACATAAATAAATATGTGATTCACCATTGAAATTTGTATTTTGGTATGATGTCTCGTATTGTAAAATTGAGTGTTTCAATGTGGCTTTGTCAGATATCTTCCCTATTTTTTCCTGTACGCGGTTCCAAGTGTTGTAATCTGTAATATTTTTATTTCTAATGATATTTGAATTATCCGGTCATAAGGTGAGCACTGAATTCCCATTCAATCATAAATGATAAATGAAAATTGACTGTGCAGGACTGAATTCCCATTTAATCACAAATGAAAATTGACTATGTAGGAAATCATAGCAAAAGATGCAGGAAATCATAACAAAGGATGTAGTTGTTTCTCACTAGCAAGATTGGTTGTTTCTTACTTGTGGGATTGGTTGTTGCTCCATTGTTCTTCCCTATGTTCCTCATGAATCACCCAGTGCAGATGGAGCAACCAACACGTAGATTCGAGTGAATAACAACTTTAGCTCAAACGAATGTCAACTTTGGTTCGAGTGAATAACAACTTTAGCTCAAACGAATGTCAACTTTGGTTGAACAAAGGGTTGCAACAATACTCATGGAGAAAAGCCACTTTGAAAAAAGTAGGGATTGATAGTTGTGCGCAACTTGACAAATGGATAACATGCCCACATCATCTTAGCGTTTGGGTTTCCAGAAGACTCCGTAGAAATGAGATATATATCTTTTGCATTATCCTAAACATTAAATGCTTGAGAACTAAGGCTAACATTACTTCTAACTTACAAAAATATATGAAATTTATGTGAAGTATGCCTCAATAGTTTAGAATTGATGTCGAATGCATTACGCTTATCTGAAGTATGCTTGATATGAGACCAAATAATATGGAAAACATGTTCATTTGATCATAATGAATATTAATTTGAATATTGAAAAAAAAACTTTGCTTAAAAATTAAAATACTTTGGTTTATATGCCCAACTAATAATAGAACTAAAAATAATTACTATAGTCCCTGCAGACCGAAAACGCAAGGACTAATAAGAAGCTCATGTATTTCAAGACTCTTTTCTTAATAAAAATTTAGACCATTCTTTACATTTATTTCTACCCTTTTATGTATCTATATATATTTTTTTTTCTATTTTTACTCCATTTTCAAATAATTACCTGTTACTTTTTCTCCATCCTTCTTATGTAACCATACATTTTTCTATTTTTACTCCACACCTTTTGAATGGTTACTTCCAATTTTCATGATAGTCATTTAAACTTAGTATATTTCCCAACTTATACACCTCTTGAATAAATTATCTAAACTCATTTTTGCATATGTTTCGTCTTTCTCTTTTATTGATATGAGTATCTTTGATTAAAACATTTATATAAAGTTCAATGGATTGCATGATAAATTCATACCCCCCCCCGAGTGCCCTCTTTAGGTATTAGAAAAAAAAGAGATCGTGTATAATAAATTTGAGGGCTATCTGTTAACCGTAATCAATTGGGACAGTTAGTCCCCAGTCCAGGGTCTGAGATCTGGCAGACAGACTCTCAACCTTTGGCGATGGGCATATAGATCAGATGGAAGAGCCTTTGGTCGTAGGTTCGAGTCCTGCTATGCCCCTGGGTATTATCACCTGAGGCCCCATAGTGGAGGCACAGGGTATCCAACCGGAGGCCCCCATCGGACATAGTGGGGCACTAACAAATAACAGTATAACTTTAACATGAACAACAACACAAATCAAATGCGGCCCCACCTTGATGGGACACCCCACCTTAACCTTGAGCCTTTGGCCCACCTTAAACCTTGAGCCTTTGGCTCTCCTTGACCCTTGAGCCTTTGGCCCAACCTTGTATCCCTGAACATTGACCAAAAACTCCTAACATCACCTCCTCCCTCTGGGGCGAGGTCAATGTCTGTTCCTATCTCTATTTGAGATAGGACCCAGACCTTAGCTCAATTAGGAGGGAATTAGCTCTAACGGAGTGTTGCCTCACCGAGGTCATGCTTTTTCTCAAAGTTCCTAGAGTTCAGGTGCTTCTCCAAAACTTCAACAACAAATGAGCATAGGGTGGGTTTCCAATAAAGATCAAACTTCAGTAGGCATAGGGTCAGTTTCGAACAGGAAGGGTTAGGGCTGATGGAAGTAGGCTTGCCATACTCCAATGACTCCACAAGCTCACAGGATCAAAAGCATGTAGGTCTATGGGGCAAGCTCCTAAACCCAGTCCATGACTGTCCCCTGACCTATTGTCTCTAAAGGGCAGTACCAATAAGTTGTGTGCAGGGCTGATGTTAGGGAGCCATGGATACTTCTGCCTTGCCTCAATGGGAGGTTTACCACATGGTGGTAAATGACCGTGTGGGCCTGGAGGGGATAGGCATGAATCTCAACCTCACTGCTGAGGCTGTTCATCATGGTTAGGGCTGATGGCAGGCTTGCCACGCTAGCGATGATTCCACAAGTTGTCAAGGAGCATGTGCATGTGGGTCACATGGGGCCTGCTATCAACCTAGTCTTGAAGGTTAGGGCAGAAGGAGAATTGGCTTGCCATGTACAAGCGATAACACAAGCTATCTTGTATCAACATGTGGGTCCATGGGGCCGGCTCCTCCACCTAGCCATTGACCTTAGTCAATGACTATCCTTGGGACTGTCCCGCCCTGGGGAGATCGCTCTCCAGTTATTTCTCTAAAGGGTGCCATCGGGGGGTATTGCATTTTCAAAAAAGTCATAAGCCCCCGAGTGCACACTTTAGATATTAGAAAGAAAAAGAGATCGTGTATAAAACAGTTTGAGCCAAGGGGCATATAGCTTAGTGGTAGAGCCTTAGTGTCACATGGTTCGAGCCTTGTTATGTCCATTGAGTGGGATAGTCCAGGAAGGGACAGTCAATGGCTTGGTCATTGGCTAGGTGGAGGTGTTGGACCCTTGACCCACATGCGTTTACCTCATTAGCATGTGGTATCATTATCACTTGGCAAGCCAGTGCCTTCTGCCCTAACCTTCATTCAGGGCTGGGTGGAGGAGTTAGCCCTTTAGACCCACATGCTTTTTATCCTGGAGCTTGTGGTATTGTATAGATAGAGCAAGTCGACTTCCTTCAGCCCTAACCATGATGGACACCCTCAGCAATGAGGCTGAGAGTCATGTCTTCCACCCTTAGGCCCACTCATGCGTGGAACCATAACGATGAAGCAAGGCAGTCCCCTGGCTCCCTAACATCACCTGTTCAGAGAACGTCGTGGATGATTGTGTAATGGGCTTTGAGTGAACCTATGATGGTCTAGCGAGGAGGGTTCATCCTTGGTTCCTACAAGGCATGGTGTTCCTGGGTTTGTAAACACCATCTCAGGAATGAAATTGACTATACTCGTACGTGGCTCACCCCTTGATGGTAATATTGAGCTTGAAGCAACACTGAGCCGTAAGCCATTGGGTGCAAATAATAGTACGTCACACCTTTAAAAAGGACCTCAACACCCCTATGCCTTGTCCTGGAATCACTAATGCTCTGAGTCTTGGACGGCTCTCATTAATGAGGGTCTCATCCCCTGCTCATCGTGAAGTTACAGTGGGAAAGGTGCCCGGGTTAGCCAAACAGGGCTTTGTGCCTTAGCGGGTGTTCCTTCTAAGCTTAGGTCCGGAGGTTGTGGAGTGTTTGTAGGTGGGTTTTGATCATTTTTCTATACCCACCCTACGCTCTTTTTGGTCAGGCCTGCTGACTGCTTACTGGTACTACCCTTTTCTATACCCACCCTATGCTCGATTTGGTTGAAGTTTCGGAGAAGCGCCTGAACTCTAGAAACTTTGAGAAAAGCATGACCTTGGCGAGGCAACACTTCGTTAGAGCTAATTCCCTCCTAATTAGAGCTAGGGTGTTGGCCCTATCTCAAATAGAGATAGGAACAAACATTGACCTTGGCCTAGAGGGAGGAGGTGGTGTCAGGAGTTTTTGGTCAAAGTTCAGGGATACAAGGTTGGGCCAAAGGCTCAAGGGTCAAGGAGGGGCCCCATCAAGGTGGGCTGAAGGCTCAAGTCTCAAGGTGGGGCCCCATCAATTGCCCTTCGGGCAAGACCACTAAAAATGAATAGGGAACTTTCCCGAAGAGCAATTGATGGGGCCCCACCTTGAGCCTTGAGCCTTCGGCCCACCTTGATGAGACACCCATCCTTGATGGGGCCCCTCCTTGACCCTTGAGTCTTTGGCTCTCCTTAACCCTTGAGCCTTTGGCCCAACCTTGTATCCTTCAACTTTGACCAAAAACTCCTAACATCACCTCCTCCCTCTAGGCCGAGGTCAATGTGTGTTCCTATCTCTATTTGAGATAGGGCCAACACCCTAGCTCTAATTAGGAGGGAATTAGCTCTAACGAAATGTTGCCTCGCCGAGGTCATTTTTTTCTCAAAGTTCCTAGAGCTCAGGCGCTTCTCCGAAACTTCAATCAAATCGAGCATAGGGTGGGTATAGAAAAGGGTAGTACCAGTTCGTAGTCAGCATGCCTGACCAAAAGGAGTGTAGGGTGGGTATAGAAAAATGATCAAAACCCACCTACAAACACTCCACAACCTCCGGACCTAAGCTTAGAAGGAACACCTGCTAAGGCACAAAGCCTTATTTGGCTAACCCGGGCACCTTGCCCACTGTAACTTCACGATGAGCAGGGGATGAGACCCTCATTAATGAGAGCCGCCCAGGACTCAGAGCCTTACTGATTCTAGGACAAGGCATAGGGGTGTTGAGGCCCTTTTTAAAGGTGTGACGTACTATTATTTGCACCCAATCGCTTACGTCTCAATGTTGCTTCAAGCTCAATATTACCAGCACGGGGTGAGCCTCATACGAGTATAGTCAATTTCATTCCTGAGATGGCATTTACAAACCCAGGAACACCATGCCTTGTAGGAACCAAGGATGAACCCTCCTCGCTAGACCATCACAGGTTCACTCAAAGCCCATTACATAGTCATCCACGACGTTCTCTGAACAGGTGATGTTAGGGAGCCAGGGGACTGCCTTCCCTCATCGTTATGGTTCCACACATGAGTGGGCTTGAGGGTGGCAGACATGACTCTCAACCCCATTGCTAAGGGTGTCCATCATGGTTAGGGCTGAAGGACGCTGGCTTGCTCTATCTATACAATACCACAGGCTCCAGGATAAAAAGCATGTGGGTTTAAAGGGCCAGCTCCTCCACCAAGCCCTGACTTAAGGTTAGGGTAGAAGGCACTGGCTTTCCAAGTGATAGTGATACCACAAGCTAATGAGGTAAACGCATGTGGGTCATGGGGCCAGCACCTCCACTTAGTCAATGACCAAGCCATTGACTGTCCCTTCCCGGACTGTCCCGCCCGATGGACATAGCAGGACTCGAACCATGCGACACTAAGGCTCTACCGCTGAGCTATATGCCCATTGGCTCAAACTATTTTATACACGATCTCTTTTTCTTTCTAATACCTAAAGTGTGCACTCAGGGGCTTATGACTTTTCCTGCTGACTGCTTACTAGTACTACCCTTTTCTATACCCACCCTACGCTCGATTTGGTTGAAGTTTCGAAGAAGCGCCTGAACTCTAGGAACTTTGAGAAAAGCATGACCTCGGCGAGGCAACACTCTGTTAGAGCTAATTCCCTCCTAATTAGAGCTAGGGTGTTGGCCCTATCTCAAATAGAGATAGGAACAGACATTGACCTCGACCCATAGGGAGGAGGTGATGTTAGGAGTTTTTGGTCAAAATTCAAGGATACAAGGTTGGGCCAAAGGCTCAAGGGTCAAGGAGAGCCAAAGGATCAAGGGTCAAGGAGGGGCCCCATCAAGGATGGGTGTCCCATCAAGGTGGGCCGAAGGCTCAAGGCTCAAGGTGGGGTCCCACCAATTGCCCTTCGGGCAAGACCACTGAAAATGAATAAGGAACTTGCCCGAAGGGAAATTGATGGGGCCCCACCTTGAGCCTTGAGCCTTTGGCCCACCTTGATGGGACACCCATCCTTGATGGGGCCCCTCCTTGACCCTTGAGCCTTTGGCCCAACCTTTTATCCCTGAACTTTAACCAAAAACTCCTAACATCACCTCCTCCCTCTAGGCTGAGTTCAATGTCTGTTCCTATCTCTATTTGAGATAAGCCCAACACCCTAACCCTAATGAGGAGGGAATTAGCTCTAATGGAGTGCTGCCTTGCTGAGGTCATGCTTTTCTCAAAGTTCCTAGAGTTCAGGCGCTTCTCCGAAACTTCAACCAAATCAAGCGTAGGGTGGGTATAGAAAAGGGTAGTTCCAGTAAGTAGTCAGCAGGCCTGACCAAAAAGAGCATAGGGTGGGTATAGAAAAATTATCAAAACCCACCTACAAACACTCCTCCAAAAACACTCCACAACCTCTAGACCTAAGCTTAGAAGGAACACCTGCTAAGGCACAAAGCCCTGTTTGGCTAACTCGAGCACCTTGCCCACTGTAACTTCACGATGAGCAGGGGATGAGACCCTCATTAATGAGAGCTGTCCAGGACTTAGAGCCTTAGTGATTCCAGGACAAGGCATAAGGGTGTTGAGGCCCTTTTTAAAGGTGTGACATATTATTATTTGCACGCAATGGCTTACGGCTCAGTGTTGCTTCAAGCTCAATATTACCAGCATGGGGTGAGCCGCATACGAGTATAGTCATTTTCATTCCTGAGATGGTGTTTACAAACCCAGGAACACCATGCCTTATAGGAACCAAGGATGAAACTTCCTCACTAGACCATCATAGGTTCACTCAAAGCCCATTACACAATCATCCACAACATTCTCTGAACAGGTGATGTTAGGGAGCCAGGGGACTGCCTTGCCTCATCGTTATGGTTCCACGCATGAGTGGGCCTGAGGGTGGCAGACATGACTCTCAGCCCCATTGCTGAGGGTGTCCATCATGGTTAGGGCCAAAGGAAGCCGGCTTGCTCTATCTATACGATACCATAAGCTCCAGGATAAAAAGCATGTGGGTCTAAAGGGCCAGCTCCTCCACCCAGCCCTGACTGAAGGTTAGGGCAGAAGGCACTAGCTTGACAAGTGATAGTGATACCACAAGCTAATGAGGTAAACGCATGTGGGTCATGGGGTCAGTACCTCCACCCATCCAATGACCAAGCCACTGACTGTCCCTTCCCAGACTGTCCCGCCGATGGACATAGCAAGACTCGAACCATGCGACACTAAGGCTCTACTGTTGAGCTATATGCCCCTTGGCTCAAACTATTTTATACACGATCTCTTTTTCTTTCTAATACCTAAAGTGTGCACTCGGGGGCTTATGACTTAGAAAGCCCAGACCTTTGAGTCTCCCAACGCTTGCCCAAAACTGCCACCTATGTAAACGTAGGGAGAGGGCCAAAGTTATCATATAGTAAGATGGGGCCCCACCTTGTATCCCTTAACCTTGAGCCTTCGACCAACCTTAACCATTGAGCCTTTGGCTCTCGTTGACCCTTAAGCCTTTGGCCCAACCTTGTATCCCTGAACTTTGACCAAAAACTCCTAACATCACCTCCTCCCTCTGGGTCGAGGTCAATGTCTGTTACTATCTCTATTTGAGATAGTGCCCAAACCCTAGCTCAATTAGGAGGGAATTAGCTCTAACAGAGTGTTGCCTCACCGAGGTCATGCTTTTTCTTAAAGTTCCTAGAGTTCAGGTGCTTCTCTGAAACTTCAACAACAAACGAGCATAGGGTGGGTTTCCAATAAACATCAAACTTCAACGAGCATAAGGTCGGTTTCCAACAGGAAGGATTAGGGCTGATGGAAGCAGGGTTACCATACTCCAATGACTCCACAAGCTCACAAGATCAAAAGCATGTGGGTCTATGGGGCCAGCTCCTCAACCCAGTCCATGACTGTCCCCTAACCTATTGTCTCTAAAGGGTAGTACCAATAAGTTGTCTGTAGGGCTGATGTTAGGCAGCCATGGATACTTTTGCCTTGCCTCAATGGGAGGTTTACCACACGGTGGTAAACGACCGTGTGGGCCTGGAGGGGACAGACATGACTCTCAACCTCACTGCTGAGGCTGTCCATCATGGTTAGGGTTGATGGCAGGCTTGCCACTCTAGCGATGATTCCACAAGTTGTCAAGGAGCATGTGCATGTGGGTCACATGGGGCCTGCTATCAACCCAGTCTTGAAGGTTAGGGAAGAAGGAGAACTGGCTTGCCATGTTCAAGCGATACCACAAGCTATCTCGTATCAACATGTGGGTCCATGGGGCCGGCTCCTCCACCCATACATTAACCTTGGTCAATGACTGTCCCTGGGACTGTCCTACCCTGGGGAGATTGCTCTCCAATTATTTCTCTAAAGGGTGCCATCAGGGGGTAATGCATTTTTTTACCCCCCGATGACACCCTTTAGAGAAATAACTGGAGAAAAATCCTGCCCTGGGGAGATTGCTCTCCAGTTATTTCTCTAAAGGGTGCCAACGGGGGGTAATGCATTTTTTACCCCCCAATGACACCTTTTAGAGAAATAACTGGAGAATAATCTCCCTAGTGCGGGACAGTCATTGACCAAGGTCAATGGCTGGGTGGAGGAGCCGGCCCCATGGACCCACATGTTGATATGAGATGGCTTGTGGCATCTCTTGAACTTGGCAAGCCAGTTCTCCTTTTGCCCTAACCTTCAAGACTGGGTTGATAGCAGGCCCCATGTGACCCGCATGCTCCTTGATAACTTGTGGAATCATCGTTAGCGTGGCAAGCCTACCATCAGCCCTAACCATGATGGACAACCTCAGCGGTGACGTTGAGAGTCATGTCTGTCCCCTCCAGGCCCACACGGTCATTTACCACCGTGTGGTAAACCTCCCATTGAGGCAAGGCAGAAGTCTCCATGGCTCCCTAACATTAGCCCTGCAAACCGCTTAGTGGTACTACCTTTTAGAAACAATAGGTCAGGGGATAGTCATGGATTGGATTGAGGAGATAGCCCCATAGACCCACATGCTTTTGATCCTCTGAGCTTGTGGAGAAATTGGAGTATGGCAAGCCTACTTCCATCAGCCCTAACCCTTCCTGTTGGAAACCGACCCTATGCTCGTTGAATTTTGATCTTTATTGGAAACCCACCCTATGCTCACTTGTTGTTGAAGCTTTGGAGAAGTGCCTGAACTCTAGGAACTTTGAGAAAAAGCATGACCTTGGTGAGGCAACACTCCGTTAGAGCTAATGCCCTCCTAATTGAGCTAGGGTCTCGGCCCTATCTCAAAGAGAGATAGGAACAGACATTGACCTCGGCCTAGAGGGAGGAGGGGATGTTAGGAGTTTTTGGTCAAGGTTCAGGGATACAAGGTTGGGCCAATGGCTCAAGGGTCAAGGAGAGCCAAAGGCTCAAGGGTTAAGGTGGGCCTAAGGCTCAAGGTTAAGCGATACAAGGTGGGGCCCCCTTTGGCCCTCAAGTTGGGGCCCCACCTTAAGACTTTAGCCTTTGGCACACCTTGATGGGACACCCATCCTTGATGGGGCCCCTCCTTGACCCTTGAGCCGTTGGCCAACCTTTTATCCCTGAACTTTGACCAAAAACTCCTAACATCACCTCCTCCCTCTGGGCCGAGGTCAGTGTATGTTCCTATCTATATTTGAGATAGGCCCAACACCCTAAACCTAATGAGGAGGGAATTAGCTCTAACAGAGTGCTGCCTCGTCGAGGTCATGCTTTTCTCAAATTTCCTAGAGTTCAGGCATTTCTCCGAAACTTCAACCAAATTGAGCGTAGGGTGGGTACAGAAAAGGGTAGTACCAATAAGCAGTCAGCAGGCCTGACCAAAAAGAGCGTAGGGTGGGTATAGAAAAATGATCAAAACCCACCTACAAACACTCCTCCACAAACATTCCACAACCCTCAGACCTCAGCTTAGAAGGAACACCCGCTAAGGCACAAAGCCCTGTTTGACTAACCTGGGCACCTTGCCCACTGTAACTTCACGATGAGCAGGGGATGAGACCCTCATTAATGAGAGCCGCCCAGGACTCAAAGCCTTAGTGATTCCAGGACAAGACATAAGGGTGTTGAGGCCCTTTTTAAAGGTGTGACGTACTATTATTTGCACGCAATGGCTTACGGCTCAGTGTTGCTTCAAGCTCAATATTACGAGCATGGGGTGAGCTGCGTAAGCCGTGTACGAGTATAGTCAATTTCATTCCTGAGATGGCGCTTACAAACCCAGGAACACCATGCCTTGTAGGAACCAAGGATGAACCCTCCTCGCTAGACCATCACAGGTTCACTCAAAGCCCATTACACAAGCATCCACGACGTTCTCTGAACGGGTGATGTTAGGGAGCCAGGGGACTGCCTTGTCTCATCGTTATGGTTCCACGCATGAGTGGGCCTGAGGGTGGCAAACTTGACTCAGTCCCATTGCTGAGGGTGTCCATCATCGTTAGGGCTGAAGGAAGCCGGCTTGCTCTATCTATACGATACCACAAGCTCCAGGATAAAAAGCATGTGGGTATAAAGGGCCAGCTCCTCCACCAAGCCCTGACTAAAGGTTACGGCAGGAGACACTAGCTTGCCAAGTGATAGTGATACCACAGGCTAATGAGGTAAACGCATGTGGGTCATGGGGCTAGCACCTCCACCCAGCCAATGACCAAGCCATTGACTGTCCCTTCCCGGACTGTCCCACCCGATGGACATAGCAAGACTCGAACCATGCGACACTAAGGCTCTACCGCTGAGCTATATGCCCCTTGGCTCAAACTATTTTATACACGATCTCTTTTTATTTCTAATACCTAAAGTATGCAATCGGGGGCTTATGACGTTTCCTAAGAATCACCAGCGTTCGATGCAACACCTGAACCTGTGTTCGATGCAACACCTGAATCTGCGTTCGATGAGAATGGAACGTAAAAATATAACGAATCAATCTACCTATGAAAATATAACGAACCCCTCGAACTCGAATAAGTGTTAATTAGTAAACTGCGTACTAATACGATGCGAAAGTCTAAAGCCATTCCTAACCCAGGCTAAAAGTTTAGAGCCATTACGAGTCGCATTTGAATGCAGTATTTCATTGTACTATTTTACCATTTTTGTTAAGGCCCCACTAACTAGGTCCTAGGGGGCCAGGTTTCCCCTGGGCATAGCAGGACTCGAACCTGCGACCAAAGGCTCTTCCATCTATGCTATATGGTGAAAATGCATTACCCCCCGATGGCACCCTTTAGAGAAATAACTGGAGAGTAATCTCCCCAGGGTGGGACAGTCCCAGGAATAGTCATTGACCAAGGTCAATGGCTGGGTGGAGGAGCCAGCCCCATGGACCCACATGTTGATATGAGATAGCTTGTGGTATCGCTTGAACTTGGCAAGCCAGTTCTCCTTCTGCCCTAACCTTCAATACTGGGTGGATAACAGGCCCCATGTGACCCACATGCTCCTTGACAGCTTGTGGAATCATCGTTAGCGTGGCAAGCCTGCCATCAGCCTTAACCATGATGGACAGCCTTAGCAGTGAGGTTGAGAGTCATGTATGTCCCCTCTAGGCCCACACAGTTGTTTACCACCGTGTGGTAAACCTCCCATTGAGGCAAGGCAGAAATCTCCATGGCTCCCTAACATCAGCCCTGCAGACCACTCACTGGTACTACCCTTTAGAAACAATAGGTCAGGGGATAGTCATGGACTGGGTTGAGGAGCTGGCCCCATAGACCCACATGCTTTTGATCCTGTGAGCTTGTGGAGTCATTGGAGTATGGCAAGCCTGCTTCCATCAGCGCTAACCCTTCCTGTTGGAAACTGATCCTATGCTCGTTGAAGTTTGATCTTATTAGAAACCCATCCTATGCTCGTTTGTTGTTGAAGTTTTGGAGAAGCACCTGAACTCTAGGAACTTTGAGAAAAAGCATGACCTCGACGAGGCAACACTCCATTAGAGCTAATGCCCTCCTAATTGAGCTTGGGTTTGGGAATAGACATTGACCTCGGCCCAGAGGGAGGACAAGATGTTAAGAGTTTTTGGTCAAGGTTCAGGGATACAAGGTTGGGCCAAAGGCTCAAGGGTCAAGGAGAGCCAAAGGCCCAAGGGTTAAGGTGGGTCGAAGGCTCAAGGTTAAGGGATACAAGGTGGGGCCCCATCTTACTATATCATACCTTTGGCCCTCTCCCTACTGAGGGTGGCAATTTTGGGCAAGTGTTGAAGCTTGCCCAAAACTGCCACTCATGTAAAAAAGTCATAAGCCCTCGAGTGCACACTTTAGGTATTAGAAAGAAAAAGAGATAGTTTATTAAACAGTTTGAGCCAAGGGGCATATAGCTCAGCGGTAGAGCCTTAGTGTCGCATGTTTCGAGTCTTGCTATGTCCATCGGGTGGGACAGTCCAGGAAGGGACAATCAATGGCTTGGTCATTGGATGGGTGGAGGTGTTGGCCCCATGACCCACATGCATTTACCTCATTAGCTTGTGGTATCACTATCACTTGGCAAGCTAATGCCTTCTGCCCTAACCTTCAGTCAGGGTTTGGTGGAGGAGCTGGCCCTTTAGACCCACATGCTTTTTATCCTGGAGCCTGTGGTATTGTATAGATAGAGCAAGTCGGCTTCCTTCAGCCCTAACCATGATGGACACCCTCAGCAATGGGGCTGAGAGTCATGTCTGCCACCCTCAGGCCCACTTGTGCGTGGAACCATAACGATGAGGCAAGGCAGTCCCCTGGCTCCCTAACATCACCCGTTCAGAGAACGTCGTGGATGATTGTGTAATGGGCTTTGAGTGAACCTATGATGGTCTGGCGAGGAGGGTTCATCCTTGGTTCCTACAAGGCATGGTGTTCCTGGGTTTGTAAACTCCATCTCAGGAATGAAATTGACTTGTATGCAACTCACCCCGTGCTGGTAATATTGAGCTTGAAGCAACACTGAGCCGTAAGCCATTGGGTGCAAATAATAGTACGTCACACCTTTAGAAAGGGCCTCAACACCCCTATGCCTTGTCCTGGAATCACTAAGTCTCTAAGTCCTGGGCGGATCTCATTAATGATGGTCTCAACCCCTGCTCATCATGAAGTTACAGTGGGCAAGGTGCTCAGGTTAGCCAAATAGGGCTTTGTGCCTTAGCGGGTGTTCCTTCTAAGCTTAGGTCTAGAGGTTGTGGAGTGTTTGTGGAGGAGTGTTTGTAGGTGGGTTTTGATCATTTTTCTATACCCACCCTACGCTCTTTTTTGTTAGGCCTGCTGACTGCTCACTGGTACTACCCTTTTCTATACCCACCCTACGCTCGATTTGGTTGAAGTTTCGAAGAAGCACCTAAAGTCTAGGAACTTTGAGAAAAGCATGAGCTCGGCAAGGCAACACTCCGTTAGAGCTAATTCCCTCCTAATTAGAGCTAGGGTGTTGGCCCTATCTCAAATAGAGATAGGAACAGACATTGACCTCGGCCCAGAGGGAGGAGGTGATGTTAGGAGCTTTTGGTCAAAGTTCAGGGATACAAGGTTGGGCCAAAGGCTCAAGGGTCAAGGAGGGGCCCCACCAAGGTGGGCCGAAGGCTCAAGGCTCAAGGTGGGGCCCCATCAATTGCCCTTTGGGCAAGTTCCTTATTCATTTTCAATGGTCTCCTTATTGCGAATTTCATAATCTCTTTCATGCGAGTACTCCGGTAGGCAAGCTATAACTAAAAGCGAGTTGTAAGGTAGGCTAGCAAGCTATACTGACGGCAAGGGAGTTATAGCTGATTCAATTTGTTCTTATCCGGGATTCCATCCATAAGCAAAGGAGCAAGCAGGCAAGGACTCTTATGAGCCGAAAGAATGCAAGTTGTTCTTATGCGAATGATTGATAGTACGGATTCTCTTGTAAGCAATAATAGAAAGACCAGACCTCTGACACCAACCAGCAAGGGAGATCGGATTTGGTATGAACTAGCCAAGCCAGGAATACAAGCAATCAATCAGGAGAACCAGATTCCATCCATAAGTAGAACCGGAACTAGAGCTCTCGTATCATACGGAATATAATGAATGCCATAAGGTGCCGTAAGGCCACTCGACCATAAGGGAGAGGAAGGAGAACCAGATAGAGATCTATCTTATAATCATCATCTTCAAAGTTTCAGGCAAGGTCCGTAGGACTTGCGCTTTTGAGGGCAAGGGGAGCGAAGAAAGAAGCTATTGATCTATGGTATATAAGAAGGAAGCTAATTCCAGCAATCCTACAATCTAACCTTGGATATCTATCTTCTTCAATCCAGCGAGAAGGAAGACAGTCAACGTCTTATCTCGTATTCATTCCAGAAGTCTTCGCTAATGAATAGTCTCTTCCAATCATGAGCTTAACACTCGCAATGGTGATTGAACGGAGAGGGAAGTTCAATAGATTGCATGATCTCATTGATGCTATCTATTATTATTTGACTAAGACATTTGGATTGGATTAATGGATTCTTACATGTTTTGAAATTTTTCTTTCGAATAATTGTTTTCAATTTTCATAATCATAATTTGATTTTAATATTTTTCCACCTCATTTTGTAGTTTATATATATACCTAATTTTTATCTTTTTTAATGAATGATATTAATGGATTAAATTATTTTAACGATATTATTTAGTTAGAATATTTTAATAGAAATAATAAATTTGTATGTATTTATATATATTTTTTCTAATGATTATTTCCAATTTTTTATAATGATCATTTGATTTTAGTATCTTTCACATCCTCATAAACTTTTTTTCCTAATATCTTATCAGATTATTACTTTTAAGTTTAATATGATTTAATTATTTAAAATTATATATCTATATATATTCTTATTTTTAATTATACATGTTTTATTCTTTGAATTCATTTAAAAAACTTGTTTACACAGTGATAAGTTAGTTTAGATGGTAATTTTCTTAGTTTTTGTTTTATTTTGTTTTTTTTTTAATATAAGTGTTTTGAATTATGGTAGAAATAGATTTAATACTTTTTAGAATGACTAGAATACTTAAAATTTTGAAAAGTTATAGTTGTAACTTAGATTTGCAAAAAAAATCTGGAATCTGTCAAAATTGTCTAAAAAAACCATTATTTTCTAGACGAAATAATCACCTATCTAAACTCAGCTATCTAAAAATATAATGTTTTTAATAAAATTTATAATTTTTTAAATTTAAAAAATAATATATATAAAAGAATTTCATTTCTAAATTAAATAAAATTTTAATTATATATATATATATATATATTTAATACTTAATAAATAGGATTACTTTTAGCAGTTATTTAGGGAAAAAATAGTGAATATTTGTCACACTACCAATCTTCATTACTTGTTAAATTAGCCAAACTATAGTGATCTTGAAACACTTGTCTCATTTCTTTTTAATCACAAACATAAAATATTAAAGAGCCTCAATTAATCACTTACCTTCTTAAGATTCAATAAACTATATTAGTCTTTGTAAATTTTAACCACCGTCATCATTTTAATAAATTTTATATTTAACATTGTAATAAATCTTTTAGATTTTGTATTATTTTTAAAATTTTAATTTAATAAAATAACAATTTATTTAATTTTAATTAAGTTAATTAAAATATTATATATATATATATATATAATTAAAAAAAATATAAAAAACGATTAAAAATTTATATAATGAGGTTTATTGATAAATCTAATCAAAATAAACTTAATATTTGTTTTATTAATTTATAGACATAAGTGGCTTATGGTTAAGGAATCAAAATAAACTTAATATTTATTTTATTAATTTATAGATATAAGTGTCTTATGGTTTAGGTTACATTTAAAAATAAACATAGAAAAACCATTTCTTCAATTTCTCATCTTACCAACTAATTCTAATCACGAGTTTAGTTTTTGAATGAGTTGATTGACCTTTACATTGGAATTTCTCATCCAATAAATTTGTTGGTGTAAATATAAAGTAACGTCGTTGTTTATTGCGCTCATAATTTTATTTGGACGGTTATTTTTTGGTGGGAATTTTGTAAGTTTGTTGGTTTATTTTTATTTTTTTAATAAAAAATTTAATTTTAAATGATAAGTGCTTGATCTTTAGAATTGAATTCAAAGTGGTTTGGGGTTTATTTAAGAATTTAAAATTGAATTCAAAGTGGTTTGGGGTTTATTTAAGAATTTAATTTAATTGTAATCAAATAATTTTTTAATTTAAATTATTATATAAAATTTAAAATTATTTTTAATTTTATAATTATATTAGAGGTGTTTTTTTTTTAATTGGTTATTAGGCATTGTCTACATTTTTCATCTCTATTTGACGTTTGTCCGTCTATTATTTTGACACGAGTCAATTTTCACTTAAGAAAAAAAGGAATTACACTTCTTATTGTAAAATGAACTATTTTGCTAAATAAAATTTGCTTATATATAAATGAATGTTATAAATAATAATAAAGAACTTATCATGGAACAACTTATTAGAATTGGAATAATCTCAAATCCCTAGGAAATTGGTGGGTGAGAGCCACGTGACACTAATATGAATTTTTAAATCTATTAAAAGTAATGAACCATTTTGCTAAATAAAATTTACTTATATATAAATGAATGTTATAAATAATAAAAGCCCCTAGGGGGTAGGCGAGTTGGTAATCACGTTGAGGTGAAGTTCGTTAGAAAGGCGGGCTCCGTACTTAAGGTCACGAGTTCAAATCCCCCGGACTAACCTGGAGCTATGGAGAGGGGCAGGCGCAGTATCCCAGGGGTTATAGTGGTAGCGACCAGAATCGACCCGTGTTACGCGAGTCACGAGGCTGCCCTAGTTGCCGATTCCCCTGTCAACAAAAAAAACAGAATGTTATAAATAATAATGAGGAACTTATTATGGAGGAACTTATTAGAATTGGAATAATCTTAAATCCTCAGGAAATTGGTGGGTGGAGAGCTACGTGGCACAAATCTAATTTTTTAAATTTATTAAAAGTCAATACAACCTAACAAACTCTTCCTACAACCCTTGATTAACATTGAGCATATTCCTTGAGAATCAATCTAGTCCTTCAATTAAAAAAAACGTCAACAAATCTTCATCCACCTTAAGTTGAAATAAAAATCCTTAGGTAATTAAATTAAATTAATATATTTTTTAAAAATAGACATTTTATTACATGATGAGAAATTTAACAAAAATTTAATTAAGTTTAAAAATTAAAAATTTAATTATTTAGATAAGCATGTATATTTTGGAATGGTTTCAGAATTTTAATTTAATTATCAATAATTATTAGGTTGGTAAGGATTTCACCTTCATGAAATATTCTAGAATTTTCATAGTAGTATATACAAATCAATGATTGAGATTTATCTCCAAAGTAGTTATGCCTTTTTTTATCATTTTAATTAAATTAATTATTTAAAAAAATATGTTATATGAACAAGTGTCATATGAAATGAGTAATAATTTTTTTGGGCATATAGTTGTGTTGACAGTGCTAAACCCCCCAACATGTTAAGGGATCTCCCCGGTAAGAAGTCCCAACTAGACCTCAGACCTTTTGCAGTAGGAGTCCTAGCAGTGGGTAGTACAATATTGCCTTGACTGCGGTAGCACATAGAGGTAAGTATGATAACTTTGTTGGAAGCAAGTGTGTGACCTTGCAATGAGTCAAGTGAGATGCATGGGGGTTCTAACATAGAGGGAATTGTCCCTTAGAAGCCTGTAATAATACGCAACCTGAAAGGAACACACGAGCATAATGAAATCACAGGTTGGAAGCGGAATAGTCCAAAATCCAAAGTGAACGGTTAACACAACAATACATTTTCAACAAGATTCATCCAATTGCATACAAAATAGTTCATACACAAGTGCGTAAGTTAAATAACATACATTGCTAAATCACTAGAATAGTCAAATTATAATAACAACATATGCATGAAAACGTGATGGCTTAGTTATATTATTAAGTGAAAGTTCCATCCATACATACACCATTGACAACCACTAGCCCCAATAGTGGAACATTACAATCAACACCGCCTGCTCCTCCAAAGAGATGTACTCACTCTATGTTGTGGAGAAGCCAAGGTTCGTCACAATACTCTCCAAGCCTTCTCTAAGCGATGCCTAGCCAAAATCTCGACTCCCAAAGTCTTTTACTATGAGCTATGAGGTTCTATATATAACAAAGGGTGGGTGACCCTTGACATTCCCCTTTGACTCTTGGACAACCCTCATGACTCTTCACATTACATAGTGACTATTCACATTCCACTAATGACACTTGGAATTTCACTTACAATATATTTACAAATAATAATACAATTTCCACATATACCCATGTGGGACAAAATAGGCTTGAGTCAACCTAACAAGAGAAACAACATGACCCAGGATCTTGGGGAAAGACCAACTCAGTAACCTCCTCATGGTGGTCTTCGTTGTTAAATACCAAGCTTGGTACTGCATTATCGTGTCCTCGTAATGTTTGATGATGTCTTTATCAAAGTAGACTCTTGCCTCCATGATTTCTGGGTATATGGTTATGAAACCTTTGTCTAGCTCATCCTGAAGCATGTGCAACACTGTCACGAGTTTGGCTAGACCACTCATGTATTTTTGCATGTTCTCTGCACTCAACTGCAATTCATCACTGGTGGCTTCATGCATCAATTGCTCTATGTACCCATCGACCTCCAGCATGAGTTGGTTCTTCCTCATGGCTTCAGTGAGGGTTCCGATTGAAGGGATCTTGTGCATCCTCACTATGACATCCCGACTCCTGTATAACCGTGCATAGGAAGCCTTAATGCCGGTGATAAGCAGAGAGAACTTCTCACAGTTCCAGATCAACATCCGAATTCGTGCTTTGTCTAGCTCTGCCTGTGGCTTCATCATCTTGTGCAAGTAAAGTGGGGCCCCTTTGTACCTCATTGTCCATTCCTGTACATGCACAATAGCAACATGGATGTCTTTGAGAGTTTGGGTTGTCTTCACGCACTGCTATTGAAAACCATATAGATGGACAACCGCTTTGTGCACAGTGACAAATCTGCTATAAAACGTCTGCATGGTGGTCTCCAAACTTTATATCTCCGCAAGAATTTATTTCTTCATTTTTTCCATAGCGGATCTTACAGACTTCTCTATTCTCTGCCTGGCCTCTTGCAAGTCCTTGGACATCCGATCATTCTCTGCTATCAAGAACTTGACCATTGAACTCATGGTTTCTGCATAAGCTTGAGAAGCATCAGCCATGGCAGTTGGATGTCTTCTAACATATGATGCAATCACCCTTTCCTCTATGTGAGCAAGTGATGTGTGATCATCCAGGAGCTTCTTCTACATGCTTGTACAATCTTGTGACTTGACTTGTCGAATGATAGATTGTACACATCCATCTATGAATCATCATCAAGGAGAACAACCTCTCCTTACTTGCTTGGGATCGATTGTGATTTTGGAGGTGGCAGAGACTATGGTGCAACCTCAGATGCTCTTGGCATGAGATTAGTGTCTTGGTCCTATGGCTCCTATTCTGTCTCCATGTCCATTTCCTCAACCATCTATTCAACCTGCTGAGCGAGTTCCTGAACCTGCACTTGCTCACCCTCTTCTTCATCTGTTGGTTGCTCTTATTCTTCAACCTGTATAGGCACAGTTTTCTCTGTCAGTGTGCCTTGCCTTTCCTCCTGTTCCTGTTTCTTCTTTTCTTCCCTTTCTCTCCTCCTGAGCTCTTGCTCTGCTTTTAGCTTCTTTTCTGTTTCCTACAACTTCCTCTCTGCATCTTCCAACCTTTGCTTCTCTCTCTTCCTCTGTTCTACTCTCCTTTCATGTTGTCGCCTCTTCGCCTCTATCTCCAAAGCTACTTTCTCAACAAGAGGATCTTCTCTGAACTTGTAGCTTTTCTCAGCCTCTGCGCTCTCAACAATCTTCCTCTTTCCTTTATGTTGTGTTGGTTTGCTACTCACTGTTTGTATTTTTGTTGCTTCCTATGGTGTTGTTGCCTGTAGGGCCGCTTTCCATTCCACAACTATGATGATCAGCTCATTAGACCTAGAGGATTTGTAGAAAAACCTCCAAGGATCTTCCTCTAGCCAATGACATGCCCTGTGGATCCATGGGTAATACACCTTCACATAGTGGTTCTTCCATTTGTAGTTGGGAAAAAACAGATTGAAACTCTTGGAGCTGAACCCAAACTTCTTCAATTCCTCGACCTAGACATATGCATCCTTTAAGCAACGGATCTCGTACAATCTAATCCACAAAGCAAGAGTTGGCCATGGTGCCTTCTTCCTCCTATGCAGTCCCACTGATAACCCTATGGATATGTGGTATGCAACCTCTTGCACGACCAACTTGTTCATGGAAAACCTTGGTAGCTCATGCAGAGGCTTCTCCGTGCCAATCATTGTGGTGAAGGTGCCACTGGATGAGGCATACCAATCTGCAATGTTAAGCAATGCATGCATTACTTCTTGGGACATGCAAGGTGGATCATGTTCGAATATCATCCTATACACTGGGGTGATGAAGTGGTTAGAAAATATTGCCATGAATCCTCGATAGTTACACTTAGAGAGAAACTTGCAATAGATGTTGATAGCATCCTCTAATGGTGTCCATGTCCAACCCATGCCAGGGAACTGTTGTTGGGCATAGATTGCATCAATCAGGTATGCAAACATAAAGAATCTTGCTTTCTCATCCTTAGGTAGACTCTGGGAATTAGATACATGCACTTTCCGCTAAAGAGGCAACGTGTCCTTCTTGTTGAATGTCCTTCCCTCATTTTCCAACTTCTCCAACATAACCACCCAAATCTGTGGGAAGGTCTTCGTGCTCTCTTGATCATACAAGCGACATGCAAAGATGACCAAGAGTTGGTAAGCCTTCCTGAGTGACTTCGTCTTGTAGACCTAGTTGGGTGTTGCTTTGAACTTCGATGGCTCTTTTACCCAATGCTTCATGATGTCTCTAGTGTTCACATTGATGTTGTGACTGAAGAACAATGCATCCATGTGATTCACCGGCAGCTGTAAGTGATACACCTAATGGTAGTTTTTCATCCTAAAGGTGGCAAGATGTGTTTCACTAGCACTGCTCATTTTCATCGTCTTGGGATCAGTATGTGAGATAATCTAGTGAATGATATCCACACACAGGAAGGTGGGGTACCTGCATGCAACCCTGTAGAAGCCTGACGTATGAATGTTGACATAGACTTGTCAATCTTCTAGATCTTCCTTGAAACTGCCTGCAAATGTGTCCTTTATTTCTTGCCATGTAATCTTCATGTCCTTCTCTATGAATAGTTGTATGTCTACATAGATGGGAAAGTTCATTGACACTTGTTAACCTACATCTCCAGTGTTGATGTCTACAGTATCCTTTGATCCAGATCTCTTGTAAACCATGTTGACTGTACTACTGAGAAGCTTATCAATAACTAATGTACCTGGAGATAGAGTGGACACTCACAACAAGAAAATGTCAGCTTAAAAACACAAAGCACTTCAAGGATCGATCATGCAACAAACTAGGCAACTGTTGGGAAAGATTGCACAGTTGTGACTCTCAGAGGTGAGGGAGTGTCAACTGGATCGATGCATTGTGTAGTCCCAACTTCCAGTGAGAGGTACTGATTACTAGAACTGAGCAGAACGTAGTCCCAGTTTCCACCGAGAGGTAATGATGACTAGAACTGCACAGAGCGCAGTCCAGTGTGGCTTATTGTGGATTGGAACTGTGTAATGCACAATTCAGTCTGGCTTGATGCTGACTAGAACTACGCATGCGCAATCCCAGTGGGAAATACTGGGGATTGTCTCCTAGAACTACACAGAGTGGAGCTAGAGCTAGTGATTGGCAGCCTTTGCCTAATTCTTGGAGCCAAGGTAGAGCCTTAAGTTCCAGAAATGCCTAGTGCATGTCGGGAAGAGCTAAATCTCAGCGAAAGCAACCCAGATCTGCCCAAGGGAAACTTGAAAACAAGTACTAGACATGAATGCATGAGTGAAGGATGGTGCAGATTTGAGTGAATGGTCATGCACGCAGTCAAAGAAAGTGAAAAAACTAGTCAAACTGATGAATAATGAAGTTGGTGGTGAGAATTGCTGCAACAACAACTGTTAGTGCAAATTGGGGTTAAGCATGCGACACTTAAAGGCAATGAAAAACTTGAAACAACACTTCTACAAGTCAAAACAAGCTAAAACATTAGTAGTCATTCATCAAAACATGAAAAACAACACACACAAGCCAAGGAAACAAAAGAGATAAAAAAAGAAGTAAAAGAACTGAAAATAAAAACTCACCTGGAAACGTTGTGTCGATTGTGCTGAAGGTTCCTATATTCTTCGGGAATGCCAGAGCTCCAAAATCGAATGTGCAAATGAGCTTTGGCGGTGTCCATTAAATACATTTGATCGATTTAGGGTTTATGACATGCATGACAAAAATCTAGGAAAAAGCGATAAGTGATGGCAGTTTTCTAAAATTAACTGAAGTGTAACTCCCACTGCTAAAAATAGATCTCTATTTTTTAGGGATGATTTTTGCTTTTTGATTTTTCGAGAAGGGTTGCCATTCATGCATGAAGAAATTGCATAGTTCTGCAGGGAACCAACCAACCTACTAGTGCATGCATCATAAAACGACTAAGGGAATGCTTCCGTGCAATTCCTGGGTTGAGTGGCTTTGGCAGCCTCTCATGCTCCACACAATTTCCCAGTTGAATATAAGCTGTCAGCTGGGTTTGCATATTTTTGGAGCTGAAGCTCACTGTTGGGCTGATCTGTGCAATTCTTGAGAGCAGGGCTCACTGTTGGGTTGCTTTGCGCAATTCCTAAGAGCAAGGTTGTCTACCCTCTAGAACTGCACAGGTTTCCAAGGCAGTGCAAGAACCGGATGCAACCAAGTCACGGGGGGTCATCTTGTGGTTAGATAGAAAATAAAGTAAGTGACACAAGCTATAAAGTGAAAGATAAATCAAAATGAAAGCACAAGTACCTGAGCAGTGCAAGACAAGCTGGTAAGATTTAAGTAGGGAGGCTCCAAAATGAAGAAAAGGAAAAATTTTGGAGGGTGGTTGTAGCCGCTAAAACTTTAGCAACACATTGGTAGGACTCTAGCTCTCTGTATGGACCTTTTCTCATGAAAAGTGAATCTAAATCCTCTAGAAGTATTGCTCGATTCTTTGATCGTCATGGCTTCCTCACTAGCTTGAGTTAAAGATATAGTCCATACCATTCTCTTGATCGATCAACACACATACCAAGCCAAGTCAAATGAGCTATTTCGATTGGGGATGAGGGGTATATTGATGCACAAGTAATGTAGAATGTCACAATTTTAATTTCATCTCTGGTGTTTCTCTTCTTCCATCCAGCCTGGATAGTACCTCGGCGGAGTCACTTCAGAAACACAAGCATCGCTTCGCTGCCAGCGAACTTGGATAGTACCCCGACATAGTTACTTTCTTCACCTCTCTGCATAGGAAGCCTTTATCTTCTTTTTCCTTAATATTATTATTATTATTATTATTAGCTTTTGATTTTTCAAAGAATTATGCATAGGCACTTATTGAGAGCATAAGAGGTTATCCCTTCAGAGAAGTGTGTTATATATACCTCTGACATATTTTTTAAGGTTTCCCCTCCCACCTTAATCTACTCGAGTGAGTTTACAAGGGTTAACTGAATATATAAAAACCAATTAGAGTAGGCAGTACTAGTTAAAAGTGAAAGTGTTGTGTTTTCACCAAGACTTACTCTTGACAGAATGAATTTTCCATTAGGGTATCATCAAATGAAGAACGAAAGCTCTTCAGAAAGAGAGGGGGGTAACAGATAACCAAATTTCGATAGTTGCACAAGTTCGCTTGTACTTCACCCTGCTTGTCTCAAGAGCTGAACACGGTTTCATGTGAAGCTAATCCTATGGGTGCATAACAAGAAAAAAAAAACAAGCAAGCAAAAGGAAAAAGTAAAATGAAAGAAAAACAAGTAAGCAAAGAAAAAACATGAAAGGAAAGAAGACAAGAAAGAAAACACTACTCCTACTCCTAAGCTAAATCATGCATGGGCCTACTCATGTAAAATGATACTTCCAATGTAGCCATCAGCGCATTGGTTGGCCCATGTTGGTGAAGGAATAGTTGACAAGAAATATATTTAGGTAAACCAACACACAAGAAAGATAAAACAATGAAGAGCAACACGCTCAAAGTTTAAATGTGTCCACAGAAAAGAAAAGAGTAAAAGTGCAATACAAACACTCTGCGGATGTCCCATGGTGAAGCGTCACACTATGCATTGACAACAAGCATGTGCACACTTTTGACCTTGACATACGAGAAAACATGCAGAAAGAAGATAACTTGCATTTCACAACATGACTTGCTACATATGACTCCTCCAATGCATGAGCGATAGGATCGTGTTATTCTAGTGGAGGAAGTGAAATATGTGGATCAGATTTATTTTCAATGCAAGTGGGATAATGATGAGGAGCTTGGGGTGTTTCAACAGATTTCTAATCGGGAGTGGAACTGACCTCAAGACAACATGAACTTGACATAACCATCAGCTCGGGTTGAAGTGCCTCAAAAACTTGAGGGGTTTCCACTTCGTTAGTGGGTAGATCATCAAAGACTAATGGTTTAGAAACATCAACAACAAGTGAATCAGAATTGTGATCGAATGAAGGAGTAAAGAGATCACGATAATTGCAATCAGAAAATTCGTGATGTACATCGACATCCTCATGATCTGATGAATCATACAAAGGGGTTGATAAGAAACATAAATTTTCACCCTTTGAATTTTCAGAAATAAAATATGACAGATTGAGTGAATTCAGAAAGAAAGATTTGTCCTCACTATAATTAAATGATGGACTGACATCCTGTCCATCCTGTGAATGATCGAAAATAGAAACATCCGGGGATGAATTTTCACAAGACAAATAAGAAATGGTAGGATCACAAATATGTAAGGATATAGCGGATGAGGTGTGGACAAAAGGAGGTCATCCTTCACTGCAAGTTCTTCTTTAGATTCCCACACATACTCATAAAAAATGACAACACAGGTTGGCTACTCAACACCAACTCTGTCGACAACTTGATCCTCATGAAATTCACATGGAGAGTCTGGAATAGACAAACACAAGACACCAAAATATGGAGGATGAATGAGAGGACAGGGGTTGAGAAAACAAGTTGACGTGAAAAAAAACAGGCTTGCAGTCCACATCTGTGCAGAAATCCAGAGAAGGTGGGGTGGGAGGAGGTGACAGTTCAACAAATGGGTTCGCAATTTCTCCCACCTCATCTTGCAGAGCTAGAGCTATGTGATGAGAAGCAGATAGTGGGTCACCGGTGACAACAACCTTGTTTGTCTTAGATTTGGTAGCTCTAACACTGAGGTATGTTGGGAGGGGTTCAAATGATTCTAACTCTTGAGGATTTTCAGATATGTGAAGAAGAGACTGAAATTGTTCCTTGAGAAATTTCCTATCAATTTCATCATCAAGGATTTGAAAAGCAAGATTCAAGAAGCGCACCCAAAATTGTGCAAGAGATTCATCAGGTGCTTTCCGTAATTTCAATTTTTTTTGTTGATTTCTTTGAAGTCATAATGATAGAAATCATGGATTAACTCATCAATCATGTGATCATAAGAGTGAATAGATGTTGTGGGTAATGGGCGACACCATTGGTCATCATGCCCATCGAGCGCGTAAGAAAACAACCCATTGGCAATGTCGTTTGAGGGGAATTCATTCCCGTGACAGAAGCCTACGAAGGTGACTCCATGCCTTAGCAGGGCTACTCTTCCTTCACTGTAGTACTTAATTTTTGACAATTCATCAATGATGTCCTCAGACACTTCAAAATCATGTGCATGAGAAAAAGATGTTGGAGTTGAGATTGTAATGTAATTCATGAATGATGTGCAAAGATTCAAAATATAATTTGAGGGCTCAGCTTGTCATCTGGCTCTCCCTCTAGCACTAGAAATGTTGATGGTGCCGGACCTGCCAACATGTTAGGGGATGTCCCCGGTAAGAAGTCCCAACTAGACCTTAGACCATTTGAAGTAGGAGTCCCAACAGTGGGTAGTACAGTAGTGCCTACACTGTGGTATCACACAAAGGTAAGTATGATAACTTTGTCGGAAGCAAGTGTGTGACCTTGCAGCATGTCAAGTGAGATTCATAGGGGTTCTAACACACAGAGGGGAAAAGGAAGTGTGTCCCTTAGAAGCTTGTAATAGTATGCAACCTGAAAGGAACACATGAGCGGAACGACATCACAAGTTGGAAGCGGAATAGTCCACAATCCAAAGTGATGGGTTAACACAACAACACATCTTCAACAAGATTCATACAATTTCATACAAAATAGTTCATACAAAAATGCGTAAGTTAAATAACATACATTGCTAAAGTAACTAGAATAGTCAAACTACAATAACAACATATGCATGAAAACATGTTGCCTTAGTTATATTATTAAGTGAAAGTTCCATTTGTTGGGTGTGTGTTATATTCTTTCCACAACTACCCCATGGGTGGTGATCCACCCTATATGTTACACCAGGTGCAGCAGGGGGGCAACTGCCCCCCCTGTCAGGGGGTATGCAGGGGGGTGGTAGCTCCCTTGCATGGGGTCTGGGGCAACACCCTATGAAATTTTTTTTTGGACCTTATATTAGGTGGGAGGACCTACCTATAGTTTTGGACATGGATTTCGCACATGATGGTTTTATGTCAATAGTATTCTGTGGATCTGGTCAAGGAAACTACGGTTATGCTCTAATCTAGGGTTTATGGATTGGGGTTTATGGATGCTTCGACATGTATATATATGTATTGTAACATTGAAAGGAATATAATGAAAAATTAATCTAGTAGTCCCCATTTTGGGATCCAGGGGAAAATCTTTATGTATATATATTTTTTTGTTTTATGCTCTCGCCATTGTTTATTTTTTGCTTTTAAGAATTCATTTATAGGTAATTTATGTACAGGGTTAAAGCCTACATTTGGTATCAGAGTTGTTTCGGCTTCAAGGGGATGCCTTTGCTGCTGAGGAGTTTTTTTTGGGCTTGTGGTAAACCCTATTTAGTGGGAGATCTGCGAGATCGATTCTTGTGGTGAAAGAAGATGGCGAGAAGTGGAAAGATAGAGATTGATAAATTTAATGGTCAGATTTTTGAGTTGTAGCTCAAGATGGAGGATTTTCTAGTGGATAAAGATCAATGGATCGTGGTAGATCTGAGTACTAATCCAATAACAATGTCATCTGAAGACTGGGCGAAGTTGGATCAGAAGGAAAAGAGCATAATACGATTGTGTGTCTCAGATTCAATATTGTTGAATGTATCAGGGGAAGCTTCAGTGAAGGTTTTGTGGGACAAGTTAGGAACTTTGTACCAATCTAAGTCTCTAGTGAATAAATTGTTCCTATGGAAAAAGATGTATAACCTGAGTATGAAAGATGGAGACTCAGTGACAGAGCATCTAAATGCCTTTAATACTATGGTAAGCTAGTTATTGTCTGTTGATATTAAAATTTTAGATGAAGATAAGTGCATCAATTTGTTCTTTTCCATACCAGATTCATGGGGTAGCAACGCATCTGCCTTGCAGTTTGATGAAATAATCTCATCCTTGCTATCGGAGGAGATGAGACAGAAAAATATGGAGGGCCATAATGGTGATGCCTTGTCTGTACGAGGATGGTCTCAGAACAAAAACAAAAATAAGTCCTCAAGTGGGAGATCTAATCTCCAGGAAAACCTGTAAAGGTGTGCTAAAAATACATAAAGAGTGGGCACTTCAAAAGGGACTGTAAATCTAAAGATCATGAGAAAGGAAACGGATCTAATGATGCTCCTTCCATAGAGGCGAAAACCATCTCAGATGAAGGTGGGGATGTGTACTTGGCTTTCTTCAAGTACACATGTAGATCATGAGGCATGGCTGATTGACTTAGGTACATCCTTTCACTTCACTCCCCACAGAGAGTGGTTCTGCGAGTATGATAAATATGATGGTGGTGATGTCTTCTTAGGGGATGATAGGAAGGCTAGAGCCATTGGTCGCGGAAAAGTCAAGTTGAAGTTGCAAGGTGGAAGGATTAGAACACTTCCGAGTGTTCTGCATATTCTTGTATTGGCCAGAAATCTGATTTTTGTAAGCAAGATGGATGCTGCAGGTGTAAAAATGGTGTTCGAGAAAGATACCTGCAAGATGGTTCGAGGATCACTGGTATTGATGTAGGGAGTTTGCATTGAAAATCTGTACAACATTTAGGGTAGCACTATTATTGATGGGTGCAACAATTTTGTGGTTCCTGAAAGTGGAGTAGAAAATCTAGTGGTCTCTAGAGAAAAGACCATGCTATGGCATCAAAGGCTTGGACATATTGGAGAGAAGGGCCTTCGAATATGTCCTGGTAATGATATGGTAGAAGGTATGTCTAATTTCTCTCTGGATTTTGATTTCTATGAAAATTGTGTATATGGGAAGAAAAATTGAGTGAGTTTCCCCTCTGGTGCTAAGAGGGCGAAATGGATATTAGAGCTTGTGCATAGTGATTTTTTTAGACTTGTGTCGGTTCCATCACTAGGTAAGTCTATGTACTATGTATCATTTATAGATAAATTCTCAAGGAATACATGGATATATTTCCTCAGGAAGAAATCTAAAGTCTTTGATAGGTTTAAATAATTTAAGGCTTTGGTGGAAAACCAGATAGAGAAGAACATAAAGGTGTCGAGGACAGATAACAGTGGAGAGTTTTGCAAGAAGGAATTTGAAGAGTTCTATAAGAAGTGTTGTATAGCATGACAGAAGACTAATCCATTCACACCTTATAAAAATGGAGTTGCAGAAAGAATGAACAAGACATTGATGGAAAAGGCAAGAAGCATGTTGAGTGGAGTTGGGTTAGGACAAGAATTCTGTGCACAAGCGGTGGAGACTGCATGTTACCTGGTCAACATATCACCTTCATTAGGGTTGGAGGATAAGACTCCACAAGAGGTATGGATTGATAGGAATCCCTCTCTTTCACATTTTAGGGTATTTGGATGTGATGCATATGTGCATGTTCCAAACGAGAAAAGAACCAAGTTGGATAATAAATCTGAAAGGTGCATCTTATTGGGTATAAGAATGGTTTAAAAGGTTATAAGATTTGGAACCCAGAAACATGGAAGGTTATGTACAAACGAGATGTGGTATTTGGAGAGGTGAAAAATGTTATTAAACATGAAGTCCTACCAAAGGAACTTGAGAAGATAGATTTTGAGCTAAAGGAGGAGGAATCCGACTCTACAACAGAAGAGGAATCATAAGATGAAGAGACATAAACTCCAGTTGTGAGAAGATCATTTCAAGAAAGAAGGCATCCAGAAAGGTATAGTCCAGTTTCTTTCTGTTCAAATTTTTATTTATCTATTACTGATGATGATCCCAGAACTATCAGGGAAGTAGAAGATTCAGAGGATGGAAAACTCTGGAAAGAGTCCATGGTTGATGAAATGGCATCTTTGCACAAAAATGAGGCTTGCGATCTGGTGGATTTGTCGGCTAGAAGGAAACACATTGGAAACAAATGGGTGTTTAAGAAGAAGATGAATGTAGAAGGCAAGGTGGAGAAATACAAAGCTCAGTTGGTAGCAAAAGGTTATTCCCAGGTGCCGGGAATTGATTTTGGTGATATTTTTTCTCCTGTTGCCAAGGTAGCTTCTATTAGATTACTTTTATATGTTGCTACTGCTTTTGATTTTGAGGTAGAACAGATGGATGTGAAGACAACATTTCTTCACGTGGATCTGGAAGATGAGATCTGCATGAAGCAACCTGAAGGCTTTTCATTGAAGTGTAAGAAAGACTAGTATGCAAGTTAAAAAAGTCTTTGTATGGGTTAAAATAGTCACCAAGGATGTGGTATCAGAAATTTGATACATTTATATGGGGACTTGGATTCAATAGAAGAAAAGAAGATCACTGTGTGTATTTTAAATTAATTGGTGACCATGTTATTTATCTGGTGTTATATGTGGATGATATGTCGCTGGTTGGAAATGAAAAAGAAATTATCTAGGATTTGAAGACCCAATTATCCTCCAAATTTGACATGAAAGATCCTTGTGCTGCAAACTATATTTTGGGCATGGAAATTAAACAATATTGGGCAAAGAGGAAGCTCTGGTTAAACCAGAGGAAATAAGTTGAGACAATACTCCAGAGTTTTAATATGTAGGATAGTAAACTGGTGAAGGTTACTATTCTTGTATGCGTAAAGTTATCTGTTGAATAGTGTCCCAAGACACAAGACGAGGAAGAGGACATGTCTCATGTTCCATATGCAAGTGAAATCAATAGCTTGATGTATGAAATGGTATGTACTAGACCAGACATTGCACATGCAGTGGGAGTATTTAGTAGGTTTATGTCAAAACCAGGGAAGGAGCATTGGACAACAGTGAAGCGAGTTTTCAGGTATTTGCATGGCACTATTGATTATGGTTTGTGCTACCAAGGAAGACTAGGATTGGACATAGTTTTGGACATCCGTGCCTTTGTTGATGCAGAATAGGCTGGCGATATGGATCAGAGAAGATCTAAAAGTGGGTATGTGTTTAACCTATTTGGAGGTGCAGTTAGTTCGATGAGTAAGAGATAGTCAGTAGTGGCACTTTCAACTATAGAGGAAGAATACATGGTAGCCACTCATGTAAGCAACGAAGCAGTTTGGTTGTATATGTTGTGTTGAAGTATGGGGTTAGTACAACGAGCTATAATGATAAACCGTGATAGCCCAAGTGAAATTTTCTTGGCAAAGAACCCTGCTTATCATTCAAAGACAAAGAAAATTCATGTTCAATATCAGTTTGTGAGGGATATGGTTGAGGATAAAAAGGTGTTGCTGGTAAAGGTGGACACTTTGAAAAATACTACAAATGCATTGGCAAGGCCTGTGAGCACTGAGAAGTTCTCTTGGTGTAGAGAAACAATGGGCATTGCAAGGCTGGACCAGTGACTAAGCTCTCCTGTGGCCCCTTGTGGAAAGAAAAAAACAAGTGGGAGAATGTTGGGTGCGTTTTATATTCTTTCCATGATTACACCATGCGGGGGGGGGGGGGTGATAACCCCCCCTGTACGTTGCGCCGAGCGCAGCAGGGTGGTGGTAGACCCCCTTCTCGGGGTCCTGGACAGTGCCTCAGGAGAATTTTGATTGGACCCTATATTAGGTGGGTGAGCCTACCTATGGTTTTGTGCATGGATTTCACATGTGGCTTGGGGCATGATGGTTTTTTGTCCATGGTATTTTGTAGATCCAGTCAAGGAAACTACGATTATGTTCTAATCCAGTGTTAATGAATTGGGGTTTATGGATGCTTCGGCATGTATATATATGTATTATAACATTGAAATGAATATAATGAAAAATCAATTTGGTAGTCTTGGTTTTGGGATTCTGGGGAAAATCTTTGTGTATATCTATTTTATGTTTTATGCTCTCGCCATTGTTTATTTTCTACTTTTTAAGAATTCGTTTGTAGGTAATTTCTATACGGGGTTAAAAACTACACCAGCCATACATACACCCTTGATAGCCACTAGCTCCAATAGTGGAACATTACAGTCAATATCGCTTGCTTTTCCAAAGAGATGTACTTGCTTTAAATGAAACCAAGGCTTGTCAGAATACTCTCCAAGCCTTCTCTAAGCAATGCCTAGCCAAAAGCTCGGCTCCCAAAATCCAGTCCTATGAGTTATGAAGTTCTATGTATAACAAAGGGTAGGGTGACCGTTGACATTCCCCTTTGACTCTTGGACTACCCTTATGACTCTTCACATTACATAGTGACTATTCACATTCCACTAAGGACACTTGTAATTTCACTTACAATATATTTACAAATATTAATACAATTTCCACATATACCCATGAGGGAAAACATAGGCTTGAGTCAGCCTAACAGGACAAACAACATCACTCGGGGTCTTGGGGAAGGACCAACTTGGTAACCTCATGGTGGTCTTTGGTGACGAACTGATACCAACCTTGGTATTGCACTATCGTGTCCCCATACTATTTGGTGATGTCTTTATCAAATAAGACTCTTGCCTCCATGGCTTCAAGGTATAAGGTTCTAAAATCTATATCTAGCTCATCCTGAAGCATGCACAACATTATCCTAAGTGTGGTTGGACCACCGATGTACTTCTGCATGTTCTCTGTGCTCAGCTGCAGGTCATCATTGGTGGCTTCGTGCATCAACTTCTCTATGTATCCGTTGACCTCCAGCATGACTTGGTTATTTCTCATCGCTTGAGTGAGGGTTCTGATCAAAGGGATCCTGTGCATCCTCACTTTGACATATAGACTCTTGTACAACCATGCATAGGAAGCCTCAATGCTGGTTATGAGCGAAGGGAGCTGCTCATAGTTCTTCATTAACGTCCGAATCCATGCTTTGTCTAGCTCTGCCTGTGGCTTCATCATCTTGTGTAAGTAAAGTGGACCCCTTTGTACCTCATTGTTGTGCAATAACTGCGTGGATGTCTTTAAGAGTTTGGGCTATCTTTGCACACTGATGCTGAAAACAATATAGATGGACAACTGCTTTGTGCATAGTGAAAAATCTGCTATACAATGTCCGCATGGTGGTCTCCAAAGTTGATATCTCTGCAAGTATTGCTTTCTTCTTTTCTGCCATAAAAAATCCTACAGACTGCTCTATTATCTTCCTGCCATCTTGCAACTCCTTCACCATTCAATCATTATCTGCAATCAAGAACTTGACTGTCAAACTCATGGCTTTTGCATAAGCCTGCAAAGCCTTGGCTATGGAAGCTGAATGTCTTCTAACATCTGATATAATCACCCTTTCCTCTATGTGCGTAGGTGATGTGTGATCATATAGGAGCTTCTTTCTACATGCCTGTACAATCTTGTGTTGTGACTTGTCAAATGATAGATTGTACACATCCATCTCCGACTTAAATCTATCATTTGACAAGTCTAAAGTCTAAATGAGAGGAGAAGGATCAAACCGTGGACCGACTTAAAGTTTTGGCCATAACGCATCATGTGAATGGACTATACTTTACATGCCGTACCATAACTTGTTTCCTTAGTATTGTGCTTACCAAATTATTTGTTGCCACGTGGAGTAGAATGGCTCAACCAAAAGCACCGAAAGATGGCCAAAACAAAGTGTGTATACTGTTCACACCCACATAGTGTCATGTTGTTTCCCTACCTATGGCCAACCCACAAATCACATGTTCCTAATAATAAATAATATTATTAAAAGAAATTAGGCGCAGTCGACTATAAATACACGCGACTTCCAAGCCTTAGGAGTGTGCAAATTCTTTGTTATCACATCTCCATCCCTCCTAGTCGAGTGTTCGAATCTCAAACACATTACAACTTTTATTTTCAATTATTTGGATTAGGCCTGGCCAACCTCTGTTGAGTAGCACATAGTCTTAACTAGAATTCAAAGCAATTTTAAGGAGTTTGTTTTGTTTTTTGTTTTTTGTTTTGTTTTATTTAGGTAATTAGTAGTAGGATAGAATATGTTGTATTGTTTTTGATTTCGAGATTGTAAGTTATAAAATACTTTTGGATTTCTTCAATATTTCTGGAGGATTGTCTAGAGATAATGCAACACCAAATTTCAAAACCATGCGATCATATGAGTGTAGAGAATCCTAAAGAGGGGTTTCTTCTTATCTCATAGCCAAAGGTACATTGATTTACCATTATTTTCAAGTCCATAATAAGTTTTCTACCTTCCATTTATCATTTTCTCAATATTGTAGTTATGGTTAATCTTATGATGAAAATTGTTTTCAAGATATTTGTATGAAGTCACTTGCTACAAGTTGTTATACATGAATTTAGCAAAGGTGATTTTTTTGGATTTTCCCTCTGGGAAGAACTCCCCTCCCATGCCACCTGTCTTTTTGTGTGCCATTGATTCAGGTGTTAGACGATAGAAATAAATTTGACCATTAGATTAATTTGACCAGTATTATTAGTTATGAAATCTTTCCATGGGTATGAAATAGTTATAAATCAGTTATGAGAAAAGCTCCCCTGCACAACATGGAGCAAACGACTCTAAAAATGAGCAAGTGGGTTAATTATGGGTAGGGTTCGAGTTCAAGGATGTTAAACTCAAGATTTTGGTTGGGGTTCTTCTCCAAAAAGCTCTGCACTTGGAGAATCTAAGGCGATGATGTTACCGTGGAAGGCTTCTGTATGAGATGTGGATTCCATACCAATCTCTTGCGGAAGAAGAATGTTCATTTACCCTACGCCTGGGTAGGGAACTCCAAAACTCAATGCCTGGGGTAGTGCGCATCGACGGGATGATGATCAACATCCCCACTATTCTTGCTGGAGCAGTGACCAATCCCTTCCAGACTGGCTACTTCCCAGGCAACGTTGTTTCACCTATGGAGGTCGTGTCTGCCTGTTCGGGAATATATGGAATCGGGAATATATGGAAAAGGGGCTTATCCGGGGTTCCTTGGGAGTTACTGGTTACCAAGCTTCCAAGTTTGGTATTCTGCTTTCTTTGAACTATAGTACAATGCATTCTTTTGATTGACTCCTGTGAATACATCTTCTTGCTATTTTCCAGATTTATCTCTTAGTAATTATTTCTTGTCAATTCTGACTAAACAGTTAGGATGAGATATGTCTATGCAATAATAAATTTGGGTTTTTTATTTTTCTCTTTAATCGTTCTTTGGTTATAACTGCAATTAAGTTATTTGTGGAAAATCAAATACTAGAAAATTGTTGCAGAACTAGGGGTGGTGATACCAATTTCTTGATGATCAATCAACAATCTTTCAATCTTTCTATCGGCAGTGATCATGTAACTTATGCTATAGAATTTCTTTAATTCTTAGGATGAGATTAGGATGACATATGTCTATGCAATAATAAATTTGGGTTTGTTGTTTTTTTCCTTAATCGTTTTTTTGGTTATAACTGCAATTAAATTATTTGTGGAAAATCGAATACCAAAGAATTGTTGCAGACCTGACGGTGGCGGTACCAATTTCTTAATGATCAATCAACAATATTTCTGTCTACAGTGCACATTTGATCATGTAACATATGCTTTAGAATTTTTTTAATTCTCTTTCACTTCCGAATCTCGATGCGTCTCTTTCTGATTAACAAATTGAAGTTATAGCTATTGTTTTACATGATTAAAGGAGTGTTGTGTTATTTTATTTATCTCCCTTTCCTTTATGTGCGTAGGTGATGTGTGATCATCTAGGAACTTCTTTCTACATGCCTGTACAATCTTGTGTTGTGACTCGTCAAATGACAGATTGTACACATCCATCTCCGACTTAAATTTTAAAGTACTTTGCTGATCGCGCATCTATCAAAGAAAAAGCCGCGCAGTTTCTAATTTCTATCTTTGGATGGCTTGCAAGGGTAGACTTTATAACTTAAACCTTTGGAGAACTTTTGGTTTCTTTTATTTCATGATGTTTTTAGCTGGAAAATATTCACTTGTATTTTCTACTGGATTGTATAGATGCATGTAATTTTTTTTCCTATTAACAATTGCCCCCTGATGTCTGAGGTTAGGTGCAAGCATATAGCCAAAGTACTTTGCTGATGTGAGTGAGAGTCTTGCTAATTCCTTGAGAGAGAGAAACTTATAGTGGAGATGAGTAGAGAAAATCCTTGACTGAGAATTAAAGATAACCATGCTCTGGATAATTTTGAGATAAAGAGTATCTATACGAGGTGGGCATGTCCCATGCTCATTATGATAACAAATGATTAACTATTAAAATCATACAGGAAATGGTCCTTCCAAGTTAGCATTAATGTGGCTAACATGCTGATGATTGATGATGATAACTGCTTATGCCCTCAAGTCCATCTTTGAAAAATAGAGTAAACTGGTGCCCCCATACATCGATAGTGAAGCACTGCTAAATGAGGCTATAAAGAATGCATGGGTCTTCGAGTTTGGGTACCTCCCATGCATCAAAATGTAAGCACTTCTGAATGAGGTACTAAGGGATGCATGGGTCTTTGACTAAATGAGAGAACTACAATGGTCACAATGTATGGTGCTACCTTGACATGATAAACTTTGTTGGTGTTGAATGTCAGGGATACCAATAACATTAGTGGGCAATAATGATTCCCACTGTGCCACCCGAGGATGTCTCATAATGGGTGCCAAGGGGGGGGCAACCAAGGTACAACTTCAACCTTAGAAGATCGGTGTTGAAGTTGATAAGAAAGAAGTGCCAACCTCAGAGAATCATGGTGAAGGAATAAAGATGAATATAACGTGGTGGGTCATGATAATGAGAACTAACGATATGGATGGATACGGTAAAATTCCCAAGGTTGGAGTTGTAATGCGAGTGGCGACAGTCAAAAGAATTCTTCTCAGGGAAATTCCCCTAGAGTCAAAAGGACATCTAGGGAAGGTATAAGCATGTTTTGACTGTCGTGATGCATGATGAATGAATGTGGATCATGGTGTGGTGACAAAAGCAAGGTCCCATAGATTTCCTATAGATTCACAACTCATGTAATGTACTAAAACACAAGACAAGAATCTACTCTACTCTTTAATAATGAAAACCAATAGATTGATGAAAATAATAATCAACAAGAGGAAGAACATCAATGGCACATAACACAATATTTATCGGAGAAATCCACTGCTCAAAACCCCTACTATCTATATTGAATTAATCAGAAATCTAAGTGAAAATACAAAGTTTGTTCTCACTAGAACAATTCCCGCACAAGTATGATCAACTCTATGCTCACAAGCTAGCTCAAGCCAAACCTTAACCTATTCTGCTACTCTCCAAGCCCCTATTTCCTTGCACAATTCCTAGAGGAATTAGCCTCTATTTAATGAGGAAATCCTTCTTCCATAACTGCACAATCCAAACTGAGGTCCTCAACTGATTGCATGCACCATCTGTACAACTCGAAAAAATATACAATTGATAGTACATTGTCCCTGCACTCTAATCTCAACTTGGTCTTCCTTTGAACTGACATGCATGAGTTATTCTTGAGTGAATCTCCAGTTAGCTAGAGTAACACTAAGGATGCACCAATCACGCACCAGTACACCAAATCACTACTAGACTTCTATTGGTTCTTCCAACAGTTAGAACTAGTTTAACTGACTATAACTCAGTTAGACTAATTTATCTAATTACAACTCCAATAAACTCAATCTGAACCCCTAAAACTTAGGGATCAAACTTACATGACTCCAGATAGACTTCCAACTCGAATTTCCTAAGCTAACTAAGTCAACTTAACTTAGTTAACTATTACAAGTTGCTATGAGAAAATAATTACAATTTAATTCACAATTTAATTCAAGGACAAATTAAATTGGAATTTCTAGATGTTATTTTTAACATTTCTTATTTCTATTTCAACACTCCCTCTCAACAAGAAAGGAATTCAACTCTATCCTGATACTGAACCTTTGGAATGTTATGCATGCAACACTTCTCTCTAGTGTTGTTTCTACAACAACTCCTGAAACTAAAAAAAACATCCAACATGAATCAATATGATGCATCTATCATCAAAGTCTCTGACTGCTACTGCCTCTGTCGGTTCAAAACTTTGCGCTTCTGCTGGTCACTCTACCTTTTTTAATGTTGTCAACTCTTCTTTGCGCTCCTCTGTATCTGACTGCTCTAGCCTTTGTCACTCTAATCTCTTACTGCATCAACCACAACTGATTCCTCCTGCTATTATGTACTTTGGGCTCCCGTAGCAAGGTATGATCCATGAGATAAAACCTCTCAATGGACCCTGCCCAATTTCAACCCTCTTGGGACTATCACTTCACATCTCCCCACCTATCACCTAGAGGTATGGTTGCATGTGCTCTCTCTGCCCACTTGGCTCGAAATTACCCCTACCAGAGTTCTTTGCATGAGTGGATGCCTCCACTCGGTCTCCTCTTTGCTTCTCCAATTTTGGCTACTCCACAATTGTCTAAGACTAGTTCTTAGGCTTCTTCTGGGGCTGCATGTTGAGGGGTAATTCACTCTCCCTCTCAACCACCAAGTCTCTAAGCTTTTCCTTGCTCCTAAAGGCTTTGCATGCATCTTGTACCTCAAGTGAATACAAGTTCTTGGATCACACACCAATCTATTTCATTTTTCCTGTTGTCATGAAATTTTCTAAAAAAAGAGCTGATTTTAAATTGGTGATATCTCCCTTATACGAACTCTGATTCAGACGATTTGTTCTTTGAATTTGGGTATTTTGTCGTAAGGAATCCAGATATGCTATTTTCTTTTGAAAATTTTGAACAAAATTTTTCATATATTCTCTGCAAACTTGCCTCCCAAAAAGCTATTCCTGCTCATCAATCTGCCCACTAGCAGCCTTCTAGCTCCATTAAGAAGTTTGCACATAGGGTCTTTTGGATCTACCCTGAACTAGAGCTCCATCAATATGCAAGGAAAAATTCAAATTCTTCTCTTCTATATTGTCTTCAACTTTGATACCATGTAGATTTTCCTATAGATTCACATCTCATGTAATTTCCTAAAACACAAGATAAGGATCTACTCTACTCTTTAACAACAGAAACCAATAGATCGATGAAAATAATAATCAGCAAGAGGAAGAATATCAATGGCACATAACACAATATTTATCTGAGGAAATCCATTGCTCAAAACCCTACTATTTATATTGCATTAATCAAGAATCTGAGTGAAAATATAAAGTTTGTTCTCACTAAAACAATTCCTGCACAAGTATGATCAACTCTTATCTCACAAGCTAGCTCAAGCAAAACCTTAGCCTATTTTGCTGCTCTCCAAGCCCCTATTTCCTTGCACAATTCCTAGAGGAAATAGCCTCTATATAATGAGGAAATCCTTCTTCCGTAATTGCGCAATCCAAATTGAGGTCATCAACTGATTGCATGCACCATCTGTACAACTCGGAAAATTATATAACTGATAGTACATTGTCCCTGCACTCTAATCTCAATTGGGTCTTCCTCTGAACTGACATGCATGAGTTATTCCTGAGTGAATCTCTAGTTAGTTGGAGTAGCATTGAGGATGCACCAGTGCACCAACTCACTACTAGACCTCTACTAGTTCCTCCAACAGTTAGAACTAGTTTAATTGACTATAACTCAGTTGGATTGAGTTATCTAATTACAACTCCAATAAACTCAATCTGGACCCCTAAAAATTAGGGATCACACTTACATGACTCCAGATAGACTTCCAAATCGAATTTCCTAAGATAACTAAGTCAACTTAACTTAGTTAACTATTACAAGTTGCTATGAGAAAAAAATTACAATTTAATTCACAATTTGATTCAAGGACAAATTAAATTGGAATTTCTAGATGCTATTTTTAACATTTCTTATTTCTATTTTCAACAGATCCAATTAAGGGTGACTAGGGAATGTCGCCAGGTAATTGAAACGAAAATATGGGTGAGAATCCTTTTCCTTAAAAAAAATTGTACATTTTCCAAAAGAATATAAAAATGGTTTGGGATGTACAAACACGGAGATGGGTACCCCATGAAAATGACATCCTGGGTAATGATGCAAGTAATATTTTTTGTTGAAGGTGGTGGCCCCATTGGTTGGTTTCAGTGTGAGGTTGGTGAGGCGGATGTAGTGATGTAGATGGGATATTTTGTATGGAGGGATGATAGGCCAAATGTAGAACACAAGAGTGCATTCAACTTTATCCAACAAAAACTAAATGGGACGACCCTAGAGTGGGGTTGGTAAGAAATACGTAAAGAAGAGGAGAATGAGGCTAATCTTCAAGACATGCAAATGAGATGGATCTTGGGCCTGAGTGGATGGTCATGGATCCCGATAGTGTATGGTGATCTATAAAATGAGGTGATCCATGTATAGGGAGGTGACCATCCCCATACAAAATTGAATGGTGACTCGTTTCCTCATGATGGGTATAGGGTCAGAAACCAAAGAGGTGTAAGCGATGGGGTAGATGGAACCAACTTTATGAAGCTCGTTGATTTTGAGTTTGATCGCTTTGGCTCTGGAAGGGTGGAGTTGTCATTGTTTCTGCCTAACGAGGCAAGCATATGGCCATGTGTCGATGTAGTGTTCTATGATAATAGGACTAATACCGAGCATCTCCGAGTAAGACCAAGAAAACACATCCCTATATTCTTAGTAGAGGGTTTTGTATGAGGCCACTTTGTCTGGGGAGGATGATTCCCCCAATGAGATTTCCTCAACTACGCCTGGTTTGAAAAAAATATTTATCTTGACGGTGGGTGATATATTGGACTTATTCCCTTCCTCAAATGCGTCTAGTGCAGGAATGGGATTCTTGAACCAATCTACTTGTCCTAGGGGTAGAAAGTCCTTTGTTTCTACTATGCAGATGTTGTGACTTGGTGCCTGAGTAGGTGAGAATGGTTTCTTTGGTAAGAAGAAAGAGTGGTGGCATACAACATCTGAAGGGCAGTCTAGTTCCATCATGGCCTCTAGAATATCTTCATTTGAGTGAAAAAAATGGTATAAAGGTGTTAAAGTCTGTTGGAGGTCATGAGGATGGGATTGGGATATAGAGGTTCTAGTTGAGAAACAAGAAAAAAACTTGGTGGTCGCTGTTGTAGAACCCAATGATGTTGACAATGCATAGATTACATGGGTTTGCATAGTCACGGGGTGGGGAGGGAGGCACCACCTTTGTGGTGGGTGCAAAATCTTGAAACCAAAAAACAATGAGTAGACAACACAAATCATGGTTCCTACAGTTGAGAAAATGGATCATATTTGGTGTTGTGTGTCGTCAGCACCAGGTGGTGGTAAGATTTCTCTCATGGGTTCTGGAGGGTAGTTGCCAGTACTCACGTAATATATGGTTTTTTTTGTGGTGTCTCATGTAGCCACTGGTGATGGGATTATTAAGGTGTTGGTGAGGGGTGGCTATCATGGGTTGGTTTAGGGTTTGTTATTCATTTGGACAGACTCTGAAGTCCCAACATTATATTGTCACATATGAGGAAATGCTTCGCGAAATCGAGGAAGGGTTGGAGAAAACCGAGTATGATGGTTCCACATACAAATGTGACAATTATGGTGTTTGCACTTGGTTATATTGCCAGAGACAACTTGAGGGACCTGGTACCATTTCTGAAGTTCCTGCAAATCAATACACCAGTTAATTATATCTCTGGGTTCATCACATAAGGTGCAGAGGGAGGTAGGTTGGGGTGTCACTAATTTTGGTTGCCTCCTTGTATGATGGGAGGTTGTGTGGCCATGGGTGTAAGAGGAATGTGATCATGAAGCTTCTTCCTCAAAGGAACAAAAAATGGTTTTGGACCCATTGTCTATCACTAATGTAGTGGCAAGTGATTGGGTTGCAGTATTGTTTTCAGCAAGGGCTTCCAATACATCTTGATAATGAGGAATTTCAGGACAATGATGAGTGTAATGTTCGTACTCTATGAATATAGTGCATGCATGGTTAGTGTGTAATATCTTATTTCCCAATGGGGTGGCCTTTTCTCCTAAGGATGAAGGTGGAGCTACTAGCGTTGTTGGGGCACGAATAAGGGCTTTTAAGTCTTTTGAATTTTGGCACAAGTTGGTAGGGTGTCCTACTACTTCGCATAAAGCACATGGTGGTGGTACTCTAGGTGAGGCAGTGTTTGAGGCCTACACCTTCTTTCCTTTTTTCTTATCCCTCTTGTTAGCCATATTTACAATGTGAGGGTTGCCATGACTTGATGTGAAATAAAAATAGGTGGGGGATATAGATAGGGCGTTTGAGTGATAATGTAGGGTAGGAATGTTGAGTCAATAATCACAACAGTAGGGGCATCCAAAGCTAGTTCTTGGGATTGCGATGTGTTTGACGAACTCATCATGCACAATAGGGTTGGAGGGGGGGACTCTAATAGGGGTGGGTCTTCAGGGTATGTGCCAAGTAAAAATGATGGTTTGAACATCCCTAGGGTTGTTTTCAATAAAAGTTGTAATCAACTCTCTGTGGGATCCTACGAAAGGTAACACCCTATCAGGAGAGTTTGTGGTCTTTTTCTCAAAGTGTGTGAGTTGATCTACCGTAACGATTTTCCCGTCTTTGGGGAACATCATGATACGTAATACAGAAGATGTCATTGCAGTCATATCATACATGTAGCTAAGACCCAGAAAGATGTTGTAATCAAGTTGGGCATTAAGGACTTCTATGTTGATGAGAACGGTTTTGCTGACAAGTTCTATTGGTACATCCTAAAAAAGTCCTACGGTGGTTGATGGATGTCCGTCGTATGCTCGAAGGGTAATGGGTGATGGTTTTAGTTTGGGAGAACCCAACTTCTACCAAACTGACTTTGAAATGATGTGTGTAGATGCCCCCTTGTCAACAATGCAATGATGGATGTTGATGTTTCGAATGGTGGCCATAATTTGGAAGGCGATGATGGATGGAAGGCATGGGGTAGGGTTATCCAAGTCGAAAGCCATCAGACGAGAATTGATTGGTTTGATGGCTCCTAACACGGAAAGAAGGGCTTTTTGTTTGGGTGGGAAAGTTTGAGAAACTTCCAGTGTTGACATGGTCGATCAAGTCACATCATTTTTCAAAGACAATAAAAAATGCCCAAGTAGATGAATCTCACAAAAAGGAGGATTGAAAAGGTACTTGATCATTTCTCAAGATATAATTCATTTGTAATTTTCTTCTTAATTAGTAAAATGTCATTCTTTCATCGCGTTACAAAGTCTATTGCATATATATGTGTGTGTGTGTGTGTGAAATTGTGGTATCTCACACATTTTCTTATTTATTTTCCAAAATCTAGTTGAACTCTTATTGGTTTGATTGTATGCAGGTTTTAGAGTCCACTGCTTCCCCCTTGTTTAACTAGAATCATTAATAAATCAACATAAAATGAGTCCGCTCCTTCCTCCCTTCATCTTGCCCACCCTCTGTAAATCAAAACATTCCTCACATAACCTAAAACAACATAACGAATTATAAGAAATATTGCATTTGCAACATAATATCTAGACTTTACTTTAAATGGAAATAAAACTCTACTCAAACTACATTAACAATAATCCATTAACTCAAACACCCAGGGTTTTTAAAATTAATTAAATAAAACAATATAAAACTAATTTTGCACTTTAATTTATTTAATAGTGAAATTAAATAATAATAATAAAAACTTATTACATTAATAATAATAAAACCTAATCCCACGGGGCTTTGGATTGATGGTGAATGGGTGCGCTGTTAAGGCACTCCTTGCGATAGGTCACTGGTTCAATTCCCCGTGGGTACTTAGTTTAGTCTTAACCTAGAAAAAAAATAATAATAAAACCTAACTAACATAAAAATTGTTAAAGAGAACCTAAAAATAAGCAAACTACACAAGCTTACAACCAATAAACATTAACTAAAATTAAATTAGATTAAGCAATAATTCTAGATTAAAAAAAACAATTCATAACTTAGTAATTACGTTTATAATAATATTATAATTAAAATAAATAATAAAACTTATTACAGTTATAATAATTAAACCTAACTATCATTAAAAAAAAAAAAATTAAAAACCTAAAAATAAAAATAAACAATATGCACAAACTTAAAATCAATAAACATTAACTTAAAATTAAAAATTAAGTTAAGAATTAAGAATAACAATTTATAAACAAAAATAATTATATTTAATTAAAATATAATAAATTATGAAGAATCTTTTTAATAAAATTAAGAACACAAAAAAGTAATACATTAAATAATAAATTGATAAATTACAAGAATTAATTATAAAAATATCATTAAAACAAAGTAAAAATAAAAATAAAATTAAAATATTCTACTCATTCACATAGTCGGCTTACCAACTTGACAACTCACCTATATCATATTTATTGCGTACTATTCACTTCTTTGTAAATCAGTTCTAATGATGAATCTTGGTTTAAACTCCAAACGTCGACGAATAAAAAATAAACACTGTGGAATATCCAAATTTAGCTTCTCAATAAAATGAGTTAATAAACTCGAGATTTTTCCCTATTTTATTCATTTTTTCATGTGTTTGTATTTGTTTTTGTTTTTTTGTTTTTTTTGTTTTTATAATCATTTCTCTTTCTTTTAGAAAATTCTTTATTATTTCTGGTTGATATATGAGCCACTCTTTCACCAATATCACCTTAAAACTTTTCCTTTATAGTGATTTGTGATGTTTTATATCTGATTTCTTTGTTTTGTTTTTTTTAAATGTTTTAGGCTACCACACTATTGTTTTAATAGAACTAGCATGCTCAAGGAGATTTTTTAGCACGATCCATATCATTGCACATATGAAGATTTTCTCTGCAACCATGATGTTAGGACCAAAAACCATGTGCATTTCCTTTTATAGTTTCTGGTGACAGGACCAAAGATATACATGTTTTACGCACCACAAAGTTATTCAGATTTGTTTATAAGGATATGGGGATGTTCTCATTTAAACTATTATTATACAACATTTATCCATTTATTGGTCTAGGTCTAAATAAAATAATTGTACTTGAAACTTGTATCCATGATATAAGCAATCCTATAATAATCCAATAGTGTTGGTGACAAATTTGAGAATGTGTTAGTAAGGGATGTAAAGAAGACTTTCAATGTAGGCCCTTAAATATGCAATGAAATGGATATGGCTAAGAAACTCCTTTAGAATGCCAAGCCATGGGAGAGAGGTGCTTCAAAAGGCATGATAGTTAAACTACTTAAAAAATCTTTGTTTTGTGTATCAAGTACACATGATTATTAAATTAAAGATTATCATGTATTATTAAATTAAAGATTATCATGTTTAGAAAGCAAGGGACAAAGGGGTTAAAGCATTAGGAGAGGAAGGAAGTTATAAAAGTTCATCAAATTATAGGTAGATGGCATGGTTAAAAGGAAAGAAAATCAATTTGTAAGGATATCTTTTACGAAGAATAACTCTTTGGCTAAAAGTCAAAGAACTCGGGACATTATCTAGTCATAAAGAGGACACTAATCATCATTCTCGTAATTTAGAATAGCAAGTGAAACACAATAGCAATAATGCCAATGTAATAACTAGTGTTTCAAAAACAAGAAAGTCCAGTAAGGGGAGACTAACACCCCATACAGTAATATACTACAATTACAATGGGGTTGCAACTCAAGCTTTTTCCCTTTAACATTTTTAGACTACTTATTGGATTTGATGTCCCATGCTAATTAATTTGAACCTTTTGGCATGGACAATGGAACTTTAGGGGGCTTATTTGTCTTAACAAAAAACTAATCATTAAGAATTTTATGCATGGGCATAACATGGGTGTTTGTGTAAGGGCTTGTGTAAGTTTGGAGCTTTTCTTATCATTGATCACTCCTTAGTTAAAAGTCAAGGAGCTTGTCTTATGATTGATCACTCCTTGGTTAAAATTCGAGGAGTTTGGGCCATTTGTTTGGCTCCTTGTATATCAGTGCATACGCATGAAAGCAAGGTTTTTAAATTCAAAGTTAGCAATACTCATTGGAGGTTTTCTAGTAAATGAAAGACACTAAAGTACCTTTCTTGGGATTGTAATGTTGTGACCATTGGAGAGGAAATTTATGCATAAGAGATTTCATTATGTTTTGTTTAAGTCACCTACAGGGCATCTAATAATTTGTGAATGGGTGTACTATTAAGGCACTCCTTATGTGATGGTGGGTTTAAAACCTCTACCCACTACCTAGTCTTCACACACATTTAAAATCTTTGATTGACAATTATATAGATTTTATATGTTTATTGTTTAAAGAGTTATCCTTTATGTGTTATGTGAAGTTTGTAGTTTTTTGCAAGATGTAACAAAGCTAAATATAATTTTGAACTCATTATATATATATATATATATATAATTTTCCCTAAAATGTATTTTATTTAATTTAAGTGTGTTTTTAATGAAAATGATAAAAATGATAAATAATATATTATACTATTTCCATGATTTCTAACACCTTTATAATTTGATATGAAATATGAATATATAACAATGAAATATGAACCACACTTGTTGATTCAAAATGAGTTGACAAATGTATTTTGATGTGATTATCACCGAAAACTTATCTTAAAAAACTTGATATGGATCACAAAAGCCTCAATTCAGTAATAATTATCATTTCAATTATATATTAGAAAATATAAATGTATACATGTATTACTGATACAAGCAAGCATTTGTGTGTTTGTTATTGAACCAAAAAAATCCTTACCATGAGACAGTGTAAGTCTATTCAAACAACCATGCACATTTGAAGAGATTTAAAAAACATTGTAATATTTATTCAATTTTTGTTTTATAAGCATCCAAAGCAATAACAAATAGACAAATCTATTTCCTTTTTACATAATGGCCAAAACATACATTATAATGGAACAAACAAACATAAATTGTAATTTATTTTTGTATGTAGTTAAAACTGAATCCAAAATCAACAAAATTCAGGAAACAATGAACTCTCTCTGGTAGGAACTACAGAATGGACTAAAAGCATTTCCTGTAAACAATTGAAGAGCCACATTCGTCGTATTCTGCTCGTGTTACCAACAACTGCACAAGCCAACAATGCAATTAGTCACAAGTATGTGCGCTAATTTTTAATGAATCGATTAACCAAATAATTAGAATGATGTTATATGATATTAGAATCTTATTATTAGTTAATGTAAACAACAAAAACTATAGTTCCATAGTTGGCGATTTCTTCAAGTAGAGTAGGGTATTGTTCTTAGGATAAAATTGCTAAGGTTAAGCAGGCAGCTCATAGGTTGCATTTGTACATGAGACTACATCCACTTTTCTTAAATTAATAAAATCAAAACATACTTGCAGCCAAAGGCATGACTAGTTTGTGATTAACTTTAAACCATTGACCAAGGTTTTATTATCAGTTTGGACTTCAATCCTACAAATTTTTATTAAATTTAGATTATCAGTTTGGACTTGAATCTTACAATTTTTTATTATATGTTTATCACTGAATAAATTATGACAGACTCGGTCAGGTCATTTAGGACCAACCCTTTACAATGCATAGATAAGACCTTTTGGGACCAACTTGATAAGGTCTTTCTAGGACCTGGCTTAGAAGGCTCCCTTCTAGGACCGGAGCTCTACTTAGAGCTGACCTCTTATGACTGGGGCTCTACTTAGATAAGACATTTTATTTGGCAAAGGGTATTTTACCTTTGGAAAGCTCAGGGAAGACCTTTCAGGGCCAGACTGCCAGTGCGGTATAGTCCTTTTAGGATTGAAGTTTTGCTTAGATAATATTTTCAGGAGTTTTCTGAGATTCAAAGAGATGAGGTTTAGTGCACATTCTCGGTGATTTTAGCAGAATAACTACAAGCTAGACAATAAAAGAAATTCTGTGCTTTGTGATTAGCCCATCAGTTATGTTTCTTGGAGAATAAAAAATTGTGTTGAGAAATTTCATCCCTATCGGAAACAATACCTGGGAGGTATTTTCAGGTCTCAGCACAATAACATACTTCATTATAAGAATTAAGCAACTGATGAAAATCATTTTTTGCAATTAAATAAGGCCCATTTGCTAGAGTTTCATGATGCAAGATTCCAATCATTTCAACCTTAGGTTATATTTGAAGTGTTGAATTGTGTCTGATATGATATTTCTGATTTCAAGAAGATGGTGGGGGAGGACTACCTGTTGGAATGTGCTGAGAGAAGCCAGAGTGGAGCCTCCAATCCAGACACTGTATTTTCTCTCCGGAGGAGCAACCACCTTGATCTTCATGCCATCTGAAGCAAGAGCTGTGATCTCTTTGTTCAAACGATCAGCAATGCCTGGAAACATAGTAGATCCTCCACTCAAAACTATGTTTCCACTCAAGTCCTTTTGGATATTCTCTTCACATTTCATAATAGAGCTGTATGTAGTTTCATGTATCCCTGGAGCTTCTATCCCAATGTGAGCAGGCTGGAACAAAACCTCTGGACACCTAAATCTTTCAGAGCCAATTGTAATCACTTGCCCATCTGGAAGCTCATAATTATTTTCCAATGCTGTAGAGGTCTTTGCCAGTTCCATGTCCTTTTCATAATCCACTGCAACATATCCCAAATTTTCCTTTATGTCTCGAACAATTTCTTGTTCTGCTGTTGTGGTGAAAGAGTAGCCTTTCTCTGTTAGCATCTTGCATAGTGCATTAGTTATGTCTCTACCTGCAAGGTCTACTCTATTGATTGCATTCGAGAGGGCATTGCCTTCATAGATGGGAACAACATAAGTGACACCATCTCCAGAATCGAGAACAATACCTGAACAGAATTTGGGATTTGAAAATATAAATATATTGTTTAAAATATGTATCCAGTATAACATCTTTTAAGCTCATCAATCTCATACCATTCACCAGAACAAATAAATTTAGTTTAGAAAAAATAAAACTTTTTAAATGATTCAAATGTGAAGATTTCAAAGAAGTTTATTACAGAGGTACTTTAATATTCAAAGAATTAGGAGGAAATAGTATTAGAGGCTGCAAACCTGTAGTTCTTCCACTGGCATAAAGAGAAAGCACAGCTTCAATAGCAATATACATGGCAGGAGTGCTAAAGCTCTCAAACATGATTTCTGTCATCCTCTCTCTGTTTGCCTTTGGATTCAGAGGAGACTCTGTAAGCAAAACTGGCTGATCCTCCGAGGCAACATGAAGCTCGTTGTTGAACATGTGCTGCCAGATTTTCTCCATGTCATCCCAGTTGTCAATGATTCCGTGCTCGAGTGGATATGTCAAGGTCAGAATATCCCTCTTGCACAGTGCTTCGTCACCAACATATGCATCCTTCTGTCCCATGCCAACCATGACACCAGTGTGCCTCGGAAAACCCACCAGACTAGGGAAAACTGCCCTCGGAGATTCATCCCCTGCAAATCCAGCCTTCAAAAACCAAACCATTACCAACTTAGTACCGCCAGAACGGATTTTTCTTGAATACATCATATAGTTATACTGTCTAATTCTTGTAAAATGGACTCAGCACCCTGCACTCTGGATTTTTTTTAAACCGACTGTATAGAATACACAACTTAAATATCTAATTTTAACAAACATCTATTAGATTCCATATTAGATTCCACATAAAACTGACCATTAATATACTTGAAAAAAAACTAAAACTTGGAAAAGTTAAACTAAGGTATGCATAAGCAAGCCAAGGTATAATCCACTCTTACATAAACAATAACCCAATCTTAGCTGAAAACTAGATCAGATAAGATGCATTTTTCAAACAGGCTAAGGTATGCATAAGCAAGCCAAGGCATAACCCTCTCTTACATAAACAATAACCCAATCTTAGCTGAAAACTAGATCAGATAAGATGCATTTTTCAAACAAGAAATTTCAGGAACACTGGAAAATTAGTAGGCTCTGCTCGTTTGACCTTGGCAACCAGAACTAATCTATATTTGTCTTAAATGTATTATTCACTTTACAAATTGCTTGGTTGATAAATTTTTCTCTGTAGATAATAAATATCAAAAAAATCTTGTTGGTCAGTGCAATCGGGTGTCCAGTTCTTCTTTTCTTATGGCCAACCCTTTTGACCCCTGGAAAATAATGAGGCATGCCTGGTATTAAAACGCCTAATCTAGCTTTGTTAACATCAAACCACTAACCATTTTGTTTAAGAAAATAGATTCCACCGTATCTATTTTGGTTGGAGTGGACGTTTCAAGTTTACAACAAAACTCAAAAAGTAGATTCAAAAATTAATTATTGGAGTTCAGACATGATTCACCGTATCTATTTTTGAGTAGACGTTTCAAATCTACAACAAAACAAAAATAAATACCATAGAATCCTATCCGAACTCCAATAATCAAAATAGCCACCACAAAAATCTTAAAACGATCATTGATTTAAGAAAAATTATTAATACCTTTTATTTTATATAGTGAAACCATCATGATTGGTTGGTAAGATATTTATCCTTAAGCCCTGAAGTTCTAAGGTCGTCAAAAAAATCTTACTAAGGTCGGAAGAAAAAATCTTACCGCTTGTGGGTAAAAGCATTTATTTTTCAAGGGCGAGGTCCCAAGAACAAACCTTGTCGCCGGTGTTCAAAGTTACCTAACATATGAAACAAAACCAGTTACCTCTAAACAAAATCTGATTACCTATGTGGGTGGTTATGCATACCTTGATTGTCCCAGATCCATTGTCACACACAACTGCCTGGACTGGTTCTCCATCCTCCATGACTATAAGGTTATAGATAGTTTACAGCAAGATGCTGCCAACAAAAAACAAAATGTCTAAAAATATACCCAATACAGATATTATTATAAAAAATTAAAAGCTGTGGTCAAGTTTTACTAGTATAATTAATTGAGGATGGAGGATGGGTCTGGTTAGCCAGGCTATCTAGTATTAAATTTTACCCGGGGTTGTTGTGACTTGTGCTAAGGGAGGAGATATGTTAAAAAATCCAGTCAGCTAAAGGCGAGTGTCGGCCAGGCCCAATACGATTCCTATCTCCAGTAACTTTAATGACTTAGATGCTCCTGAAAAATCACAAACAATTTTAAAAAATAAAGGAAAAACAAGACTACTCAAACTTTGATATGATTGCCCAGACAAACTCAAGACTCAATTCAGAAAACAGAGTTTTATCACTTCAAAAAATATGCTTCTGATCGGTAATGTCTGCATATATAGACTGTGTAAACAGAGTTTTATCACTTCAAAATATAAGCTTCTGATTGGTAATGTCTGCATATATAGACTGTGTATTCATGCCTGCTATCACCTGGATAAGCATCAGTCTTAAAAAGAGAACACGCTGCCAAAAGAGAGCACTGAGTAACCGAAATCTAAAGTTGACCGGCATCTTTTGAAGAAGCTGGGTATCTTTTCAGGCCCATCAGAGGGAATTCGCCCTGCTCCCCCTCCCGAATTTATCTGAATCCGTTTCATATCATCGCAGAGACTTTAAAAAAATAAATGAAATGAAAAGTAGATGCTGTTGTATGTGGTTTATTCGTTGTGCCCAGAATAAAAATCCATCACCTCTGGATGCTGTTGTATGTGGTTTATTCGTTGTGGCCACAATAAAAATCCATCACCTCTGTTTGAAGGCAGCTCCAAATTAGCTTAGTTACTGTTTTCAATTATAAAATGTTAAAAGTGGTTTTTGCCATATTTCTAGTATATTTGATTTATGCATTGCTGAATATATTCTTGGAATTGCAGTGGCAGTAGCTGGTTTTAATCTTCAGTAATTCACTATAATAAAAAAAAATCATAAAATATTAAAACAGGCCGAATTTAAATTAGATGGTGATCAGCCCAACCGTAAAAAATAAGATTCTTCCTTTTTTTTTAAAAGAAGTGGCCCAAGTATATTATGCTGAATGTGGATTGTGATGAACAGAAGTCTGAGGAGATATTAAGTGTCCCTTTTTTTTTGAAGTGGCCAAAGTAGATTATGCTGAATGTGGATTGTGATGAACAGAAGGCTGACGAGATATTAAGTATATTGAATGTTGATTGTGACAAATTTGTTAGCTGAGGAGATATTAAATATATATCGAATGTTGATTGTGATAAATTTGTTGAATTGTAGTCATTTTTTAAAAACAAAAGTATTTTAACAAGTTAATCATAAAAATTTAACACACATTTTTTATTTTTATTTTGTTTAAAATTAGAAGTTTTTAAATATCAATTTAATGTCTATAGGCTTTCTATGTGGGATTAATTTTGTTTTCTGTTTGTTTTTAAAGTTATTATATTGTTTGTTATATGTATATCAAATGTACTCTTTTGTAGAAAATTTTAGGGTTTCTCTATTTTATCTTTTTTGTTTTTAAAATTTCAATGTAAAACTTCCCAAGTATTTTGCTGTGACTGAATAGATTTAATGGAAAAATTACACACATATATATTTAAAATAATTATATGATTTTCTTTATTTATTATAAATTCAATAATTGATTAAAAACTAAAATGTCAAAATCTCAATTTTAAAATAATTATTCAGAAATTAACCTGAAAAATTAAAGTAATGAATTTTGCTTATAATATTTTTATTTATTATTAATCATAATAAATATTAAGAATGATCAAATTTATTAAATATGATTTAAAATTTTATATGCCGTAAATTTAAAATTGTATAAAGTTAAAATTAAAATAAATGAAAATTAGTTTATTAATAATTTTTTTAATTATAATTTATTTGATATTTTTAATATTATGTTGTTTAAATAATAACATATATTTTACAATTTAATATAAGAGAAGAGATGGTAAGTTGAACAATATAATAGTTTTTTATATTTTAAAAATGTAATAATTCAATGTGATTAAGATGTGTGAATGGGATCCCAAAATAAGTTCCCAACACCAAAAACCTCTTCAATATGGGGTGAATGGGCTCCCCAATTGACCATTCAATGTTCAATGGTTCCCCAAAGTGTGGTTCTATTATATAATCTTCAAATGACTCTCTACCAAGTGGGAATATGAGGCTCCAATATTGAAACTCTAACATTTAAAGACCATCAAATGGCTTACCTTTTTTTATAAGCAATAACTATAGATTATATATATATATATATATATATATATATATATATATATATGTGGACAAAGAGGAATTGTTAAAACAAATATCCTCAAAAAATTGGTTTGATATTTATCCGAAGGGCACTCCAAACATTACAAGATTTTCTTTTTCATCTCATATTACTCTTAAAATCACACCCCCCCCCCCCCAACATGTATAGGGCATCTGTGCATGACTTGTTTTCAAAGTCCACATTTAATGTTCCCATTTCCAAATTAGCCCTAATATTGAATATAGGTTAGCCCCAACAAGAAATGCATTTAGTTTCAGGCTTTTCTTAGAAAAACTCAAACCTATATAGATCAACTCAACAATATTTGTTTTCCAAAGTCTATACATACATACATACATACATATATGTATATATATACACTCCATGGAATTTCAAGATAGACGTCCTTTGATGTAGTGGAAAAAGAACAATTAATTAGAAAATGTAAGGCTTCCTTCTCAAGGGGATCTTAAATTTGTATAAAGAAATACTTCAACAAGAAATTAATTTTTTTTTCTTTCTTATGACTACTATTATTATTTTTTCTTTCATTTTCAATTTTAACCATAATGCAGTTCATAAATTTTATGATACAATTAGCAGGAATCTTGGTCATGAAAATTAATAATAAAATACCTATATATGATGGCTTGATTGCGGTGATCTTGACCACATGATTGGATATGCCACCTTGCCAACTGGGAAAGTTCATTTGACTTCCTAGCCCATGGAACCTCCACAGGTTCCCTAGCCCTCCGAGCCCAAGTCCAACCACAACCATAATGTGCATGAGATCTCAATCCAACACCTTCCCAACTACAAAATCCATTGTCTAAGTCCAAGTTTTCCCTGTCCCAGTTTCCTCCCATCTCTTAGCTTTCCTTATCCCCCTTCTTTGTTTATCCCAAAAGCTAAAAAAATAACCCCCTCCACCTCCCAACTCCCCTTGCACTTATGCCTCACCTATAAATAAATGCCACCTGCTTCATTTATGTCACTAACTCTTCACCCATGTTTTTCCTCGAGTTCCTCCCAGTTTCTCTTCTCCTTGAATTAATTTGAGGAAACCACCAAATCAAGGCTTCAAAGAGATAAATAATAAAATATTAATATTTAACCATGTCATTCAATCTTATGGATTCACAAAAATCCTATCAATTAAATATTAAATAATCACGTGAAAATATAATTTATGAATTATAAGTCAAACTTAAGGGTTAGATAAGAACTATTCAAGTTTAACTATTAAGAAATCTTAAGGCTAATCATAAGCTTGATCATTAATCAAGCTTAAGGTTAATTGTATCTTATTCACTAACCAAGATTAACCATTAATTAATCATCTATCATAATAGGCTACATTATATTGGCATATTCGTGCGAGGTGTAGGTATGTAGGTAGCATATGCATACATCATACGTATACTAATAACACTTATAAAAGCCAATCATAGAAGCAATCATTTAGCAGGTAGGTTAATAACTCAATAAAAGGTAATAAGATCAAGATGTGGGCACTATATAAACCCATCCTTCATAAAACTTCATCTAAAGGTTAGAGTAAAGAGGATACAAGTAGTCAAGAAGCAATATGACAATAAGACATGACACAATAGGGAGAAATATGTAGTAACCAAAACTTAAGTAAATCAACCAAGAATATCACTTCCCATCTAGAGTCCCCAATTAACCTATGCCATTTTATCCTCCCTAACATACTTCCGCTCCCATCTTATCCATCCCATGCTACAATAAAATATGGCATTAGCTATATTGATCTAATCATTGTTAGAACCAATATGGAAGAAGTGTCAACTATATTGACCTAACTTCCTCAATAAGCAACTGATAATCATCATTACACATCTAGGGTAGTGTGTCCATCATTGACCTCCAATGATTCTAGACTTGGAAGTTACATAGAGGAAAATGCCTCCAACCCTCCTCAAATACTAGGGTCAACACCCTAACATGAACCACACTATGACATTGGTTGGATAATTTTCATCAAATAATCTAGTCGAGTGGTCATGTCACTTGCAATTTTCACCTTACCCCATGTCATAATAGTGCATATCAAGTAGATACAAAATATAATAGAGCATGTACATCATACCGTTCCTTGTTGGATGTCTTGACATCCCCAGTCATTAGCATGGATCTTGGCTATCACATGGTCCCTTCTAATATGTAGGTTACCTCTCATCCAAGTATATACACAACAACAAATTATATATAGACAAGTGATCATAATCATCATGTTACTAGGTCCAATATCCTCATACCTAGACATCATAAGTAAACCATACATTGGATAAATCATTAACTATGATAATTCATACACTAGATAAATCATAACTAGATAAGTCATACATCAAATAAATCATACATTAAATACTTTAATCAACAAAAGAATAATCCATCAAGTTTTTTATATAATTAAGTTCATCTATCCAACTGAAATACATCAATATCACATAGTATTTATAAAAAACAACATGAAAATACAAATAGGGCCTTGGCATAGGTTAATATCTAGGTTAAAATGGGCATCATAAGTGGTCAAAAAGTGAGGGATCGTCATGACATAAATTATATGCATCCTCCCATGTAGCAAACCATTGGATAAACTTGTCCCATTGGACCTTAACTTGGTGCACAAGTGACATTTGAGTTGTCAAAACCTATGGTACAATATGTGTAACGGTTCAACCATAATGGTTCCCACATTAATACATATAATTCCATCCAATTGAGTTCGCGACGTTCATCAAAATAATATTGTCATAGAAAAAATACATGAAAAACCTCACGAGTTTTATACAAGTGGGGTGGTGGTACAAGACGATGGGAAACTAGTCCAATGTTCTCATTGATTTTAAAAGTTCTATAAATCAAGGTGACAACTTTGTCCCTTTCCCAAACGTAATGGTGTTATTGTTGGGTTGGACATGAATAAAATCTTGGTCTCCCACTTCATAACTTCTAATAGTCCTATGTGCATCAACATAACTCTTTTATCTATTCTATGTTTCCTTCAACCTTTGTCGAATATGCTTTACTTGTTCCTCCAATTTTTGGACCAATTTTGTCCCTATTATTACTCCATCCTCTAACCTTTCCCAACTTAGCAGTGTCCTACATGGCCTCCTATACATAGCTTGATAAGACGACATCCCAATCAAACTATGGCAACTGTTATTGTAGGCGAACTCTACCAACGATAGATAACTTTACCATTTAGTCTAGTTATACATAACATACATTATAAGAATTTATTCCATAAATTGATTTACTCTTCATTTATCCCATCTACTTTAAGAAGATATGTAATTCTCAAGTTCAACTAAGTCCCCAACACCAACTATATGCTTATCCAAAACCTAGACGTAAATCGAGATTCTATATCAGAGATGATGTCTGTGGGTAACCCATGTAGTTGGATAATTTTTCTTGTAAAAACTCATGCCACATCAATAACATCATAATTGTATCTCACTATGATGAAATGGGCACTTGTGGTTAGTTTATCAACTACAACCAAGATGGAAATGTGCCTTTTTGCTATGAGTGGAAACGCCACAATGAAATCCATGGGAATAACCTCCCATTTAGACATAGGGATGCAATGCAGTTGTAGGAGACCAACTAGGTGGCAATGATCAACCTTCACTCACTAAAATTCAACACACTTGATGAAAAATTGAACCAAGTCATGCTTCATGCCTACCAAAAACAAAATGTTCTTCGCGTCTACATACATCTTCTTCATGCTAGGATGTGCATAGTAGAGCTATCTATGACTTCTCAAGGATAGTTATTTATATACTCCCTACATCAGGGATGTACATCCTCCCTTGAAATATTAATAGTCCATTTGGTTCAAGGGCATATCCCACAAAATTTGGTTCTATCCAATTCCCACCCTAGAGTGTTGATGTAACCTTCATATACCAACTATCTTCAAATATTTTTCTAACACACACTCCCTCACATTGACCCTCAAGAGTACTAAGTAGAAGGTTTATGGCCTCCTATTAGTTCATCAACCACCATAATCTCCTTTCCCCTAATGTATAAATTCCTAAAACCATTGTCACTCATGAGTTTTCTCCATCATTTTTTTTTATCATTTAGATCCATCTAAGTGAAGAGATGCTTCAATCTCTCATATCAATTTTCATCTCAAAACTACTTGCAATGAGGTAGTGTATCCATAGATTTAAATCTAGCATCATTGTTGCTAATTATATGTCATGGGTAGCATACAACTTTGTTAAAAAATGAAACAATAAATTCTCACATTGATTTTTCCTCAATTAAATTGAGAAAACTCGAATTTCTACATTAGCAGACGAATTGGATGATGTTAACTTGTGTGACATGGCTTGTGTCACCTAGTTTAATCAATAAATTCGAGTTGGAGGAGTTAGAGTTCAGTTCTGCATGTGTGATTGCTAATTTGTAGCAATCAAGGTCAATTATCTCAAGTTGTTTTCAGTTAAACTAGTTCCAACTTTTGGAGGAACTAGTCGAAGGTTAGTTAAGCAGTGGGACTTTAGTCAAACTCGATGATCATCCAGTTAACTGGTCAATTAGTCCAACATAGCTAGTGCAATCAGAGAATTCGATTTACCTATTTGAGATGGAGATTCCAAGGCAGTATAACATCAATTGTAGACTAGTCTTGAGTGTACAATTGTTGCATGCATGCAGATGATCAGCCTAAGGAATTATACAATTCAATTAGAGGAGTTTCCTAAACAATAGGGGCTAATTCCTCGAGGAACAATGAAAAAAATAGGAGCTCAAGCCGAGGAAATTTTTGACTAAGTATGGGTTAGAGGTCTTCAGTGAGCAAAGAGATAGGTTGTGCACTTGCAGGGTGAGCTCAATTGAGGAAAGCAATTGTAATACATCTATATTCATTTGATTAATGCAAGCAACCATTGCGTTTTTTAGCAGATTACTTTCCCCAAATAAAAAATATTTGTTGCATGTGTGTTATTTCTTCTTGCATGTCTGAGATTTTTTTCTAAAATGTGAATTAGTGTTCGCATAGTAGTAGAGTAGGTTTGTCTTGTGATTTTGATTAAAAATTCATGATCAGCTACAAATCTGGCTAATTTCTACATGGTATCAAAGCTAGATTCATATTAGAGTACAAAATTCGAAGTTGTTTCTCAAAGGTTCTAATTTGAAGATCAATGTAGAAATATTTCTTCAGAGTTGAGAAGATGGCCTTCAATGGACTAAGGCTAGAGTATGCCTTGGAAGGCACCTCTAATTTTGTTGCATGGAAGGATCGTCATCTGTACACTATCATGGATATTACACTGGACAATTTGTCACAACATATATGATAATATTATACTAATAATATGAGATTCTACATTATTAAAATTTTATTAACTTTAAGATTTGTAGATTTAACTGTAATTAGTGCATGCATGTGAATGGAAATTATGCATAAAAGTAGAGAACAAAACAATAAGCTCAGACACACATAAAACATAAGATATTCTCTCTAGGAATCCCTTTTGAGAGAAAATTTAGCTCGAAGGTGAGGTCATTACTCTCTTTCTCTATCTGGAAATATGGCTGTAGGTACAAAGAAGTAATGCCTGTAGCCCATGGGCTACTACAGTGCAAAAATACTCGTTGTGTGCACTACCTCCTATCTCTCCTAGCTATATTTTCTCAACTATGGAACAAAATTCTCTCGAAATAATGGATTGCCTCTTCCTCCTAGTGGCCCAGTTAAAACACAACCTGATAGCCCACTAGTGGTTAATTTTGATTACATAAACTCTTAACTAGAGTTAAAATATAGACTCTTATAGAGTCTTTTGCATCATAATCACGTGGCTATCCCCTTTTCCATGAATAATGGTGGATGACATGGCATCCTGCCAAACTATAGATGTGAAAACAGGAAGGTCAACTTTTGAGTGGCATAACTTTTGCATACAGACTCGAATTGACATGCTTCTTGCATCGTTGGAAATATATTTGTGTGTAGAATAGCATGAAATGGTGTCCCATTAAATTTTTACCCCCAAGAAACATCGTTTGATGCCTCAAAACGCTCCTGAAAAGTTTTAAACCTTGTTTCACCAAACTCTGTCCCACTAGGAAAATTGGTCTTGTGAATTGATTCCTACAATTTTTCCACTCTAAATGCATCAAGATGGATGAAAAAAAATATAATGATCCAATCCGGATCACACCTTCCCATTTTGGGAGGCTTTTGGTCCCCAAAATCTTCTACTGAATTAGGTGAGGAAATGTTTTCTCCACCTTCTCTTTGATGTGCCATTTAGCTTTACCCGGAAGTTGTCCCTTCAACCTAATCTGCCAAAGGTCATGCTGCCCATGTCTTTTATTTTCTGAACCAATCTACAAAACTATATCTTTTGTCAACTCTGCCTGAGCATCTGGTGCCAAATCCTCCACTGAAGGTAGGACTTGTTAGTCTTCCTGATCTAGCATGGAAGGCTCATAGAGTTTAAAATTATCTACATTCACAACTAAGTAAATGCACATATATGGTGGTAAACTAAGTCGATAGGAATTATCACCCACCTTTTCCAGTATCTCTAAGGGATCATACCTCAAAGCCTTGATTTATTACTAGGCCCTTGCAACCTCTCCTTGTTTAACTATAACTATACTCTATCTCCCACCTTGAATGACTTCTATGTTCTGTGTCGATCATGCATGGCCTTATACTTCTCCTATGACTTCTGAAGTGTTTCTTGTACCTGTATATGGATATGCCTTATCTTCTCTATAATTTTTTCATCTCTCAAAGCATCTCCTATAATATCTTCCCTCACTCCTTGTTTCCCATATCCAATATCTAAAGCTAAAGGTGGCAAATATCCAAAACAAGTTTCAAATGGCGAATTTTCTATAGAAGTGTGAACTTCTATGTTAAAACAATGTTGTATATATACCATATTTTCATCCCAGACCTTCAGATGCTTCTAGTTGTATCCCCTTGGAAGATGCACCAAAGTCTTATTGACTACTTCTATTTGACCATCTGTCTATGGATGGAATGTTGTAGATCTCTTCAACTTTGTGTCCATCTTCTCCCACAATGTAGTCTAGAATGTATTGAGAAATCATGTATCACTGTCTAAAATGATGCTCCTTGGTATCCCAAATTTCACCCAAACCTATCCAAAGAATAAGTTTGTTTCTTCCTTCCCGCTGATGGTCTTTTTACAAGGCATCAAAACACACATCTTGTTGCCGTCAACTACCACAAATAGGTAGTCATGTCCCTTCCCAGTTTTCGGTAAACCTCCCACAAATTCCATGGAAATAATTTCCCAAGGATGAGTAGGTATAGGTAAGGGATGATATAAACCCCATTTCTTGTTGCTAAGCTTGATGGTACAACAAAACATGCATCCTCTTATGAACCTAGCTACCTTCTCTTGCATCTTGGGCCAATACACATACCTCTGCAAGTTAGCCACAATCTTCCCTACACCAAAGTTCCTTGCAACCTTGGAGGTGTGAGCCTATCTGATTAACTGCAATCACTCACATTTAGAAACACATAGCTTATCTAGCCTATAGAGTAACCCATCCTAGAGATGGTAGTCAATTGTTATCACCATTGTTCACATGCCTCTGAATTTGCAAATGCTGATACACATTCTTGAAGTCCTCATCCTCTAAATATGACTAGTTGTATGCAATATCATGGGTGAATGACTCCATGTGCATAAGAGTCCCCAAAGCTGTAATATTTGATGTGGGTGGCCTTGAAAGCATGTCGGCCAACTTGTTGGTGTTTCCCTTCTTATACTTGATCACCAAATGAAACTGTTGTAAAAACCCCACCCATTTGTAATTCCTAGTCTATTGTGTCCTACTCTAGGCCTGTAAGTATTGTAACGAATGGTGATTTGTGTGGATTACTCTCTCCTTTCCCATCATATATTGCTTCCACTTCCTCATAGCTTGCACCATGGCATAGATCTCCTTGTTGTAGGTAGGGTAGTTATGGATTTCCCCATGAAATACTTCAGCATGGTAGCATATAGGCCTTCCTCCTTGCATCAAGACAACTCTCATATCATACCCATTCACATATGTATCCACTTCAAAGGATCACTGCAAGTTTGGTAATACTAGAACTAGTGCTTGGTTGATCTTCTTCTTTAGCTCTTTGAAATCCCTTTGCTAACCTTTCCCCATTGGAAACTATTTCCACTTGTTGTTATGGCATGGAGTGGTGTTGCTACCACTAAAAAATGAGGCTATGAATTTCCTTAGGTACTATGTTGCCCCATTGAAACTCCCGACCTCATAAAAATTAGTAGGCACTGACCATTTCATGATGGCATCTAGCTTGGAAGGATCTATCTTCAGTTCTCCTCCATCAATAACGCACCCAAAATACAATAAGGACTGCTGCACAAACTCACTCTTCTTGATATTTTCTAGCAGTTGGTGCTTCTTTAATGTTTCCAACACTTGTTTCAAATGTGAAATATTCTCCTCTCGGGTAGCACTATATACCAGTATATCATCCAAATAGATAATAATAAATGAATCTATAAAAGGGAGTGGTACATCATTCATTAATCTCATCAATATAGTTGGTGCATTGCATAGGCCAAACGACATGACTAACCACTCATACAAACCTTGCCTAGCTTTGGAGGAGGTCTTTCAAGTATCTTCTTTGATCGAGGAGGATCTTGTTAGATCAGTTGCACAGGTTCAGTTTCGTCATCAACATTCAGTGTCCAGTATCTTCAGCTTCGACAGTGATGTTTATGGTTCAAGTTGTCTGATGATGTCAATGGTTGATGTGGGTTTTTATGGTGTTTAGTACCTGGTTGTTGACATGTGTTCATCATCAGTTCTGCCAGGGTATGTTTGTCAATTTTGGTCCATGGTTATCATCATGTGGGTTGTATGTCGCCTTGTGACAACTTGTTGTAAAAGGGTGTAAAATTTTAAAGACTAAACCCTAAACATAAATGTATAAACCTACCTACAAAACTATGGTGGACAAACAAACCTAATTCAAACCTAAACCCATTAAACTAAAACCTAATGCAAACTACACCATGCATTAAAATGCATTAACCTAAGTCTAAACACTTTCAGACCATTACAAAATACATTGCAAACCCATTGTAATAAACATTACAAAACAAATGTATTAAAACCTAAGTCTCGGGCCATTACAAACCATTTAAAACAATACAAAATATATAACAGGTCCCTAACCACGGGCTTTAAACCACGTTGGAACTGCAGGCATGTGAACATAAGGTGGCAGAATGCGTAGTTAGAAGGTGGTCTCTGCCATTTGGGTTGACATTTGTGGTCAAGGTTAGACATGTGAACAACTATGCAAACCATGGTGGGGAGATCGCGTCGGAACCACCAAACTATCCACCAACCATCACTGCGCATGAGATCAGTTAGGGTGAGTCACCAAAACCGCCAACCTGGAGGTTACTACAAACAGTTTATCACTTGATCACATGCATTGTCCATGCTTCCTCCGCCCGGGTAGCTAACTGCTAATGGATTCATGCTTATCCAAAGTTCTAAATTGGGTTTTTAATTTTATTTTTGGATATCAATTAATTCCTAAATGGTGAATGTCACTATGTGACATTAAAACTTAACCATAAACCCTAATTTAACACGAAGGAGCATCTGGTTCATTCTTAAACTCTGCAAGTGGGAGTTCGAATGCATCTGGAGGGTTATAAAGGTAGTTTGGTGCTTTGAAGAGAGGAGATAGTGGTTTTAAGTTTTATGTGTAGATTCTGGAGGATATAGACTATTTTTGTTTTCAATGTAACAGGAGCATCCAGAGTTGGAATTGGGAACCGTGACAGGCGTTGGAAAGCTATTTCAGAGATATTTCTTGTGACAGTGACTAGAAGTTCCTATGTGCACATTCAATCTAGTTAATTTTTTATGTAATTGACCTCATGGGATTCAATCCTAATAAAGCAGTTGCCCATCTTGAAAGCAGACACGGAGACGTAGTCCATCAGGGCAATCTTGCTGTCTGGTATTGTTGTGTTTTTGCTATTTTTCACTTCTATTTTACATCTTTCTTATGTTTCTAATCTGTTGTAAAGTCTTTCTTCTCAAGCAGATCTCACAGTTAAAGCACTTTAAGTTAACATTCAGTTCACTATTGGCATTAATAAATTCTACTTCATTTTAACATATGATCATTTCAAACCATATAATTTGGTGTCAAAGCAGGTTGCATTTGTAGAATTTGTCAGTGAAAGTTAACTAGGTAAAAGTCACAACGTGGAGAAGGAATCCTCGAGGAGATTAATCCAGAGATTGGAAGCGAAGAGTCGCTCATAAGTCGACCATGATAGGATTTGATGCAAGTGAAAATCCCGAAACTAAGATGAGCGAGGAACAATTTCGACAAGCATTATTGAGTATGTAGTAGATGTTGGGAAAAATTTACGAAGATAAGAAGGTGAGAGATGCAGCTTCTTCTTCCAAGACATTTAAGAAGGACAAAGGTAAAGGCAAGGCTAATAAACCTCCTTCACCTCCATCATCTCCATCATCATCATCTTCTTATTCTTCTTCTAGTGCAAAATCTGAAACTTAAGAAAACATCTCTTTTAAAACTTGATGTAAAATTTGAGTTACCTATTTATGATGGTGAGATGAATCCTGAAAAGATAGATAACATAATTAAGCAGTTAGAAGTGTATTATCGTATTCATAACATTTCTGATGACAAAACAAAAATTTAGTTAGCTACACTTAGAATGGGGGGAACAACTTTAATATGGTGGGAAAGTAAAACTCGGATAGATGTAAAGAGAAAAGGTAAAGTCATCTCTTCATGGTCTAAGTCTTTAAAAGCTCTTAGGAAACAATTATATCCTTTAGGATACACGCAGAAAGATGTTATTGATTGGCAACATTTGAGGCAAGGTAAAGGGAAAAGTGTTCAAGAGTTTAATCAGGAGTTCAGAAAGAAAGAATTGGCACTTGGTATTTAATGGATACACGTGAAACTTTATTAAAATACATCGTCAGTTTACATTCATATTTGCAGCATACATTATTGATGTTTAATCCTGATGATTTTGATGAAGTGTGTGTTCAAGACATACATATTGAATCAAGTGGCAGACCATTCAAATTTTCACTGCAAACATCCAAACAGTTGGAAATCAAGGATTCCAATGATAGTAAGGAGAAGAACAATTCGAAGAGAAAGAAATCAACGATAGCTCAGAAGGAAAGACCTACTTGTTCTCATTGCCAGAGAATTGGTCATGAGGAATCTAAGTGTTGGAAACTTCATCTAGAACTTAAGCCCAAAAAGTTCCTTAAATAGAAGGATGAAAATAAAGCAATTGTAGCTGTCCAGCAAGATCTAGGTTCCAATTCAGGTGATGAAAGGAGGATAACTGTCATAGTTTCAACAGGTAACAGGTAAAACTTCTGACACTGGTTCAAGTTCGAATACTATTGCATATTCATCAAACATAAATCCTTCAAATGAGGATAAAAGGGTTGAATTATTTAACATAAGGATAACTTATAAGCACACAAAGATAGATACAATGTTTGATAGTGGATCACAGGCAAATTTAATATCTGAATATTTAGTTAAGAACTTAGGTTTGGAGACATGGAATCATCCAAGACCTTACCCATTAGGATGGCTAAATAAATCAACTTAGATAAAAGTCACAAAATAGTGTCGATTAAGATTTTCCATTACAACTAATTGCATTGATGAAGTGGAATTAGATGTGGTTCCAGTAGACATATGTGGAGTTGTCTTAGGAAGTCCTTATCTTTATGATCGTGATGCAATATTTTATAGAATAGAGAATAAGTATCACCTTAAGAAAGATGGGGTTGAATTTATTGTTAGGGCACATCAAAGTAAAAATCACTTGAATTTAGTTGTTGCTAATCGGATAAAGCGATTAATAAGTTCAAATAAGAGATTTGTAATCATGTGTGTAAAGGAACAACATTAGAATCAACAAGATGTTTTTTCAGGTTATGAGTCTCAACTTAAAGATAGTTTGATCAAAGAGGTAGAAATTTTTCCAGTTCTATTTAAAGAAAACAAACATCTTACTCATAAGCAGGGAATACAACATGAGTTACAATTGATGCCTAAAACTCCTCTTCCTAATGTCAGAATGAATCAATTCAGTCCAAGTTTGGAAGTTAACAATTATAGGGATGCAGGTCAGTATTGGGGAAAGTCAATGTTAAGTTTCTCTTGTATTGTGTCACCATTTCATGTTTCAAACAATTTGGAAGCCTCTTTTCAAGTGGAGAGGAAGCCTATTTGTTTTCATATCAAAGCCTTTTCTAAAGTAGTGTCAAAGTATTCAATACATATAAGGGAAACTTGTGCATCAGGGGAAAGTCCTAATCAATGGAAACATCATTTAATAAATGAAGAAACAATGATTCAAACAATTCAATAACCACTTCAATACTTTCAAAAACAAACTAAGTTGCAGCAGCTGTCACCTTATAGTTTGATGGGTTTGTTGCAGCAAGTTCACTTAGTACTTAGGAATCAGGAAAGTATATCAAGTCAAGTAGTTGGTTTGATGTCAAAAATGTTTTTGATTGTCTTTGTCATTCCGCAATATACATTGTTAATACATGTCAATAGTACTGAACAATATCCTGTAGAGATTGTTTTGAAAGATGTTTATGAATCACTAATTCATGGTACTTCATGAAAAGAATTCAATTTCCATGTTCATAATAGGTTGTTTGACCATCTTCGCAAGTTGTGCATACTACAAATGGATGGAAAAGTTCACATATTCAAAATGTGCCATGATCAGCATAATCAGGGTCATCACTTTCAAATGATTGATCGAATATATTGGTACATCATCAAGGCAAGGTGGAAAGTAAGGGAGCTCTACCCTCACCTGCTATTTGTCTAGTGTGGTCCAAAAGTTTTCAAGTGGAGAGGATTGATCCAAGAGGATCTTTTCAGATTAGTTGCACAGGTTCAGTTTCATTGTCATCATTCAATGTCCGGTATCTTCAGCTTCGACAGTGATGTTTATGGTTTAGGTTGTATGATGATGTCAATGGTCTATGTGGATTTTTATGGTGTTTAGTACCTGGTTGTCGACAATTATTCGTCGTCAGTTCTGCCAGGGTATGTTTTTCAATTTTGGTCCATGGTTATCATCATGTGGGTTGTACGTCGCCTTGTGACAACTTGTTGTAAAAGGGTGTAAAATTTTAAATACTAAACCCTAAACATAAATGTATAAACCTACCTACAAAACTATGGTGGACAAACAAACCTAATTCAAACCTAAACCCATTAAACTAAAACCTAATGCACACTACACCATGCATTAAAATGAATTAACCTAAGTCTAAACACTTTTAGACCATTACAAAATACATTAAAAACCCATTGTAATAAACATTACAAAACAAATGTATTAAAACCTAAGTCTCGGGCCATTACAAACCATTTAAAACAATACAAAATATATAACATATCCATAACTGCGAGGTTTAGATCGCACCGAAACTGCGGGCATGTGAAAACAAGGTGGTAGACCGCGTAGTCAGAAGGTGGTCTCTGACGTTTGGGTTGACAATTGCGGTCAAGGTTAGACATGTGAACAAATATGCAAACCACGATGGGGAGACCGCGTTGGAACCACCGGACTATCCACCAACCATCACCCCACATGAGATTAGTTAGGGTGAGTCACTGGAACTGCTGGCCTGGAGATTACCACAAATGGTTTATCACCTGATCACATGCACTGTCCACACTTCCTCTGCCCGGTTAGTTAACCACTAACGGATTCGGGCTTATCCAAAGTTCTAAATTGGGTCTTTAATTGTATTTTTGGATATCAAATAATTCCTAAATGGTGAATGTCACTATGTGACATTAAAACTTAACCATAAACCCTAATTTAACCCTAAGGAGCAATTGGTTCATTCCTAAACTCTGCAAGTGGGAGTTTGAATGCATCTAGAGGGTTATAAAGGCAGTTTGGTGCTTTGAAGAGAGGAGAGAGTGGTTTTGAGTTTTATGTGTAGATTCTGGAGGATATAGACTGTTTTTGTTTTCAGTGTAACAGGAGCATCCAGAGTCGAAATTGGGAACCATGACAGGCGTTGGAAAGCTATTTTAGAGATATTTCTTGTGACAGTGACTAGAAGTGCCTGTGTGCACATTCAGACTAGTTAATTTTCTGTGTAATTGACCTCCTCAGATTCAATCCTAATAAAGTGGTCGCCCATCTTGAAAGCAGACCCGGAGACGTAGTCCATCGGGGACGAACTCCATAATCAATTTTACTATCTAGTATTGCTATGTTTTTGCAGTTTTTCACTTCTGTTTTACATCTTGCTTCTGTTTCTCATATGTTGTAAATTCTTTCTTCTCAAGCAGATCTCACAGTTAAAGCACTTCAAGTTCACATTCAGTTCACTATTGGCATTAATAAATTCTGCTTCAGTTTAACATATGATCATTTCAGATCATTCTTCTTTGACTTGAACCTGGTGATATCTAGACTTTAAGTCCAGCTTCGTGAAGTATTTTTCTTTCTGCAACTGATCCAATAGATCATTTACCCTAGGCAAGGGGTATCTATTCTTGAGCATGATTTGTTCAACTCCCTATAATCTATACACATCTACCAAGTCCCGTCCTTCTTTGGCACAATGATGATGGGTGACGCACATGGTGATGTACTCGGTCGAATGGCACCCTGTTTTAGCAGCTGTTGCGACTGTTCCTTTGTTGGACAATTGAAATTGTGTGCATGGACAGTGATCTGAAGGTTTTAACCTCGTACAGAAATTACCTGCATATGAATTCTAAAACAAAGAAAATAAATAATGCGAGAGCATAACACATAAAACACATATACATAGATATTTTCCCCTGGATCCCAAAACTGGGACTACCAGTGTGTTTTTTAATTATGATACTTTCAATGTTACAATACATATTTATGCATGTCGAAGCATCCAATACTATGGACCGAAAACCATCGCGTCCAAAACCATGGACCAAAAACCATCGCATCCAAAACCATGTGCGAAAATCATGCACAAAACCATAGGTAGGTCCGCCCAACCTAACATAGGGTCCAAAACGTCCCTATACTACTAGTGTAACCCCTTATTTTTATTAGTACAATCCCCTTATTATATTGTTGTGCCCATGTAGTCCCCATATTGTTATTATTGTGCCCCATAGAAACCCACTATTGTTATTATTGTGCCCTTACATTATTATTGTTATGTCGGCTCTGATTATACTATGACCCCTTAGAATCCTATATATAGAAAGGAGGTCTTTTCATTTGTATTAAGGAGGTTTCCCCCTCGAAGAGGCTTATTTCTAAGGCGTTCACCTATCTTTTCTATATTTTTGTGAGTTGGTTTCATAACATTTGGTAAAAAAGCTTTGGATTCTAGGGTTTTGCTGCTCCAAATAGGTCATTGTGGAATTTTTGCTATAACTTTTTGCCTGCGATGTTTCAGAAGCGAAATAAAAACCCATTTGAGAAGAAATTGCGCTGAACTTTAGGTCCGTATTTCAGATCTTGTCTCGCTATATTTTTGGAGATATGATCTGAGGAAGTTAGGGTTTTGGCAAGCTCCATAATTTCATCTAAAACAGGTCATCGTGGAAGTTACGCTATACCGATTCTGCTACGAAATTTCAGAAGCTAAAAAAAGACCCATTTGAGAAGCCATCAATCTAAACCTTAAATCTGAATTTTAGATCCCGTCTCACTACATTTGCGGAGATATAATCTGAGGAAGTTAGGGTTTTTGCAGACCCCCGAATTACATTCCAAACAGGTCACCTTGGTAAAATCATCATAATGTTCTCTCTGAGCATCAGATTCAATTTTCGTAACAAGCTATAGAAAGAGGATGGAATTTATTTTTTTAGATACCATTTTCAGAACCTAAGGTTGAAACAGTGACCCACGACACGTTCTACAAGTTTTCTCTACTGAACAAGTCTATAATTAGGTCATCACGGGAGATTGGGAATAAATCTTTCTTTAGGAATCCGATTGCGATCAGCCCTGCGGATTTAGAAAGAGGACCCAAAGGGCTATTACAGGCAGAAATGTTGGAACTTAAAGATCCAAAACTACAGAGTTACAGTTGTTCAAAGATCAAGCTCCTAAAATCAAGAAAAAGCATGTTGATGAAGTTTGATGGCAAGGATCTAGTAAATTGGATACTACAGATGGAGAAATATTTTGATCTACATGTGTACCACTGTTACAAAAGGTACATATTGCACTAATTATTTAGAGACAGATCAATTTTTAAGGTATAAAGCGCTTTGTTCTCGTAAACCACTTGTTAAATGGTCAATTTTCACAGAGGAAATGATAGCACATTATGAGGATACAAAGAGAAACACCTTCTTTAGCCAATAGATAAATCTCAAAAAAAATTGTTCAATGGTAGAGCACATTGAGGACTTTCAAAAATTGAATATAAGGAAAAATGATATTCCAGAGAAGCATAGGATTCATGACTCCATAGGGACTTTAAAGGATAACATTCAACATGAAGTTCGTCTTTGGGAACCTAATTCATTGTAGAATGCATTCAAGTTGGAAAGAAAAGTGGAAAGCAAAATTATGGCAACAAGGAAGTCTACCCCTCAAAACTATAAATATGGAAGTGTTGTTTCTCCTAGCCTTCCAGAACTTACAAGGTTGACACCACAACAATTGGAAGAAAAAAGAAGAAAAGGGCTTTGTTACAATTGTGATAGAAAATACATTAAAGGTCATAAGTGTGCTGAGAAGAAATTATTTTACATTGATTGTGAAGAGGAGGAAGAAAAGGATAAAGAAACATTAAAAGAAGAGGATATACACCAGGAACCAACCCTAGAGAAAGAAGAAATTAATCCGACCATATCTTGTAAAGCATTGGAAAGAATTACCACTCCTCAAACTCTTAAGATAGAAGGACATATCAAGAAGAAAAAGGTTCAAGAAGTGAAAGATCACATCAATAAAGAAAAAATGAATCTGACCATATCTTGTAATTCATTGGCAGAAATTACCACTCCTCAAGCTATCAATATAGAAGGACATATCAAGAAGAAAAAATGTTCAAGAAGTGAAAGATCACATCAAGCATCAAGAAATGAATCCGACCATATCTTGTAATGCATTGGAAGAAGTTACCACTCCTCAAACTATCAAGATAGAAGGACATATCAAGAAGAAAAAGGTAATAGTGTTGATTTATTTGGGCAGTAGCCATAATTTTATTCATTGTAAGATAGCCAAGGAATTGAATTGCTTCTTATATCCAGCACCATAGTGTCAAGTGATGGTTGCAAGTGGAGGAATCATAAATTGCTCTGTAAAGTGCCATAATATCAAGCTATCTATGGGAGAATATGTATTGAATAGCCCAATTCTTTCCATTCCAATGGGTGTTGCTGATGTTTTACTAGGAGTCCAATGGCTACAATCTTAGGGTACAATAGCTTTTAATTTTCAAGTACTTTTCTTGAAATTTTTCTGGGAAGGAAAGGAAGTTGAATTGAGGGGTATCGAAGGGAAACCAGGAAAGATAATCAACTCTAACATCATGATAAATCTTCTAAATAAAGAACAACGAGGCGTAATTGCACAATTATGTTTACTAGAGGGTCCCACATCGAAATCATGTATTTCTCCAGATCTCCAAAATGTTTTGGACAACCATTCCAAGGTATTTGAGACTCCCAAAGGCATCCCACCTATTTGTGATCATGATCATGCTATTCATTTGATTCCAGGAAGTGTTCCTCCAAAAATTAGGCCTTACAAATATCCATATGCCCAAAGGAGCAGGAACTCATTCAAAAGTTGCAGAAGATCCCAATTCAAACAGTATCGCGAGAACTTGACAATGAAGGAAAAATCATATTGGAACCTGAAACAGTCACAGAACCAAGAAATCGACAGCTAAAAAGTAGATAAATTTAAAAGTATCTCATCAAGTGGAAGAACTTACCCACTGAAGATTCAACATTGGAGGACAAGAATTTATACAGAAGCATCAAGAACTAGTCAAGTGTTGAGGACAACACTTTTTGAAGGAGAGGGGCATGTTAGGTCCCTATACTACTAGTGTAACCCCTTATTGTTATTAGTACAATCCCCTTATTATATTTTTGTGCCTATGTAGTCCCCATATTTTTATAATTGTGCCCCATAGAAGCTCACTATTGTTATTATTATGCCCTTACATTATTATTGTTATGTCGGCTCTGATTATATTATGACCCCTTAGACTCCTATATATAAAAAGGAGGTCTTGTCATTTGTATCATCCAAGAATTGTTCATTTGTGTAATGTAAAGGAGGTTTCCCCCTTGAAGAGGCTTATTTCTAAGGCGTTCACCTATATTTTCTATATTTTTGTTTTTTTGGTTTCATAACACCCATAGAGTGGGGTTACCTGCACCCCTCAAACCCCCTGTGACTCCCCTCGCTGCGCAATCGGTGCAACGAAAGGGGGGGCTACGCCCCCCTTCTAATCCCTGGTTAATTATGTGGGCTAGTTGTGGGAAGAATATAACACAACCCAACATGGTCTAGTGAAGGCATCTGCAAGTGTGTTGACATTGATGTCAACAATCACGCTAGGGAGTTGTGTTGGGCAGTTGGCATTGCCTAACTGATTGGTAGGAGTGTTGGCGTTGATGTCAATCAGCCAAACTTAGATGCTTATTACAATAGATGCTGGTAGTGATGGCCCAGGATGTAAGTCCATGGGAGCTACAAGCCTCATGCTAAGGACACATTGTGGATGTGATTCCTAGTTTTCTAGAGAGTTCAGGAGTAGAAGATTGACAGTAAGGTTGGATCCATGTTTTAAGGTAGCATATGGGCTCAACGGCTAATAACACCCCTTCCATTAGAAATTTCTCTAGAAGAGCTTTCCAACGATATGTGGAAGTCCAAAAATGGACTCGTGAGTCAAAATTTATGACCTACTGAAGTTCAAGGTGTTAAAGCCTTAAGGAGGGAAGAATCTTGCATATCCGCAAGTCCCACAAATCAGAGGTGCAATGAGATTAAAGATCGGAGGCCAAGCCATCCCGACAATCGATGATCAAAGGTTCTAAGGTGAATCACACAACGAATGAAATTTGGCGATTAGTGATTAGAGATCCCACATATCAGAAGTCCCAACAATATCGATGATTCCATATCAGAGGATCCGCAAGCATTGCATATAGGTGATCCCGCATATTGGAGGTCCCAAAGAATCGCAATTGGAGATTAGAGGATCAATGGTGCAGCATAACAACAATGTGCGATATGTGATTTGTGATATCACATATCAGAGGTCCCGACAGTTGACGCATAGTGGTGCATCAAAGATCAGCGATTGGCAGTTTCATATATGACAACCATTGGATTTTGTCGATCAACAAATGTCTATTGAGTTAAAATGTCGGGATTGTGCCTTCAGTGTTAAAGAACTAGGGAGAGGCTAATGATAATTAATAAAGGAATTCATCGCAAAATAAAGGTTAGCGAGGCATTTTCTCTCTCCTCTAAGAAGGACACATGGTGGCATCCGATTGGGCCCAATAAGGATAGATGGAAGGGTCTAGTAGGCTCCGATAAGGGCACATGGAAGAAGGTGATGGGCTCCGATGAGGACACATGGAAGTGTTTGGTTGGCTTTGATAAGGACAGAAGGCAGTATCGAGGAGATCAAATGAGGACAAGTGGCAAGATCTCTTTGGTTTCAATAAGGGATAGATGGCTTCTTATGTCAGCATGACATCATGGTACAGAGGGGCATGTGGTAGGCTATTTCAGTGTTTATGGATGGACTAATGGGCCATATCTGAGTGACATGTGTCAATGGTCAGAAGATGCCATGTGGCAGGTGATGACATCACATAGGTGATCGACAATTGAAGGTTTGCAATGGTTGGCTCATGTGCCACATTGAAATTTCGCTGGGATGCGGGAGGGGGGATATCATGCAGTTGAAAAGTTTTAAGGAACCAAGGGATAGGGCTGAAAAGAGGGTCATGTCAGTAATCGACGATGAAAGGTTTGTGGCTATTGGCATGTTGGTCACAAAATGGAAAACGTCGATAAGGGGGCTCCGATATGAGACTAGTGCATGGTCTGGGAGAAACTTGGAAAACCAAGGGCACAATGCATAACAAAGGGAGTGTAGCCCTTGATGGGAATCTAAAAGATTTAGCGCTTTAAGGTTAATCCCTAGGTCACAACCTTCGGTCCTGTGGTGAGAAATGCACGGCAAGGGCTAAGCAACACGGAGCTAGGAAATCGAAGATCGGCGATTGATGATGTATGGTTGCTAGCATATGTGCAACAAGTGAAAAGCATAGATAAGGGGGCTCCAATAGTGTTTAGCATTGGTTATAAATTAAACACAGGATCAAAGGCATAGAGCCTTAACAAAGGAAAAAAGACTCCCTGCACGTCATTGAAAGAATTAGCACCTTAGGACTTGGCACCTGGTCATCGCCCTCGATCCTGTGAAGGGAAATTCAAAAAAAGGGCCAAGAATGATTGGAATTCTTTGGTTTCACATGTCTGTTTGTGAATGAAATTCCGATAGAGGATAAGATTCGATGGTGCTATGTAGTGTAAATCCTCCAATAATGCAGCAGTACAAAGGTGTATTAATGGTGTATGGGTCGACAGCTTCAGGAGTGAATGCGTAACAAAGGTTTTGTCACATGATGAATGGCGACTGTCATGGATTAGTCAAAGGTCTCTCAGAACAAGGCAACAAGGACAATGGTCCACAAAATGTCCATGCTTGAAGTAAAAAGAAACCATGCTAAAGTGTTGTCAAGCTCTGTGAGCTGTGAACGGGTATGGAGAGTCTTAGTGATGGGAGAGCTACAAATAGAAAGGACTGTGCATGGCTTAAGTAAGCAGGTGGACTGAGAATTAATTCTTAGTATGGAGAAGGAAGTCAGATCAGTCAGGTGCCCATTTTCAGTGAATGCATTGGTAAAGACCAAGTTCAACATAGACATCAAAATGCAGGGCCATGTCGAGGTACAATGCGCAGTGTTGACACAAGACAGTTTGGCAGCATCGATCGGGGAGACAATAGAGGAACAAAACCTAGGAGCTCGATTGAGCATGAGGGGGAAATAATATTTTTTCCATAGAGCCAAGGGAAAAGAGCTTTGAGTAAGTGCATTACTAGGAGAGGTTCTATAAGAGCTAGTTTTGGGTGTAAACGCTGACAAAGTTTTAGCAGAAGAAAAGAGACCCCGAGAGCAACACTCTATGTTTTAGGCTGAAGGTTCCTGTGCTATGTGTGTGAAGGACAATAGTTTCCTGTGTTATGTGTAAGGCTAAAGTGCCTGTGCATTGTGTTGAAGGGCAAAAGTTCTTGTGAGAAAAGTCTGATAGTTGAGCCTGTGTGAAGCAAGGCCGGGAGCCAAGCTTGCGCTATGGAAAGCAAGAGGAAGAGAGAATAGTGACTGTTATTTGGAGCAGAGAGCAGAGGGCTAAGAGTGACTATTGTTGAGAGGATCATAGGGCTGCTGAACAGTGTTGCAGAGAGATGCAAAGTGCAACAAAGTGAGCAAAGGACAAAGTTGTTATTAGGCAAAGTTGCTTCCAAACTACATAGAACAACCAATTCTTGTTTGAATTTGGGTTGGTTCCTACAATATAGGAATTTGGTGCTTCCATCCCTAGTGGAGATTAGGAAGGCTTGGGGGTTGGTGCCTCCTGCAAGTTGGTTCTTGCATAAATCCAAGGAGTTGCAAGTTGGTGCTTGCATAAATCCAAGGAGCTGGAAGTTGGTGCTTGCAAAAAATCCATGAGGTCGGTGCCTCATATGGTGCTTATGTTAAGATGGACATGTGTCCACAAATAGAGGGAGTTGGTGCTTTCTGCTAGTCAGTGCTAGCAAATAATCAAATGGAGTTGGTGCTTCCTGTGAGTGGGTACCCACAAAAATAGATTGATGTAATAGAGTGGGTGCTCTTAATTTACATCAAATAACAACAACAAGATTTGTGACTTTTTCTCGAAAGGGTTTCCATGTGGAAAACTTGTGTCTATTTGTATGATGCTTATGGTTTGTGTGCTTGTATGTTGAGTTAGTGTTTCTGCCACATTATATATTGTTGCTGGTTATATGGATGAATGCCAAGTTAAATAAGAAAAGTAAATTGACATAAATAAGTTAAAATTAGTATTAATATTGATTCAACCCCCTCTCAGTATTAACATTGTTTTCAACATTCTTCACCTTCCTTGCTTCTATAACAGACTACTTGTACAACCCAATATTTGGCAATGGGGAGTCTAGCCATAACTAGATATCATGCTCCACTTCTCTCTTAGGTGGTAACCCTTTAAGCTCTCTGAACACATCCATTTATGGCAGTAACAACTCCTCCAATTGTTGTTTTTATTTCTTAGTACACCCCTCCAGGGATGTCTTGCCTCTTATTAAATCTTCAGACTAAATTTCTCTTAAAAACAATAAAACATACTTCTTGCTAGAAATGATCAATTTCTTGGCTTGGTTGGCACTTACCAGTGAAATTCTTGACTTTCCTTTGTGAGCATTGATTATGAACGATTTTCCATCCTTGACGAGCCAGTATTGGTTGCCTCTCCTCATGAATATGTATCTCACATGTGCATATATGGACTCCCAAACATGACTCCACATACATAAAGGGGAACCATATGTAGGTTTAATTCATCAATAAAATCAACACTGATAGCAAATCTATTTTTACACTATTTTGTTACCTTCAAATTTGCATCCTTATTTACCCATCCCAATGGATATGTTTTGGATGATCACAAACTTCTAGCCCAAAATTCTTGACCAACTCTGCTAAAATGAGATTCACCTGTGATCTTGAGTCAAATAGAGCATAAATATTTGTCTTGTTCACCTATATCTTTATATTGAAGAGTTTGGTCATTTATTTCTCTTCCTGTTGCTAACGGCTACTCAGATTCACCTCCTTCTAGATTGACATATAGATGATCTTCTCATACATGTCTGAGCTTCTTTCAACTTGGTTGCTCGAATATGTAGCCATGAATCTCTTTTTCTTGTTATCTTTCTTCTTGTTCTTCGGGTTTATCTCTGGATGCAACTTCCACCATTTTTCCTCTGTATGGCCATCAATTTTGCAGTGGTTGCTAGGATATTTGCACTAGTGTGTTGTGGTTGTCATCTTCTTGTATTTTCCTCAGTTTTCTTCTTCTCCTCCTTAGAAGCTTCTTGTTTCTCCTTCTACTTTGATCCACTTAATTGCGCTCTCTTAAGGCCTATGTTTTCTAGGTACTGTCTCTGCACACAAGCCTCATCCACTGATTTGGGCTTGAAAAAAATCACTTTCTCACACAGATGGAAGTGCAGACCCCCAAAAGACTTGAGGAGTAGATATGGGTTCTTTGGAGAGATACCCAACATTATAGCCATCTTCTTGAATTTCGCGGTGTACTCCTAAATGCTTTGGCCTGAATTTCGCCTGAAGTAATGGCATCGGATCCAATGGTCCTCCACGTACCCAATGGGTCCTCCACGTACCCAATGGGATAAAAATGTGACTTAATGAGGGTTTTGAAATCTTCCCACTTAGTCATTGTAGGTTCTCCCTCCAACCTCAGGGTTTTCGTGTGGCTCTCCCACCAAGTTAGTGCATGGTTATCTAATTTCAACCAAGTGAATGAGATATTTTTCCCTTCCTCGATCTAAATAAAATTATAGTTGTTTAAACCAGTGGTTCATCTTCAGAATGTTGACCTCACTATGGTATGGCTTGATATCGACTTTTTCTTCCATTTTAAACAGGGGCTGTTATTGGTTCAGGACACTTGATCTGGGTTGATCTTTTTCGGGTCCTTTCTTCGACTGGTTCTCCATTTCTCCCTAATTTTTTGATCCCCATTCTTATTTTTCCTCTGAATTCAAACCCCCCATATTTTCCAAATATCCCTATATTATTTATTAATGCCACCTTGAGGAGGTGTTCATTTTGGTTTATATCCGTGACTTGTTGTTTGAGCCACGAAAAATTCATCTCTGCAGGATCACAAGGTTCATTTACAGATTCATTGACCATGATTAGGGTTTTACAATTTTCAACCCCATCGACCTACATCCCCTGAAATATCCATAAATACCGAAAGAAAATGACTCTGATAACAATTTATTTGTAAATTTCTGTGGACATTCCATTGGACATTTCATCACAATAGATATGATAATATTATATTAAAAATATGATATTCTACAGTATTACAGTTTTATTAAACTTTAAGATATGTATATTTAATTGAAATTAGTGCATGCATGCGAATGGAAATTATGAAGAAAAGTAGAAAACAAAAAAATAAACTCACACACACATAAGACACAAGATATGTTCTCTAGGAAACCCTTTCGGAAGAAAACCTGATTGGAAGGTGAGGTTATTTCTCTCTCTTTCTCTGTTTGGAAATAAGGGTGTAGGTACAAAGAAGTAATGCCTATGGCCCGTGGGATGTTATAGTGCATAGATCCTCTCTATGTGCTCTACATATTATCTTGCCTAACTATATTTTCTTAGCTATGGAACAAAATTATCTCGAAAAAATGGAATGTCTCTTCCTCCTAGTGGTCTGGTTATAACACATTCTGATAGCCTTCTAGTGATTAAATTTGACTACGTCAACTCTTAAATAGAGTTACAATATTGCATATTCTAGAGTCTTTACATCATAATCACGTGGCTATCCCATTTTCCATGAATAATGGAGGCTGAAGTGGCATCCTTCCAAACTATGTGTGAAAACAGGAAGGTCAACTTCTGAGTGGCATAACTTTTACATACAAAATCTGATTGATGTGCTTCTTCGGCCGTTGGAAATATCTCTATGTGTAGAATAACATGAAATGATGTTATAGTAAAGAAACATATTTTTACCCCCCAAAAATGTCGCTTGATGCCTCAAAATTCTCCCAGAAGGTTTCAAACCATGTTTCCCCAAACTGGGTCCGGCTTCCTCCACTTTTTCTAGTCCAAATGCATTGATATGGATGAAAAACAATATAATGATCCTATCTAGATAATATCACATGGAGGTAGTATTGGATGATAATGGATTGCTAGAATACATCAAGACAGATGTTGGAAAAGCTCAAGCTTCTGATGTCCATAACCATTCTCAGTGGAAGAAAGATGTAGCCAAGGCAAGGGGAGTAATATTGGAGGGAGTACGGGATCATATTGTCTCGAATATACATAGAAAATAAGCTTTGTTTGCGATGTGGAAAGAACTGACATAATTGTTCAAGAATAATAGTGACCACATGAAGTTGGTGCTCAAGGAAAAACTTCGAAGTATCAATATGAAGAAGAATGACACAATTCCACACAATCTAAGCAAGTTTACATAGTGTCATGATGAACTTGGTGGGGGTAAGAAGAAAGATTTGCCAAAAATTAAATTCTACAATTGTCATCAATTTGGGCATTATGCCATGAAGTATCCACACAAGAAGGAAAGAAAGAAGACCTTAGGAGGAGTGGCAGGTGAATCTTTGGCTTCACTGTTTGAGATTGAATTTACCCTCATTTCATACATGACCAACAAAATCATGGGCACATGTGGTTCTTATACTCAAGTGCATCATTCCACATGACAAGGTGTAGATATTTTTTCAGTGACCTAGAGGAGAAATATTTTCATATGCACATAGAGATGGAATACGACAAAAGGTATAGCGTGACTGAGATTGGTACAGTCATCTTTCAGAGGGAGTCAGGCCCCCCCTGAGACTCAAGGATGTTATGTTCATTCTGGGCCTAAAGAAAAATCTCGTCTCTGTTCCAATCTTGGAAGACCGTGGTTATGATGTGATCTTCAGCAAAGGAAAGGCATTCCTGAGACACATAGCCACAGGACAAGTGAAGCAAATAAGGGTTGGTGTGAAGAACCTGTAAAAGCTAGATGTGGAGGATTGTGCTGCATTGAGAATTTAGTTGCATTTAAGGTTTTTCGAGTTGCATCGCTAAGACTTGAAAACTGAAACATAACTCAAGATCAACTTTAAAATGAATTCAATCAACCTAAGGCACATTTGAAATTACGATCACATCTAGAAGGACTAGGCTAGAGACGTGTTCCAACGTCTTTAAACCTAGCAGTTGTCATTAGCTTCGACATTAGACAACGCTAGTACAGATTTGTGCTCCCCGTACTGTCGAGTATATAACAGGAGACCCCACTAGGATGAAATCCTTAAATCCTTTGGAAATTGATACAACCGCCTTGCAAACATGATACACCGAACACAACATTCGGGGAGATTGCCTGCTCGTACTTCTTGGTTTGCGGGAGGTATTTTGCAGTTCACGGTTGCCCGGTAATCATGTTTACCTAAATCATCCAGAACAATGATTTGATATTTTTGACTCATTAAACTTAAAAGATCATTCGAGCACGTTTCCTTTCAAGCTCGTTTCCAATCGAAAGTGATAGAGTCATCTTTGTTTCTTTCTTGACTCTTAAAAAATGACAGAGCACCAGTCTTTTATGCGTCTTAATAATTGATTTTCCCATGATCCAAAACACCCTGTTAGTCTTTTTCTGAGACCAAATCGTGAGTTTCCATTAAAATAAATTTTTAAAGCCTTGAAGTTAATTGTTCTATCAACTAAGACAAGGCCATCATGGTTGAACCATCTGGTTCACCCAATTCCTCTTCCTCTCCTCCGTCTGAAAGATTGTCTGAGGAGTCATTTCCTGAGTTACCAGAGTCACTCGAGGACCAATATGTTGAACTCGCAACTGTTTTGAGGATTAAACCTTTATCATCTCATCCTCTACCCACTTTCGATACTAGGTCATCCGCTGATCTTGGCCGGAATCTCCTCACAACCCTCTTGTTCAGGGAAAACAGGTCCATGAGCCATATGTTCAAGGACAATAGGTCCCATATCCATATGTCCAAGGTCAATAGGCTCAATAGACTTTTAACCCGTATGTTGCTTATCATCGACCTATGGCTGGACAGTTCCAAGGTATTCAAGGTCAAAATCCTCCCTATGGTCAAGGTAATCTGCAATGTGGGCAACCTTAGATGCCATATGGCCAAAATCCCCAACTGTGGGGACAAAATCCTTACTAGCAGGGATGGGCTCGTCCCTATTGGCCCGCTTATCAACCTCCCATGCCTTTTAACACCCAATTGCCTTTCTTGGCTACACTCGAATTGCCAGATGTATCTCATCTTACGAATGATCCAATCCCTCATTCGTCGTACTAGCCTCTGGTGCCGTCCAAGATACCAAGTGATTGCTCAAAGTTTGATGGGAAAGCTAAAGAATATCCTCAAGCCCATGTGATGACATATCACCTCTGGTGCTCATCGAACTCGTACGTGGACGATTCCAATCGTCTCTGTCTTTTCCAACAAACCCTCACGGGTGCTGCAGCAAAGTCGTACATCGAACTACCTCGAAGTACTTACCATGACTTTAACTCTTTAGTCATGGCTTTCCTCACGCATTTTCAACTGCCAGTTCACTATGAAACTGGAACCTATTTTCTCACATCACTTAAGCAAGATACTGCGACACACATCTCTGATCATATCCATGAATGGAGACATAGACGCCGCCTGATCAAATTCGAGATTGCTGATCAGTTGCTCACTGAATGGTTCACTAAATCATTCGTGGCCCCAATTTCTCGCGATATAGCTATGGGTGGATGTGTCACTCAAGAGCAGGACATCGCTCGTGCCTAGTACTTGGATGTAGTTTACTCTCAGTCTGGCACTTTGTACGAGTTATTACCTAATGCTCTGCGGCCATCATCCGATCCTGCATCATCAAAGTCACCAATTGTTCCTCCAATTGATGCAGTTATTTTTTCAATATCCCAGACCCCTGCTGAAACTTCTTCCAAACAGAATTTGGTCTCAAATTTTGTTCCTAATAGTTCATCCCATAATCTACTTGGCCCTGGTAAAACCTCAGAGGTCCACGCTGTCCAGCCTACTGCAGCGGACAAATCCTCGAAAGGAAAGAAGAAAGTCAAAGGCAAAGCTAAATCCGATGCCCCAAAACAGGGTCCTCCCAAATCGTCTGCTAGCAAATCTTCACAACAGAAACCTAAGTATCCCTGCCTCATTTGCGAGGAAGATCACTACACTAAGGATTGTCCCTGACGATCTGAAGTTAGTCGCCTGCTCAAAGGGACCCATGCTATCCTCAAAGAGCCGTTTCTATCACAACAGACCAAAATGGTAGACCAACCCCAATCTGTTTCCTCCGGATCTCAAGTGTTCATGATGAGTATGCCTATTAATGTGGCTACTAGGTCAAAAGACTATCAAACTCCAGCTCTGGTAGCTGGGAAAGAGAAAGAAGTTACACCTTCTTCTTCTACCTCTAGTTCTAGCCCTTGGTATATTGAGTGCCTTAACCCTGATTCCTCTATATGGCCACCCTCTCGAGGTGTGCTGTGGAAATCCTCATATAATCCCAATGCCCGAGCTACTCAGCACTGCAATATTTTTGAAGATTTGGCTCAGGCACCGTCAGTCATGTCGGCTCTCAAGGTACTCCAAAGTTTCCTGTCACAACGGAAATATTTTTTGTCAGTTATCGGGGGCATTGATCCCACCAATTCCAATTTTATATGTTTTGATCTAGAGAACCATGTTCCGTGACTCCCTCATCAAAATTCCTTTCTTATTCAGGTAATCATCAATGAGAAGACCATCCACCAAACTGTCATCGATGAAGGTGCTTCCACCTACATCATGTAGACCACATGTTGGAAGGCTATTGGTTCTCCTACGCTAAACCAATCTTCGAACACTTTGGAAGCTTTCGATGGGCATGATTCGCGACCCTTTGGTGTCTTACCTAACCTTGCCATCACCCTGGAGGGCACGACAGTGCAAGTCAAAGTAGAAATTGTTAACGCCAATCTCAATTATAATCTTCTACGCGGTAAAAGTTGGACTCATGCCATGCATGCCATCGAATCCTCTTTATTTCATGTGATTCGTTTTCCCCATCAAGGGAAGATTGTCACCGTCGACAGTTGTCTTTCTTTTCCTCTTCCTCCTAAGATGGTAATGTTTGGTACATCAAGCACTCTGGTGCTCCCTATGAGAGTGTGGGGGTAGGTCTCTTCAAAAATTCTGCCTTAATGGGAATTTTTCCACTCCCACCTCCACATGTTGCCTTTGTCAACATGATCTTGATTAAATCTGATCCTTGGGTCATAACTGCAATGGACCTTGTTGATACCTAGGGCGAGGTTATGCCGCTTAGCCCCGCCGAAGTCAATTACGTGGAAATTGTTTCAACTTCGAACTCTGCATCCTCCGATTCTTCTATGTCGAAGACCTCTTTCGATATGTATTCACAATCCTTGTGGCTTGGCGCTTTGGAATCGCATGATCCCTTAGCTGAGACCTTCCTTGCTGATGAAGGTATCATGGAGATCATGTCTCTCGAGGAACCACCTCGAATCGATACTCATCATCGCTCCTCGTTCCTACCTCGCCTGGTGGTCATGTCTACTGCTTTCGAAAAGTCCTCTTCTCCATTTCCACCATCGATTGTTACTCATGAAGTATGGTTAGAAGGAAATCTGGGTAATATTACCCAAATGATGTTGATTGACATTTCTATCAAACCTGGTATTTTTGAACACATTCATATTGGGGTATCTTGTTCTCCAGATTTGATCAAGACATATATTCATCTATTTTAGGAATTCCATGATGTGTTTGCATGGTCCTACGAAGAAATGCCCAACATTGATCCTAGCATTGTGGTGCACGAAATACTAATGTATCCTAATGCAAATCCCGTTCATCAACTTCTTTGCCCGGTACACCCGAGGAAGGCCGCTGCTATTAAGGGTGAAGTTGAAAAGCTTCTCAAAGCTAGGTTCATCTATCCCTTCCCCCTTATATACTGGGTGTCCAATATTGTCCCAGTGACTAAAAAGCAGGGCACGATCTCAATCGTGCATGTCCTAAAGTCAACTATCCTACTCCCTTCATTGAACAAATCATTGATGAATGTGTTGGGAGTGAGATCTTTTCCTTTATGGACGGTTTTTTTGGTTACAACCAGATCAACATCGCATTGGCTGAGAAAGAAAAGGCAAACTTTATCTGTCCGTGGGGTGCATTCACGTACAAGAAGCTCCCTTTTGGCCTCAAAAATGCTAGAGCCACATTTCAGCAGGTGGTGTCCTATGCATTTCATGACATTCGCAACATTGTCCAGCCTTACTTGGATGACCTTCCCGCTCATTCTCGTAAGCACCAAGATCACCCAGACCATCTTCAGCTGATTTTTCTGTGCTACAGACACTATAACATTCGGTTAAACCCGCATAAATGTGTTTTCTGCATAGAATCGGGATGACTCCTTGGCTTCATCATTTCCAAGGATGGTATTTGCCTAGATCCGCTAAAAGTCGAGGCCATTGTAAATTTACCCCCTCCATCTTCACTGCACTGACTCCCAAGCCTGCAAGGAAAGGCCAACTTTCTCCGTCGTTTTATACCCAACTATGATGGGCTAGCCACAAGATTTACCTAGTTTCTCAAACAAGGAATGCCCTTTGTATGGGATGAGGTGGCCCAAAAATATTTTAACGATATCAAGGCCATCCTCATAAATTCTACTCTGTTGCACACACAGGCTTATTATCGATATTACTTCCTTTACCTAGCAGCAACCCCTAGCACCATTGATATGTTCTTGGTTCAAGACGATGACGAAGGCACAAACATGTAATCTACAACCTTAGTCGGAATCTCCTCGACACTGAAATGCGTTATGCACATGTCAAGAAGTTGGCTTTGACTATTGTTCAATTTTTTCAACGCTTTCAGCACTATATCCTTTTTCGCACGACTACAATGATTTTTGAATGCAACTCCATGACCTATATCCTGACTCGTAAGTTGCTAGGGGGCAAGTATTCTAAATGGATCGTAATCTTGCAAGAATTTGATTTGGTATTCACTACAGCCAAATCTAAGAAGTCACTTGTTTTCGCTGAATTGATTTGTTCCCTTCCCTCCAAGTCTCTCCCTGTTAGTGTAGATGAACAGCTTCCAGATGAGACCCTTTTCCTGATTAGGACCCTTGATCCATGGTGCGGTGATATCATCGTGTATTCTAGTCTGCGTTGACCAAGGATGATTGCTGAAGCATTCGACATCACTCCCAACCCTACCGTATTATTGGCAGTACTTTATACCGTGTTGGTCTCGATTCAGTTCTTCGTTGATGTCTTACGATCGAGGAAGCTGAAAGAGTTCTCAATGACTATCACTCTAGGTCATGTGGTGGTCATATGTCTGGTTACGCTACAGGTCAACAAATTCTTCACAGTGGTTATTTTCAGCCATATATCTTCAAGGACTGCATTCTTGTTGTTCACAATTGCCACGAATGCCAAATTTACCAACACAAGACGTATGCCCCACCCACTCACCTACACCCCATCATTACTGTTGGTCCCTTTGCCAAATGGGGCATCGATTATATGACATGTGACCCTCGTTCGATTGGGAGGCATGGTTATATTATCGTCGTTGTGGATTATTTCACCAAATGAGCCAAAGCGATGCCTACATACTCTGCAGATGGTAAGACAGCAGCTCAATTCCTTTTTAACCATGTTATTTCTAGTTTCGATGTACCTCAAGCCATTGTCACAGACCATGGCTCCCATTTCAGAGATTACATGATGGCTGAGCTGACATCTGCATTAGGCTTGCGCCACGATGGCTTGACCCCATATTACCCTTAGGCCAACGACCAAGTTGAAGCTGTGAACAAGGTCTTGGTCACAATGCTTCAGCGTACTATTGGGATGCACAAGTCAAATTGGCATCTCATGATTTTTTCAACTCTGTGGGCCTACTGAGCCTCAACCAAAGACACAACTAATTTCACACCATTCCAGTTGGTTTATGGTCTGGAAGCAACATTGCCGATCGAATGCAAGATTTCTTCACTCAAGCTAGTTGTTGAACTCCTCCCCAAAACATCACCTCAAGAGGAACACCTCTTATATTTAGAACGACTGGACGAGACTCGTCGTCTCGCCACCTTGGTCATCGAAGCACAAAAGAAACGGTTCAAATCCCATTTCGATCAGTCAGTCTCCCTTCGAGCGTTCTCTGAGGGTGATTTGGTCTTACTACACAACCAAGCTAATGATAAGTTGGGGGCAGGCAAGTTCAAACCTATGTGGCATGGGCCCTACATCGTTAAACGCATTTTTCAGAAAGGAGCCTATGAGCTTATTAATTATGAAGGAAATCCTCTCAATAAACCCTGAAATAGAAGTATTATGCTTAGGTCATCTTGCATGGTTACTTGTGTACATTAGTGTGTCATCATTTTTGTACAGCGTGGTTTTGTGTGATAGTTTTCAAATAGCTTTCCTTTTTACTATTCTTTTCTTGCTTTGCACATGTTTATGACTCCCCAGATTGGTTTCACTGATGGTGCTTGCTTTAGTACCTAGAACCTATCATCCGCACCATGGAATATATATGACCCTAATGGTGAGTTGATTGACCTTCAAGGTATCTGTCTAGGTCGCACAACCAACAACATTGTTGAATACAGTGTGGTCATCGAGCTGTTGTCAGAAGTCGTCACTTTGGGAATCAGAGAACTAGTTGTCAACCTGGACTCATAGCTTGTTGTCCTTCAACTCAACGGGAAATATTCCGTAAGAAACCCTCAAATATTGAGAATGTATCTCCGTATTCATCTATTGGAAAGGAATTTTGATTACATTACATATCATCATATTCCTAGACGATGAATACATTGATAGATGCATTAGCTAATCATGTGTTGGATAGACATTTACAAAACATGTAAAAGATAAAACAAACCATTTGTACCATAGTAGGCATCAAAACCCCAAAAAATAATATGTGTGTCTAAAATAACGACGGCGGCTCGCAGGCCTCATCTATCTGTGGCACGCAGGCCTCAAAAAACATGTAAGTGCTAGACCTAGAAACTAATCAGCATGGTGATCGTGCTAGAATGATACGGCTTGTGCAACATGAGTCAAAAATTAGTGGATCTGCTCCAAGACTCCCACAGTGTGTCTTTGGTACTGACGAGGAATGTCTCCTACCTGATCATACTCTGAGATACCACAAGTCAACCCCTCAAGGTTCCTGGTGATCTCCTCCTCGTTGTCACTCCCTTCCTGATAAGGAGCGACAACGTCAATGGGGTAGGGGACGCGCCTGGTTATTGGGGACATCCCAGCAGGCCGCTCTGGTCCAACATCTGCATTAACAAGAGAAATGTTATAATCAAATATATACCAAAAATAATTAAAAAATCTCAGAATTAGAATTTTTTTTTTTTTTTTTTTACCTTTGTCATCGAAGTCCTCTACATCTGGTAAAGGCATGTCTGGATCTCCTCGGAAATAAGTGCCGTTGTATGGCCAGTCCTCCACAAAGATCTTCTGACATCGTAGCCATGAAAATAATGCAGGTCGGTATGACATGTGCTTACCCCCAGTGATCCTAGGCATCAAGCGGCTCTAGCAGGCCATCTGTGGATCACGTGGCATAGGAGGATCCACCTCAGTTAGCTGATACAGGAAGAGTGGTACTCGTTCCAGGAAGAAGGTCACAAGCACTGATCCAAAGCCAAATTTCTTCAGATTCCCCGCCTTAGCTTTGGACAGATAGCGCTTAGTGTTCATCTTCATGGCCTTTGCCCAGTTGAAGATCGAAGGAGCTGTGCAGTTAATAGCATAAAGGAACTTTGACTTGTTAGTCTCATGTTCCGCCTGGGACCCCGCCACTTTGTTGATAGTCAACAGAAGCACCCTCAGTGTCAGATCCCAAACACTGGAAATCTCTATCTTCCCACTCTTGGATTCCAAGGCTTCAAGGCAGTGTTTGGAAAGCAAGGAAGATATTCTTGCCCCAATCGGACGTGAACCATACAAGTTCACTAGTTCCCCTCTGTAGGATAGCCCAATGATGAAGTATATATCTAAAGTTTCCAACTCCTACTGTTGGTCCCCAATGACAAAGATCTCCTGATTAACGTCCCAAAGGCTAATCAGGTACTGAAGCAACTCGGGCTGGGCCCGCATCCCTGGCGTAAGAAAGAATTTTAGGAGCTCGCAAGCCCTCAAAGCCTCCAGGAAATTTGGGTCATTCATTGCTTAGGTTTCAACATCTTCATGTTCTTGTTCTTTCCAGTCCACCATTTTCAACGATTCTCTCCTACAAAAGACATTAATTTGAGTCAATAATCATCCTTGGCACATAAAATTTAAGTTTAAACGGTCAATTTTTGAGAAAATAGGGCTTTTCCCTATCCACGGCATCAGCGCACCTATTTTAGAAACAATTGCGATGATCGATGTGGCTGGATTTGATAATCACTCCCGACTGGTGCGATTCCGTGCCTGGAAATCGTGCCAACCGAAGGCGAAAAATATTTTCAAAAACCTCCTTAAAAATCTAAAAAAATGGTTAAAGGCATAAATAAAGAGCATGAAAATGGAGCTCAGCACTTCGTTACCTGAAACTAGTAGCTTGTCGATTGACCTCCCAAATCTCCCGCAATTTGCTCCAGAGCAATTAGGGTAACAGTGAGTAAAATGTCTTCACAACAAAGGCAAAATGGTAAATGGTAAAAATATATTTACTTTTCCCCTTTTTATTAATTTTTTCATGAAAATATTAGGTTTTTGTAAATATTTTGACCTATTTTGCCTCAAGGACTCAACAATACACTTTACCTTACTTGTGTAGCGAAAGGCGATGGATGTTTGACGATGATGATGAGTCATGTTTCAACTCTTTTCTCGACTCGTTAAACTCATATGAAAATATTTCTGAGTATTTTTTCCTTTTTTGACTCGTTAAAGAGAATGAAAATAGGGGGTCCGCTTTCAGCTCTTTTCCGACCCTTTAAAAGTGAAAATATGGCCGAGCCCTTGTCATTTCGAACTCATTAATGGATGCAAAATGTCGTGCGCCCAGTATAAGTTTACCCCTTTTTCGGGTTGGGAGGCACTATTTATGAAAACGGTACTCCTTTACTAAAATGGTCAAGCAGTTCTCTCAAGTATTGTTTTCTACCTTTTCAGGCTCAAGCGACACAAACGTACGAAAAGGAACCAGTGGAGTTTTCTTTTGCGTGTCCTTTTCAAACTCTCTAAACATGAAAAAGATACCAAGTTACACCTTTGTCGAACTTGTTAAACTATTAAAAGACATTGGATTCGTCACCATGACGAAAGTGAGCTTCTCCTTCCTAGGGCTCATTAAGCTTACTAGGTCGGATTTGTCCAAAGGATGAACTTACAGTGCAAGAATATGTTATCCCCTTCAAGCTTTTAAAAAATAATTGGGGTACCTGCCAGAAATGGTGGGGGGGAATTTGGAAATCTATCAACTGTGTCAGCAGCTCACTCTTGAACATGACACTCTTTGCTTTGTGTCGGGTTGGGATATCCTCCTTTGCATTGTTGACCTTCCTGGGTTGGGCCGTTCATTTTTTACTTCCATTTGATCTTTGCCACACCATCATGACCACTGATCCTATGGATCCAAAAGCTTCCAAATTCTAGTTGTGTCACCGATATGTTCAAGAGTTGTCCTTCTGCAATTACACTTACCTCTGATTCTCTATATCGTCCAAAATAATTTTTCATCCTCTTGTCTCACATCGATGATGAGGGATTCATTATGGCCCTCCTTTGGCACAGTTGCTTTCCATCAACTCCAACTCATTATCCGGGAAGTTGACCAAGATACTCCCTTCCAGCACCTTAGAGCTTGCATGCCCTAATGGCAAGTTCGTCACACTCGACGACAAGTTCACATCATTGGCTTTCGATCGAGTGATTTCACGAGTGTTCGACTTCAATTCCTTTATTCACATTCCGTGGATTGTGCTGATAGTACCTTGAGGACCATTTTCATTATTGGTGGTTTCTCTCACACTTGTTAACAATTTACATCATTGACTAGTAATCAAGCGACTTTCTAGCATGTTCAACGTCAACACCTCTATTCACATGTTAGAATTTGTACTTTGATCAGGTCGTGTTGGAGCGCAAGACCCTGGACTCAGATTACAAAAGTCCAGGATGTGAAATGGTGTGACATGGTTATGATGATATGCATGTCTCTATCAGATGGTTGGCTATGACCAAAACATGAGTTATCATATGTGATCCTTCTCATTATTGGATGGTTGTGACCATATCGTGGTTTCATTATGATCCTTTTTGACGCATGGTTGTGCCCATACCCGGATCCATTTACATGATCATTCTCTGGATGGCTGCGTCCATGCCATGATTCATGTATCATTTGACAGAGATCTCAGTTTATGTATGTGTATCTGTACTTTCTTGCAGGTTTTCCAACAGTAGACCGGTTCCCCACACTAATTTATAAAGCATTTCATCCCTCACTCTAGTTCAGCCTTCACGCTTTAGGGGGACTTGTTACACAAAATTTTGTCAATGTCCCTGTACTCCCCATTCCTTGATCCTGGAGGACCTCTACAGTGAACCCCGCATGCCTTGCCTTCATGAAGAAACTCCCATTGTGTCCCTCTTCATGAACAGATCAATTCCCTTTTTCACCATTTCCCCTAAAACTTCTGTTTTTCCTAGTTTACAAGACCAACACTAATGACCTTTCTCTTCCCCGCGCCAATGTGTAGAGATTAGCACTATCCCTCACACCGACCGGCACGAATGATTTGTGTTCTAGTCGCATCAGTCCTGTTTTGGAAAGTTTTTTAAATTTGGAGCTGAAGCTTCTAGCTCTAAAAGCCTCGTAACGGAAGTCTGGTAAATGGTTTGGTCGGATGGGGTCGAGGATGTCAGTTTGGGTTCCTTTCACCTATAATGATGGAACTACCTCAAGGGATAAGTCCTTCTCCCATGAGAAGAGGATCCATCTCCCATCCATTTTTCCTATATAAACCTCCCTTCTTCCCAAGCACTAGCTAGTGTTGAAGTGTTGATATTGGTGTGCTTATGCTATTTTGGTTTGCAGTAGACAGTAAGCTATTACTAGTTGTAGCTATCTAGTTGTGTGAGGGAGAAGTGTGATTTGGTTTAGAGTGAAGCCTAAAGGGAAGAGCCTTAAAACTATTGTTGATTGAGGCCATCATGGAATGCTAGCAGAAGTGTGTGGGAACCTAGTCTTATCAAAGGAGGATTGCAACATCAAGACAAATGGTTGTAATCTCTCTTTGATATTAATATATGCAACTATCAATTGATTTCCTACATGTTTTTTCATATTATACATTCATGGCTTAATGTTTCTTGACTTGTTAAGTAGGTTGAATTACAATTTGTCTATTATCACGTTTGTTGTTTGTTGTTGTTTACTTGTTTCAGGTAATTGAAGAAGGAAGTGAGAGATAGCTGGAGCAAGCAATCAAGGACATCTTCAAACAAGATAAGTGGACTAAGAGGTACGCCCTCTTATTGGTTCTAACCTAAGGAAATCTCCCATAGAATGTATTTGTTGTGGCTAGGCCCATTATCGGGCTAGAGGAATTCATTCATGTCCGCGCTTATAATTTTACTTCACCACATGGACCATAGTACTTTGGTGATAATTTATTATCCTTCTTAGCTTGCTGGAGGGACATTTGTTTATATGGTTGTAGCCGTAGAAATACCCAGTCACCTACATCAAAACTTCTTTTTCTACGATAATGATCTGCCTGTTGTTTCATTATATTTTGTGCCAAAGTGAGGTTATCCTTTGAGAGTTGGAGAACTTGTTGTTGATGCTTGATGTGATCTTCCATTGCTTGAACCTTAGAATTTTCTATGAAATATGATGTGATGGATGGTGGATGATATCCATAAAGTGCCATAAATGGGGTCATTTTTTCTGCAGTACGGAAGGAAGTGTTATACCACCATTTAGCCAGAGGCAACCATTTCACCCATTGTGTTTGTTTATCATATACAAAGAAACAAAGATATCCTTGAAAAAAATTGTTTACTATCTCAGTTTTCCCATCAGATTAAGGATGATAAGATGAGCTATGAGCTAACTGAGTACTAAGACAAGAAAATAATTCCGTCCAAAAATTTCCAATGAAATGGGATCTCTATCACTTACAATAATCTTTCGATTTCCATGTATCTTTTGAATTGTTTCCATAAATGCAGTAGAAACTATATTGGCTTTAAATGGATGAGATAATGCACAAAAGTGTGCATACTTGGTAAGTTTGTCAACCACCACCATGATGAAACTCTTTCCTTCAGACTTGGGTAAACCTATGACAAATTCCATTAAAGCCTCCTCCCAACGTTGACTTGGAATGGATAAAGGTTGTAATAGAGCTCGGGTCTTAATTGTTTCAACTTTATTTTGTTGGCAAACCAAACATTCTGCCACAAACTTTTGAATATCAGATTTAAGGCCATCCAAAAAAAAATCCTTCTTAACCCTGTGGTAAGTTTTTAAAAATCCTCAGTGCCCTCCTAAGGGAGAGGTGTGAAATTCAATAAGAATATTTTGTTTGAGTTGGGAATTCTTACATAGGTATAATAGATCTTTGTACCATAATGAGTCATTTTTCCAGCTAAATGTATCAGATGTACTGGGATCTTGTTGTAACTTTTGAATGAGTGCCCACACTTCTTCATTCTTCCATTCATCCCTTGCTTCGTTTATCCAATCTGGTTATATAATAGAAATGGTGCAAAGCAATGCTTCCACATCCCCGTCCTTTCTTGAGAATGCATCTTCCACAACATTTTGCTTCCATTTTTTGTAGATGATTTCAAATTCATAACCCAACATCTTTGTGACCCATTTTTTTTTTGCTCTTATGAAGACAATATTTGTTCTAAAATGTATTTAAGGCTATCATGATCCCTTTTTACCTTGAAGTGTCTTCCCATTAGGTAGGGGCGCCATTTCTTAAGTGCGTGTAGTATTACCAACATTTCTTTCTCATAACTAGCTTTGTACAAATACTTTCCTTTGATTGGACAACTTTCAAAAGAAATGGGTCTTTCTTCTTGCATTAAAACAACACCAATTCCATTTCTTTAGGCATCACATTCCACAATAAAGGTTTTTGTGAAGTCTGACATAGCTAAGACCGGTGCTTGGCACATTTCCTCTTTAACATGTTCAAAAGCCTTCGTTGCTTTTGGAGTCCATGAAAATGCATCTTTCTTCAATAATGTTGGTAAAGGTGCTGCTATTCTCCCATAATTCTTAACAAACTTGTGATAATACCCTGTCAATCTGAGAAATCCTCGCAGATTCTTTATGGATGTGGGGATTTTCCATTCCTTAATGGCTTTAATTTTTATAGGGTATACTTTAACACCTTCATGAGATACAATATGACCTAGATGTTCCACCTCTTGTACTCCAAAGAAACATTTGGAGCTTTCTGCATATAATTGTTTCTCCTCCAATAGTTTGAGCACCCTTTCAACATGTTGAACATGCTCCTTCCAAGACTTGTTGTAGATTATTATATCATAAAAAAATACTAACACAAATTTTCTAAGGAAGGGTTTGAGAATGGAATTCATCAAACCTTGAAATGTAGAAGGTGCGTTGGTAAGGTCAAAAGGCATGACCAAAAATTCATAATGACCCTCATGAGTTATAAATGTTGTTTTCAAAATGTCTTCAGTATTTATCCTGATTTGATGATATTTTGAACGAAGATCCAACTTGTTCAAGTAAATTGATCCATGCATTTCATCAAATAATTCATCAATGACAATAATGGGAAATTTATCTTTAATATTAATCTTGTTGAGCTCCTATAATCCGGACACATGTGCCATGATCCATCCTTCTTATGCACCAATACTACGTAGTAGAGAAATGACTTTGACTAGGTTGAATTATACTAGGCTCTACTATTTCTGCAACCATACATTCAATTCCACTATTTTGGGCATAGGGATATCTGTAAGGCCTGATGTTTGGAGGAACACTTCCTGGAATGAAATGAATAGCATGATCATGATCACGAATATGTGAGAGGCCTTTGGGAGTCTCAAATACCTTGGAATGATTGTCCAAGACTTTTTGGAGATCTGGAGAAATAAATGATTTCAATGTGGGAACCTCTAGCGAACATAATTATGCAATTATTCCTCGTTGTTCTTTCTTTAGAAGCTTTTTCATTCCGTTATATTTGATTATATTTCTTGGTTTCCCTGTAGTACCCCTTAATTCAACTTCCTTTCCTTCCAAACAAAATTTCAAGAAAAGTTCTTGAAAATTAAAAGCTATCATACCCAAAGATTGTAGCCATTGGATGCCTAGTACAACATCAGCACCACCCATTGGAATGGAAAACATTTGGTTATTCAATACATATTCTCCCATCTTTATATTATGGCACTTTCCAGAGAAATTTATGGTTCCTCCACTTGCAACCATCACTTGACACTTTGGTGCTCGATATAGGAAGCAATTCAATTCCTTGGTTATCTTACAATGAATAAAATTATGGGTACTGCCCGAATCAATCAACACTATTACCTTTTTCTTCTTGATATGTCCTTCTATCTTGATAGTTTGATGAGTGGTAATTCTAGCCAATGCATTACAAGATATGGTCGGATTCATTTCTTCTTGCTCTAGGGTTTGTTCCTGACGTATATCCTCTTCTTTTGACGTTTCTTATTCCTTTTCTTTCTCCTCTTCACAATCTATGTAAAATAATTTCTTCTTGGCACACTTATGACCTTTAGTGTATTTGATATCACAACTGTAACAAATCCCTTGACAACCTTTTAGGTTGTGAAAGGCTAGGGGCAACAACACTTCCATCTTTATAGTTGTGAGTGGTAGGATTCCTTGTTTCCATAATTTTGCTTTCCATTTTTCCTGCCAACCTGAATGCCTTCTCTAATGAATCAACTTCCCAAAGGTGAACCTCATGTTGGATGTTATCCTTTAAAGTCCCTATGAACACATCACTCCTATGCTCCTCTAGAATATCTTTTACCCTTATATTCAATTTTTGAAAGTCCTCAATGTGCTCCATTATTGAACCCTTTTGTTTGAGATTTATCAATTGTCTAAAAAAGGTGTTGCTTTTTGTATCCTCATAATGTGCTATCATTTCTTCCATAAAAATTTCCCAAGTGACTATTTGTTTACGAGAGAAAAGGCATCGATACCATACAAACTGATTTGGTTCCAAATATAAAGTGACAATGCGTACCTTTTGTGTGTTTTGCAAATTATGGAGAACGAAATATTGCTCCATCTGTAGTATCCATGTTAGGGATCCTTGCCATAAAAATTCCTCATATTGATCTTTGGAACATGGTGGGTCTTCAATCCAATGTTAGATTCTATGAAATCATGATTAACATTTCTTTTGTTCTCATCATAAGTTTCCTTTACTACCCTTTCACCATTAGCAAGCATTTCTTGTAGAAAATTTGTCATATCTATATTCAAATCTTCCATGTTTCCTTTCAGTTTTTCTTCTATACCATCCATCTTAACGTCCATGCCATTCATCTTAGCTTCCATTCCATCCAACTTAGCTTCCACGCCATTCATATTAGCTTCCAGACCTTTCTTTAAAACATCCATCTTAGCTTTTTTTACCTTTTGTGAGAGTGAAATTTGTTGCACATGGTCTCATAATTTTCATATATCATGTTGCATTTCTTCCTCTTCTTCATGATTCATTCTAGATCTTTCAGGTTTCTTACTAGGCGTTTCCATTTTCTTTCTTTGGGGAAAATTTTTAAAAAGACTACACACCTTTTTTCGTGTTGTAGGAGCTCAATATTGAATCTGTTGTATCTCTGTAATTTTAGATCTCCAAGGTTGGAAATTTCATCCTACGATATCCATCTGAGTCCTCTTTCCAATTCCACCAGTCTGATTGAAATTTGATTCTCCAAGAAAGAGTTATGCCCAATCTCCCAGGATGACCTAATTATTTACTTTTCAGTAGAGTGAACTTGTACGAAGTGCCACGTGTCATTCTTTTGACCTTCAGGTCTGAAAATAATATACAAAAAAATAGTATGTGCTCTTTCTGTAACTTCTTACGAAATTTAAATCCAGTTCTTAGAGAGAAAGTTATGATGATTTTCCAAAGGTCACGTGTTTGGGATGGAATTCGGGAGTCTTCAAAAACCCTAACTTCCTTGGACCATATCTCCGAGAATATACCGAGAAAAAATCTGAAATTCAGACCCAAGGTTCATCGAGAGCTCTACTCAAATGGGTTTTAATTCTGCTTCTGAAACATTGTAGAAACAAAGTTATAGTGAAAATTCCATAATCACCTGTTTGGAGAAAAGAAACCCTAGAATCCAAAGCTCTGGTACCAAATGTTTTGCAACTAGCTCACAAAATAGAAGAAAAGATAGATAAACAACTTCAAAATCAGCCTCTTCGAGGGGGAAAAATCCTTTACATTACACAAATGAATAACTTTTGGATGATACAAATGAAAAAACCTCCTTTCTATATATAGGAGTCTAAGGGGTCACAATATAATCAAAGTCGACATAAAAATAATAATATAAGGGCACAACAATAACAATAGTGGACTTTTATGGGGCACAATAATAACAATATGGGGACAATAGGGGCACAACAATATAAGTAAGGGCTACAATGACAATAGTAGTGGGGGAATCACTAGTATTATAAGGACCTAACATCTTGATCATAAATGTCAGAGTGAAAGACCAAGACAAATGAGAAAATCGATTTACATAAGGGATGTGCATAGCCATAGATACATAAAATCTACATAGAATTTTTCCCAATCACAGTGCATTTATCTACTTATATTTGCAATCAAAATCCTTCAATTATGCAGAACATTTAATCGATTCTTCAATTCAGATGTATCAAATCTGAAGGAAAAAAAACAATGTGCCAAATAAGACAAAACGCAGAGTTCAATTTTATCTGCACTATTTTCTGGTTCAAAAAAAAAGGAGGGAAAATGATAAGCATAGATTTCATTATTAAGCACTACCCAAATCACTTCAATGCACTGAATAATGTTGAATGGATAATCTCTTTGAAAGTTGTTGGTGCCAAACAAAAATATATAAAAATCATCATATTTAATTTTTGGACACTATTCATTGGTTTTGAATAGAGTGAAAAGGAAGAACGTTGATTTGGTTGCTTTACCACCTACGCACTAACCATATCACATACATTTGCAAGATCTTTAACACATTGCATAATCCAAATCCAAATCCCAGATCAACGTTGCTAAAGAACATATCCATCTTACAACTATTTTGTTTTCTTCCAGATTAATCTAAGAGTTGGGATCACCAAGTTCACCTTGAATGATGAAAATCAATTCATTTTTGTAGCACCCCTCCTTTTTATTACTAGAGGTTGAATCTACAGTATTCGTTAAAACCATGGGTGCAATTTCAATTTACTTTTCTCTTTAATATACTTTCATTTACTTGGTACAAGTAGTTGCTCTCAAATGACTAGATCCATGACAAATTTGGTCCAAAAACCAATTTGTAACAACTCGTAAATTGTTTTTTCTTCAATCGTGTTCAAAATACAAATCTCTATAAATATTTGGACCACACATGAATACTTTAACATAGTACCAGAAGTAAAATATTGGACCATTTTACATTAATCAATTAACTAAATCACATGAACCATTGCATTAACGAATCCATATTAACCAAAGAATAAATGTAACCCCATTGGACTTCTTAGCTCTGCTACAATTTGCAATATTTGATGAATGAACTCAGGTTGAGCAATGCTGATTTTGGTTGCAAAGCGTTTGCAGCAGTTTGTTTTATCTCTCCCTTTCATTTGCCTAATGCTCTTTGTTTCCCCTTCCTCTGTTTCCCCTTCTCCTTTATTCCTGTTACTCCCCTTTTGAAACCTTGCCTTAATCCTTGTTTACCTAGCTCCCGAGCTTCTTTGTATTAAAAAATTAATAAACTCCTATACCCTTTATTAAAGGTTTGAAACCCTTTAAAACCCACATTAACCCTTGTTTTTATCATAACCTAGGATCTAATGTTTAATTCATTATAACGCGCGCTTATAATAAAATCATAGCTCGACGGGCCCCTTACTGGTCACATCACCTGTCCTATCAACCAACATGTGCGTTATCCATGCTTTTCTCTTGGTCGTCCGATTATCCCACCTTATCATCTGACGGTGTTCGCAAGCCTTCACCCTGCAAACCGCTCGCCCATTAGCCCGCGGGAGAGTGGTTTCCCCCGCCAACCTACCTGCCACGCGTCGTCATATTATTGTATCACACCCACCTGTACGAAAACCACCCTTGGCCATAAAGCGGTGTGGGGAAACCGCTTACCTCCCTTCCGGTATGGCTCCCCGCCCGTTAACCCACGATCAACTCTGCCACCCGTCAGCCGTTGGATCCCCCCGATCGTGATCAGACAGTCCGTAATCCTCCTTTCCCAATTTCTTCCCGATGGCTTCCATGATCCAATCTGCACCGTCCGTTTACGGTATCTGACGGCTGCTATTGATCCCTACGCCTCTGTGTATTCATTTCCTCCCGCCATCAGTTCTCGGCCGTCCGTTTACGCGATCCAATGGCTAGCATTCATTCTTAGCTGCCCATTCATTTTCAATGCATTTTTAGTGGTTGCGACCTGTTTTTCCCGTGCAAAGGAGAAAGAGGTAGTCCGGTTTCAGTGCATAAATTCCTCAGCTACCACAGTTAAAGAATAACGCGGTCAAGGATGAGAAAGTACTGCCTCGAGCAGTTGAATTCATTTAGCAGTTATGGACATTTATTAATGAGACATTCCACCTGTTCAAGGAGTACAACAAAGTACCATAGAATGTCAAGTTGGTCCATTAAAACGTTCAGATTATAGCAGAAGATCCATATCTAACTGTAAATGCGGTTGGTGGTCAATTAAGACATCTCCACGCATAGCCTAGCAGAGCAATTTTGTTGTCAAACTCTATATATACCCAGAAAAACAATGTAAGCAGGTTGATGAGTGTTATTATGTTGTATGCTTCAACTTCTGGAGACTGTAACTACTATGTAACCTGCAGCTTATGGTCTGCATTTCCAGCTAATACAAGCTTCTTTTGCTGTTGATTGCTCACTTTCCACTTCTTCTTCTTGTTCTAGGCTGTGCCTATTTTTCATTTATTCATGTGTTGTTAATGTCTAGCATTAGAGGGGCTGTCATCCCACCTCTGTGTTAGGATTTAGCATGTATCATTGAATTTGTTTGCAAGTTTCTGTTATTTTAATGCCAGAGAGCTGTCATCCTCTCTGTGTACTAGAAACAAATTTACAGACCTTTAAACTAGTTGCAGCTGGCCATCACAGGGTCCTGTGCATCTGCTGGTGTGATCAGTCTTCTCCATCATCACATTTTCCTCAAACTATGAGTAATTGGTGGTATAAAGCCTTGTAGTCTGGGGGTGTTCACCCATGTCTGGGGTCAAACATAGTGGAAGTGGTTATCTGGCTTGAATATGCAGCATTTCTTTCATTCATCCACCATTTATCCAACTTTTTGTTGAGTTTGTAATGTTCCCAAGCATCTCTGATGTACAACCTAGGAGAGTTTCTTGGGGTGATAACATTAATTGGTGTCGTTGCTGGGGAGAGGAGAATTGAAGATCAGCTTCCCTGGGAGAACGACACAACTTCAAGCTTTGATGACAGACAAGGTTTGAACACAGTTTCTGGTTGTAATCATCTGTCTGGCGACTCCATTGGAGGAAGACCATCCTTTGGCGACTCCACATTGAAGTTCTGGCTCAGTTTATGAGACACACTCGAAGAAATCCTCAGAAATCACCAGCTGAACTAGTGCCTGAACCTGAGAGGACTGTTAAATCGAAGAAATCTTCACAGAAAGGGGCATCAAGATCAGGTAAGCCTAAGAAGTCTCATGCATCTCTGAAAGATAAAGTTATTGCTGAAGATTTACAATTTGAAGACTTAGAGCCCAACACTGTTAATAAGGAAATATCTTCAGAGATTAGTTCAGCCCCTTGTGCAATTAGTTCCCCTTTGAATCTCAGTCCAAACAAAGGTTCCAATTTAGTCCAAAACATCCCTATATCTCTGACATCCATCACATTACTTCCTACCATTCAATCTGCTAGTATTCTCCCAAATATTCCAACCATGGCAGGACAGCAAGCACCTACGAGGATTGAGAGAATTGTTGCTACTAGATATGGACCATTGGTGTTTCTTGTGCCTTTAAATCCTATGCCTATGGGAGAATATCAAAAATATATGCCTAAATTCAATGGAACAGAGGGAGTAACAGCAGAAGAACACCTTGAAGCTTTTTACAGTTATGCTGATAATTTAGATATAAGTGAAAATGATGTGTGGATGAGAGTTTTTGTCCAGAGCCTTGATGGAGAGGCTAGGAAGTGGTTTAGAGAATTACCCTAGAGATCTATAACTGATATTGAAGCATTAGATGATGAATTTTTGAAGCAATGGGGAGATAAAAAGGACTTGTTGTATTACCATACTGAGTTTGGCAATTTGAAGAGGGAAAATGGTGAATCTTTGCCTGATTTTAATAAAAGATTCAATCGTATGTATAGTAAGATACCAGCTGAGGTAAAGCCTACTCCTACATCTGAAAAACTCACTTATGCAAATGCTTTTGACTCTGATTTCTGCCTGTTATTGAGAGAAAGGAGATGTGCTACGCTAGTAAACATGCAGGATGCAACACTAGAAGTAGAATCCATTATCATGGTTGCAGAGAAACTAAAAGGTCAAGATGATAGGAAGAGGCAGAGAAATCAGGCTTCTTCTTCCTCTAGTTCATCTTCAGAGCCTAAATTAGATAAAATGACCAAGATGATAGAGTCATTGGCTGCTGAAATTTCTAAGCTAAAGGTTGAACAAAATGCAGGGAAAACAAAGTAGCAAAACACATTTGCTCCAAGAAATCCAAATCCTTTCAAAAGAGCAAATGAATAGTTACAAGTAATACAGAGGGGTGAAGATTCAAAAGAAGAACAGAAAGTTAAAGCTCCCTTCCAAAATGTAGTCATGGAGGAGGAACAATTTGAAGAAGATGAGGATGAAATTCACTGTATGGAAGATAAAGGTAGCGCCACATTTTTGAAATTGGCCGAGTATGAACAATCATTGCTATAGGAACAAGACAATCAAGAATGGGACAAAGCAGCTGTTCTACAAACTGGTGACCAGCAGAGATATAATCTGAGATCCAATGCAAAGAATGTCAAAGAAAATCCTGCACAATTAGCTGCTGCCCAAACAGAACCACAGAATATCAAGTAGAGAAGACCAGGAGCTGATCCAGTCATCCTTAAAGCTCCAGTTCAAGAGGTAAAAAGCTCTGATAAATCATCTTTTTCTTTCAGCTTTGAGTCAGAAGTTCAGAAATTGAAAATATCTGTGCCTCTGGTTGAGTTGGTGAAGAGTGAAATATTTAGGAAGCCTATCCTTGAAGCCCTTAAGCTAGAAACCAAACAAACCTCCGCTGACTCTGTCAATTTTCAAGATGACAAGCCTGCCATTGTGCTCAACCCTATGATTGATCCTGCTGATAATAATTCTCCATCTTTTTATGTCTCATTGACCATTCATGACAAAATCCTCCACAATTGCTTGCTAGACAAAGGGGCCAGCCACAACTTAATGCCTAAAGCTGTCATGGAAGAGTTAGGCCTTGATATCACCAGACCCTATCATGATTTATTTTCTTTTGATTCAAGGAAGGTGAAATGTCTTGGATTGATTAAAGATCTAGCCATTACCTTAACTCAGCTACCCATGAAGAGCATGATCATGGATATTGTGGTGGTAGATGTCCCTCCTAAGTTTGGCATGCTTCTATCCAGAGGGTGGATTAAGAGACTAGGTGGGACATTACAAAATGATTTATCTTATGCCATTGTCCCAATGTTTGGAGGAGAAAGCAGGAGATTGTACAGAGAAGCACAGTTGGCATACATCATTAGTGATGAGAAGAATCCTACAAATCATCCTATATATGCAGTGGACACTGATTTTGGAGAATGTATTCTCCAAATAGAATAATCTCAGAAGGCCTCGTTGCAACTCAGGAAACCAACAGTTCAGGCTGAGGAAAAGCAAGGAAGTCAGGTTTGGGAGATGTTCTTTGATGGAGCATGTTCCAGGGAGATTGTAGGAGCAGGGGTGGTGCTAATATCTCCAGAGAAAGAAAATGTTCAACTATCTTTTACGTTGGTTTTCCAAGTCACAAACAACATAGTAGAACATGAAGCTCTATTGTTGGGCCTTATTGCAACTAAAGACAAAGGAATCAAGAATCTGAAAGTGTTTGGAGATGTTAATCTGATAATTCAGCAAGTGAACAAAACATTTCAAACAAAGCACCCAAGGCTGAAAGCATACAGAGATGAGGTATGGAGAATCAGAGACTCTTTTGATTATTTCTATATTTCATATATTCCTAGAGCCCAAAATCAGCTTGCTGATTCCCTTGCTGTTTCTGCTAGTCTATTTATACCTCCCATGCCTCCCAGATTAGTTTATGAAGTCCAAATCAAGTACAGATCATCCTTACCTGATAATGTCCAGCATTGGAAAGTTTTTGAAGATGATAATGAGTTTAATAGGTTCTTGCAAGTCATTGATGAATTATCTGAATTGCAAATTGACCAAGAGAATGATCCCTTGGAAGAAAATCCCCAGTTCCAGCTTCGAAATAAAATTGGTAAAAACAGCATTGTCCAACTTCCTAGTAACCATATTCCAAAAGGTCTAATTCCTCTTGAAAGACTGTTTGACCAGAATGATGTGCCTTACAAGGCTGCCCAAAAAGAAGACCAATCTACAGTCTGTAAGCATGATATAGGAAGTCCAGGTCAGCCTAAATATGTAAATTTGTCCACTCATTTTTCTGCTGATCAAAGTACTGAATACTGCAATTTAATGAGGCAGATTGCTTATGTGTTTTCCTGGGAGTATAGTGATCTGTAAACTTATAACAAGAATATAATTCAGCATAAAATCCCTCTGGAGAAAGACACAATACCATTCAAACAGAAGCTGAGACCAATAAATCCGATGCTTCTTCCTTTAATTGAAAAGGAAATTAAAAAGTTGCTGGCTTCCAAGATCATTGTCCCTCTCAGGTATTCGAAATGGGTAGCCAATTTGGTGGTGGTGAGGAAGAAGGGTGGAGAAATCAGACTCTGTGTTGATTTTAGAAATTTAAATAAATTCTCCAAGAAAGATAACTATCATTTACCGAAAATGGAGCATTTGTTGCAAAAGGTCTCAAGAGCCAAAGTAATGCCCTTCTTAGATGGATTTTCAGGTTTTAATCAGATTGTTTTGCACCCAAATGATCAAGAAAAGACTACATTCACCACTCCTTGGGGCACTTTTATGTATTCCAAAATGTCATTTGGGTTGATGAATGCTGGAGCCACCTTTCAGAGAGCTATGGATATAGCATTTGTGGGAGAAAAGGACAAATTTGTGCTTATCTACCTTGATGATATAACAGTTTACTCCAGCAGCCACCAAAATCATTTACAACATTTAAAAAAAGTATTCTTGAAGTGCAGGAGGTTTGGAATTTCAATCAATCCCAAAAAATCACAATTTGCTTTGGAAGAAGGCAAGCTATTAGGACATGTTGTGTCTGCTGCAGGTGTTCAATTGACCCAGAAAGAGTCAAAGCAATTCAGGCTTTGTCTGTCCCAAGATCAAAGAAGGATATCCAATCCTTTCTGGGCAAAATTAATTTTGTCAGGAGGTTTATTCCAAACTTTGCAGAACTAGTAAAGCATGTTACCTCCATGTTGAAGAAAGGGGTAGAAATCAAATGGACTAATACAAAAAAAAAATCTTTTGAGTCCATTAAGAAAGCCATTATGGAAGCTCCCACACTAAGCAGCCCAGATTACAGCAAGGAGTTCCATATTTTCTCATTTGCCTCTGAAGACACCATTGCAGCTATTTTATTGCAGCAAGATGAAGAAGGTTCAGAACATCCAGTAGCATTTTTTAGCAAAAACTTGAGGGATGCTGAACTCAGGTATAATATTATAGAAAAATAGGCATATTCTCTTATTAAATCATTAAAGGCTTTCAGAGTTTATATCTTGCATTCGAAGATAATTGCATATGTGCCTTCTGCTGTAATTAAATATGTATTAACACAACCTGATGCTAATGGAAGAAGGAAAAAATGGATTGCAAAGATGATAGAATTTAACATAGAGCTGAAGCCCACTACGCTGGTCAGAGGTTAGGGGCTTGCCAAGTTATTGGTTGAGGAAAATTGCAGGTCCTTAGATATTGATTTCCAATATGCAAATGCAGAAAATGATCAAACAGATGAAAAGGAGGAAGCAGCTGAACCAGACCGAAAGAAATCAGTGGCCGAGAATCTAGCTTCATGTAATTGGTATACTGAAATAATTAATTTCTTGCTGAAGCTAGAGATCCCTTCAGAACTTACTCAAAGTCAAGCTAGAACTTTAAAACTTAGAGCAGCAAAATATTGCATCAATAATAATTTGCTCTACTGGAGGGATCCATCTGGAATATTTTTAAGGTGTCTGGACAAAGAACAATCAAAAGAAGTTATGCAGCAGTTTCATAACAGCATGTGTGGAGGGCATCATTATTGGAAAACTACAACCCACAAAATTCTCAGAGCTGGGTACTATTGGCCCACTTTATTTTCTGATGTATTTGTTTTTGTTAAATCTTGTGACAGGTGCCAAAGATTTGAAGGAAAACAATAGTTGAAATCCCTGCCCCTAAAACCAATTCAGGCAAAAGGACCTTTTCAGCAGTGGGGTTTGGATTTTATTGGAGAAATCAATCCACATTCCAGTGGCCAGCACAGGTGGATATTAGTAGCCACTGATTATTTCACCAAGTGGATTGAAGCAGTCCCTACCAGGAAGGCTAATCATAATGTGGTCATGAAGTTTTTGACAGAGAATATTTTAAACAGATTTGGTTGTCCACAAAAATTAGTCACAGATAATGTTGCAGCTTTCAGGGCAAAAGAGTTGGTGGAAATGTGAGATTCTATGGGTATTAAACTTGTTCATTCTACCTCATATTATCCTCAAGGAAATGGTCTGGCAGAATCCTCTAATAAAAGTCTGATCGGGATAATTAAAAAGCTGCTAGAGGACAATAAAAGGAATTGGGATTCAAAGCTCAAGTATTTCATGCCCAGTTTAAATTTACTTAATTTATGTTGTCATTTCGAAGTTATCTTGAAACATTATTTCATTAGCAAGATATTATGTTATAAACCTTGAGAAACATTAAGTATTAAAGCATGTAAACCATAACAGATTAACACATCAACATAAAAACATAAAAGCATAAAAACACATTGACTTTTAGGTGGAAACCCAATGTGCGAGAAAAGCATCATTGTTGTCATCTCTATCTTCTTTCTTATTATGAAGAAAATATTTTACATCTTGTATTGGCACAAAATCTTACCAGTTTGTAGGCTCCTACATGTGGGAAGATACGACATTTGGTTTCTCTAGCTCCGACTGCAAGGAAACTACTACTCCCTTGTTAATTTTACTGGATCCTATTAGAAGGAAGCTCCTACTCCCTCAACAATTTTATTGGTTTTCATTAGAAGGAAGCTCCTACTCCCTCACTAAAGGTTACAACCCTCAGCAACTATGTGGAACACATTTCAAAATTTCTGTACTAAATCCACTTCTCTCAATCAACCATCAAAACCTATACCCAGTTCAATACTAATATACTAAACATTGATCGAGCTGAATAATTTAATGCCAATATGCCAATCACTAAAAAACTAATTACACCTCTCCATACCTCAACAACTTATCAATATCAAGTTACATCAAAATAAATTTTGTCAAATATTATGTCAACCAAGCCATAACACTGTCAACCCATACCAATTAACTCTATAAAACATTAATCCCAAATCCTTTGCACTATTAAAAAAATATCATGCTCATCAAACCGTAATTGTCCAACATTTAATAAGACATCATTAGTCATCCATCACAATGATTGTACCAAGGAAACCTGACATAAGACAAAAACATGTGTCAATCCTAGAATATATCCTCAAATACCAAGCCAAACTATTTACTAGCAAGCCAATTCACTTCTCAACAATAATTTCATATAACAAGCAACAAAAAATACATTTTCATTATTATGCCAAGCCTTCTCTCCATAAAATACTATTTTTAAATGTATAAAAAGATCCAAGTACAAACTTAATGTGTATTGATTCAATGCCAAGGCAAACACATCTACGAAAATATAGCAATATCTCTTCAAAGCGTCATCATCAATAGGCATTCACGAAGACAAGAAACACATAAAAGAGAACAAACAACATAAGTCTCTTTTCACTATCATGGATCTCTAAATCATGGCATGTCACTATAGTTTCCTTGTCATCAATCCTCTATGACACATATTCTGCTAGCTAGACATACTGCCATCAATACCAGTCAAGAAAATCAAATAACTCTATCATAGTAATAGCATTGTTATCACAAGAAGAACATTGGTGTAACATGAACCATATCAATACTCTACCTCCAATATTTCTTAAGCCATTCACAACTAGATCACCGTTATCAATATGTAATACTACTGTCAAATACTCAATAGAAGCAAGTTCAAAAACATCTGCTAGGCACAACACAACTCATAATACAAAAGAAGCAGCATGACTTATAAAACTTTGTTCCCTTTCAATAAATAACAACAACCATTCTATAATTTGCAATCATGGTGGTTAGCACACCAAGAAACAACATCATTGTGATCAAACCCAATTCATATAGATCTATGTATACTGGTCTTTGCATATTGTCATAGAATTTTTATTTTTTAAATTGGATGATACGAAGGCAGATAAGTCATTGTTACACTATCCTTCATCACATTTTCTGCATGCAAGTTCTTCCAATGGAACAATAAAAATTTCACACTTCAATCTTTGCAAAAAGAAGATTGACTATATGTGTGTTCATCGAGATAGACAAATACCTACAAGAACCCTTTAAATGAAATTTTTATAATAAATGTCAGAGCCAAAGACCATGACAAATGAGCATATCAATTTGCATAAGGGATATGAATAACCATAGATATGTAAAATATACATAGGCTCTGCACCAATCACACTACATTGATCTACTTATCTCTGTAATCGAGATCTCTCAATTATGCACAACATTCAATCAATTATTCAATTTAGATGTATCAAATTTGAAAAAATCAATGTGCGAAATAAGAGAAAAAGCACAAGTTGAATTTTATTTGCACTATTTGTTGGTTTAAAAAACGAGTGAAAAGGATAAGCATCTATTTGATTGCTATGAATTGCCCAAATCACTTCAATGCACTGAATAGTGTTGAATGGATAATATTTTTTAAATATGTCGGTGCCAAACAAAATTATATAGAAATCATCATATTTTATTTATGTTCACTATTCATTGGTTTTGAATATAGTGAAAAAGGAAGAACGCTGATTTGGTTGCTTTACCACTTACACATTCGTCGGCAGCGGTTAACCAGTCTGTCATAGGGTATTAAATGTTCGAGGAGATGCAGGCTGGATAACCCGATAACACGCGAGCGAAGAGATTGAGCATTAAATAAAAAATAAAAATTTGCGTGTTATCGGACTATCCAGCCTGCATCTCCCAAAACATTTAATACTCTATAACAGGCTGGTTAACCACTGCACTCTTCATACCACATATATTTGCAAGATATTTAACGCATTGCATAATCGAAATCGAAATCCCAGATAAACGTTTCCATAAAACAAATCCATCTTACACGTGTGTTGTTTTCCCCCAGATCGATGTGATAGTTGGGATCACCAAGTGCACTTCGAACGACAAAACCGATTAATTTTTATAGCACCCCTACTTGTTATTACGAGAGGCCAAATGAATGGTATTCATTGAATCCTTGGGCGCCATTTCAATTGCGTTTCACTTTAATATATTTTTATTTACTTAGTCCAAGTAGTTGCTCTCAAATGACGAGATCCATGACCAATTTGGTCCAAAAACCAATTTGTAACAATTCACAAATTGTTTTTATTTCAATCGTCTTCAACGTCATAATAGAAATATCTATAAATATTTGGACCACCAATGAATAATTTAACAAAGTGCCATCACTAAAATATTATACCATTTTACATTAATCAATTAACCAACTCACATGAAGCATTACATTAACCAATCAAGATTAACCAAAGAATAAGTATAACTTCATTGGACCACTTTAATCAAATTTTATTAACTGATTGAATAACTCACATGGATCATTTTAATCATATTGTGTTAATTAGTAGTAATAGTGATTAATTGTAATGCCATATTCCATAGAGGCCTGCAATATTATGTTCTTGTGAATCTTGTAGGGTTCTTGTGAAAACAATGTAGGTTGATATCAAGAAAAACATATAATCATAATGATAACACTGGTAGCATTGATCAACAATGTTTCAAAAATGAGTTGTAGATTTGAGTTATTGTTGTATTGTGCATGTTGAATAGGTCATATTGGGCCTAGCGTGTAATTTTGAAAGGAGGTCCGTATAGAGGTTGAGGAGGTTGGGGCATACGACAAGAGGTGGCTTGCCAAGATAGGAGTATAACTTCTTGCTGGTAGTGACTAGCAAACAATTTAGGCAAGAGGTTTGAGCCTTCCAGCTAATGATGGGAAACAACTTGTAACTTGAATCATGTCTCTGAGGTAGTGGTCAACTTATCTATGTAACATATTTGTTTAACTAGTAATAGAAGATTCAAACTAAGGCAATAGACACAACGTGAATTTTCTCCCATTGAGGATTTCCACCACAAATGTGCTTTCTTGTACACGATTCTCTTAATACCTGTTACAGTGTTTTTGTTAGTTTTATGTTGAGTTTACATTTTCAAATTTATGTTGGGTTACTGAACATTTAGCGCTTTGGCAAAAAGTTTTTAAAATTTTATAAATCCTATCACTACTCATTCACACCTCCCACCTCCCGCAAACAACTCTTTAGTAATTCGATTTCCAACATAAGATGGAAATATGTCTGAGATATCTAAAATGAACATGATTATTTGGGTAATCAAGGGTATCTTATGAACGAAATATTAATAGACTACGCAATGCCACTCATCATATGAATACATAGATTGCATGTCTACAATAGTTTTTATTTTTGTGATATTGTCTAAAAAAATTATGTTTCCGTTTTTAACACTTCGAAATTCTTCAAGGAAACCAGGGCTGAATGGTTAGAAAAAATATCTGACATATTTAAAAAACTTATTTCAAAATATTAAGTATGTTTATTATTACTTTCTATTGAAATTTTAAACTACTTTTAAATGATTAGTCAAACATTAATTTATTTAAAATATTTTATTTCAAGTGGGTACATAACTTTGTTTTTCAACATTTTATCATGGAATCTTTTAAGAGTCTCCCTTCAAATTTGATCACTCTTAGGGTATATAGGGTGTATATTGGTAAAATAAATTATTGGTTGACAAGTAATTTGTCTATATAGTCTCCTAGTTTATGGCACAATTTATTTCATCCCTTTCACCCTATTTCAAATTCCATTAAGGCACATCTTTGGTCCTTTGGGATATGGCTAAAGGATGAGTAGGCTCTCCTACTCTCTCTATGTCATAAACATTTTATCATGGAAGGTTTTAAGAGTCTCATTTTGAATTTGATCATTGGTAGGGTGTATTTTGGTAAAAAAATTATTGGTTGACAAGTAATTTATTCATGTAGTCCCCTAGTGGTTGATACAACATATTCCATACCTTCCACTCTATTTCCACTGTCACTAGGGAACATCTTTGGCCCTTTGGGATAAGGCTAGATGAGGAGAAGGCTCCTCCACCCTTTTTGAGTTTGCTCTCTTGCTAAGTAATAAATTCCTCATATATATTTGATCTTGGGCCTAACCCATATCACTTGAACATTCACATGGCAAAATGAAAACAAATAAAAATTGTCTATGTAATTTTTCCTAGAGCTCTCCAACCCTCAAACCTATTATTGTAGAGGTGCAATGTAATGTGATATTTAACATTTTGAATAGGTCAAATTACATAAAAAATAAATAAATAAAATAAAATAAAATAAAATAAAATTATTAATTATTAATTATAATTATAATTATTAATTATAATTATAATTATAATTATAACAATTATTAATTATAATTATAATTATAATTAATTATCAATAATAATTAATAATTAAATGAATCACTCTCTAGGTTTGGTGGATTAGAAGTTATGATAAATCTAGGTTTGTTGTGTTTGGAATTATTGAGACGGTAGCAATGAAATAGATATAAAGTTGGACTGTAAATGATAATATAGCTATAAGAACTATTTAATTACCCCACTTTTACTAATTCATTCATAGATATGGGTGATAAGGTAAAAACCTATTGTATTCATGGCCATTTGGATTAATAAATGTTGACTAGAGTGTTTATGTGGAGTAATGTTTAAATAAAAAAGTTGTGTTAGTGATGACTAGATCATAAAATAGTTGAATATTTAATTTCATTACTTCTAGATGGTTTAAATGGCCATGGTAATGGGTAAAACATAAAACATAGCACATTGGATAGCCCATAGTATTCAGTATTTTCTCATTGAGTTTAGAGCGAGCATAGAATACGGTAAAGATGTTGTAATGTAATGCATTGTCATACCATGTGAAAATTTAACAAAGTCAAAATAAAATAAAATAAAAAATGAAAATAACAGTATCTTAAAATACAAATTTAAAGCTATTTTTTTATTCCTATTAAATTTTGTTGGATAGTTCGGTAAAATTGACTTGGTCAAGTAATGGGTGGTTTTCAAGCTTAAGGTTTATGATAACCCATGGTATTGACCCATGGTATTCATGTCAAATATAGACGATTTAAAGGGGAGAATTAAAAGAGCCTATATCTATCTTAACTCTCAATATACTAAGGGTACAAAGAGATCAAATCGCATCTCAAGAGATTTTGATCCCTCTAAGGCTTGGTAATCAGATCTATGCTTGTAATATTTGACGTATTTTATGCTATTCTTAACATGCTTTTCTATAATTTTGTCAAATGATATATATTATTGTAAATACATAGAACAAAAATATTACACCTTTGTCTTCTTCTAAAGTTTGTTAGTTACTGGTTAACAATTTCAATGACATAATAATGATAAATGTCATAGTATAGTATGTCAATGTTATTAGTTTTCTTTCTGGTAAATCTATGTCCATTACTTTATTGCATAGTTACACGGGTACCACTCCCAGGCATTGGAGAGCACGTACCCCAAGCTCCCCCGCTCCTGGGAGCTTGGGCGCTGGTCGGAAATGCTCCAAAACCTTCGGGAGCTTCAATGGGTACTTTGGAGCTTTTGGGGGAGAAAAATTAGAATTAAAAAATTAGAAAAATTATATAAAAATTTGTTATATAATTATTTTAATTTTGGTAAGTTTTATAAGTTTTAAAAAACAGTTTCATAAAAAATAGTTTCACTATTAAGTGTAATTGGGAATCAATTTGTTTAAATGAATTGATGTTGAAAATTATTAAATGAATTGAATTTTAATTAATGGGGTGCTGTTGTGTCTTATATGTTAAGACGATTGAAATGTTTTAGGTCATTTTATCAAATAACTACCTAATAACCAATTTACTAATCTTGTGAATCTTTTTTCCATCTTCCGTGGAGGCCGCGTAGTGGTAAAGTCGGCCTTGTCATGACGGACTGGTCTTGACCGGGCCAAGCCCACTACCTTTTGTACAGTGATGTGTATGGGCAAAGCCCAGGGAGACCAAAGTTCAAATCTCATGGAGTACAATGACCTGCTGTGGTGGTGGCTAGAGGGGCGGATTCTCCTTTCCCGTGAGTGCTCTTGCTAAAATCATAGGAACTTAGTATACCCTATTTGGAGGTGGTTGGTTATGCTCTTGGTGTTATAGTGGCAGCTATGAAGTTTGATCCTAAGTCTCCCAAAGATTAGGCCTAGCAGTTACGGATTCACCATATAATTAAAAAAAAATATACAAAGGGAAAAACATTAAAAAAATAGTAATAAAAAACCATGGATTCATCCCTCCCGTTGTTGCAGGTGTCTGTTGCGAGCCTGAGCCAAACGCTGAATGTGATCCTCCTTGTGATTGTTGCGAGCCTGAGCCAAAGGCTGAGTGTAGCCCTTCTTGTGATTGGTTAAATAGATTCTCAGAAACAGATTCTGAGCCTGAAAAAGGAGCGTGAAACTGCGTTGTGTAATGGAGGAGGGAAGGGCGATTTTCTTAGTATGCTTTCGTCTCTTAGAAATGATGCGGATGGAAATCCTTGGTAACGACATAATGGCAAGCTATGGCAAATTTTGTCTCGGTACAATATTGTGGATAAGGATTAAAGGTATAGATGAAAAAATTGTAATAATATGGGTATGATTTATGGTATTATAAATAATCCTGGTTTCTAGAATTTTGGCTTTTGGAATCGGTTTTACCATGCAGAATAATTTTAAATTTGTAAAAATTATAAATAATTTAAATTATAAAATTTGTAAAAATTATAAATAATTTAGATTATAGAATACCAATTTTGTTGAATTCTACGATTGTAGTATCGTCTGTTTTATTGAGTCCCAAAATCTTTTGTTTACCGCTAGCATATCTAATCGGAGTTGTCTATAATGCGACTTTTTGGAGATTTCGGTGACGGAATCCGGCGGAAGAAACTGATGTTAAATCTTGATTTCTTGCAGTTAAAATGGTTTTTTAACTGCATATTTGGATTCAGCACCCTTGAAAACCCATGGAACGCTTTCATTGTCCAGAAACTAACTATCAAACTTGCGATTCCAATAAATTCCTGCAGGATTTAGACCGGAAAAACCCGCCTGAAAAACTTTCAAAAAATCACGTTATAGACAACTGCTATCCAAATCACCTCAATCTCAAAAATCCAAAAGTTGAAAGAATCACACCTGCAAAACCCACGCTCAAACACCGTTTTATATTTGATAGTGTATATGATGCCGGCTCTGATAATTACATGAATCTATAATACAATGGCGGAAAACGGAGAACAGAACCCTGGACCCCAACTTCGAACAGAAAAATAACGCATTGGAACCCTTAAAAAAGACGACCAGATTGGATTGAATTGGATGATGGTGATCAAGTAATAGTAGTCGAAGTCAGCAGCTTGTGCCTCGGCAGCTCTGGACAAGTTTTGAATTTTACAGTGATCGGCAGGGGAAGATTTGGTGCGTCTGAGTTTTTGCTGTACTCCTGGGGCGGAACAGAGCATATGAGCGCCCAGTTGATGTTCTTGGAAAATGGGTGTTTCTTGATATCGGCGGCTCTCTGGGCCGACCCTAGCCGCCTCCTCGGGTCTTTACGAGAAGCTGTTTTATCAGATCCCGGAGGCGTTCCATTGCTCGGCCTCGGCCCCTCATGTCTCCGCCTGGCCTGTACTGCTCCTATTGGCCGGGAATTTCAACGGATGGGTGATAATATTTGTGAGCGTGGAATCCTTTCCGGCGCCCTTGAACGGAGTCCGGTCGAAGAGCATCTCGTAGAGGAAGACTCACAGAGTCCACCAGTCCACGGCTTTGTCGTGCGGGGCCACATATTCATGGGTTCCCACGAAAGATCCGGACCGGGCCTCTGTGGGCTCGACTATTAATTCCGGCCTGCCCTCGCCTGCTTTTTTTGTCGTTTCTTCCGTAATGGGAACGGGCAATTTCTTCTAGCACCAGAATTTGACGATGATGGTATCCTATTATGCTCTACGGCCGTGGAAGGAGGTCTGCTGAAGCTTTTCTGCAATGTCGGAGTGACTTGGCATGAGAATGAGAGGTCAAAGTCTGAAAGCATTCTATGGCCGTCTTGCCTCACCAGAACATTCTCTGGCTTCAAATTCCGGTATATTATTCCCAACATGTGCAGATATTCTAGAGCTAGAAGAACCTCTGCTGCGTAGAATCTGAAAGGGAAAAAACAGAAAAATGGTTAAACGTGAGCTACGAATCAAATATCCACAAAGATTCAAACAGACAACACTACACACAATTCACTCTACCTTAATAGGGTACTTAATAAAAGGGTCTCTGATGCTTAATCTGTAAATCCAAGAGAGTGGAAATTGCAAACACACCTCATAAGTTTTGAAATAAAAACACTATTTGGGAAAAAAAAATAAAAATAAACCAAGCCTATCAACATAGGTCAGAGGCCTGTGTGTTGTGTGGTTGCCGACTGGTGAGCCGACCTGTCTGTAGAGCAGACTCGGTGTGGGCAGCGTCTCTGTTTGAGCGTTGCCTCACTGTTTCCTGTATTCAACCTTTGGTTAGCCAATGTGGAGATCTGTTTGGGATCTGTTGGCGTTGTGGAAGAGCCAACACCTGTTGGAGATTTGGACCAGGTGAATGAGCCGAGTCATGGTGAATGCGCGTACATACCTTTGCTGGAGCCGAGCATTATTATTGTCGTTCTTTTAGGAGAAGTCCACTTGTATAAGTCGATCTTTGTTGCTTACTATCGCTCTCTAATCCCTGCAGGGGATGTCAAGATCCAAAGCTGCTCAAGATTTAAAGAATTGAACAGCTTAACGACTTAAATCTGAAACAATTCTTTGAATTTTTATTTTATATGAAGAATTATTGTTTGGCGTCAATTCTTTACAAAGAACGATTCTTTAGTTAAGCATATGCAACTGTTAAAGATCAGGGATTTGTTTGGCGTAACGGTGAAAATTTGTGTGAAGGCTTAAAGATCTAAGTTGTTGTATGTTTAGTCGTGGAGAAATTGGTTTATTCGGCTGCAATAACCACGGGAAGAGGCGGAGAATATTGCGGCACAGTGGTCTGCGTCTTGGAGATCCATCTCCGCACGGTGGTGGAGTGGCTACTGTGGCTAGCGGCCTGCTATTTTCTGCATGCTTTAGAGGATCTGAACCCGTGTTCTGCTTTTAGATCTGGAGGGCGCCCGGACTGGAAGCCGAGATCTCTTGCTTGAAGGCTGACATTTTCTGCTGTCGAGTGTTGAATCCAAGATTGGGGATGCAAAAGCTGCCACGACTCTGCCGTGGAGAAGGCTGAGGAACGTTGCGCGTGGGCTCAAGCTTTGCAAAGAGTCTAAGTCGGCTGAGGTTGCTGGGACGCTGAGCAGGGGAGACTGTTAAGGTTAATCAGCAGATCTGGTAACGGCGGATCAAAACTTGCGATGGCGCTCTAGGTTAAACATAAAAAATCTTGTAATTGAACGCTGGACGGTGTCAAAAAAAAATCTGTAAGCCTGGAGGGTCGTGAGCGGCCACATTGGAACTAGTTGATTGGAGAGACTATCTGATCTGTTTCTGGAGCCATAGAGGCTGTGGAGATATTTGCTGGTGGGAATTTTCACTGTGGTGTGGCCGCTGGGATAGTCTGAGCCTTTGTGGCATTGCTAGTGTTTGAACGCACCAATTATCGACATGTCTATATTTTTAGATATTTTTATTCTAATGATGATGATTTTGTCAGGTTGGCATTTGTAATTAGCATGGGTAGTAGGTTCAAGTCAGAAAGAAATTTCAGAAAATTGTGGTTTTGTTAGTGATCATGAGAATCAAGACGCACAATTTGTTGTGCAAGATTCATAAGTTGATCTTCAAGAAGGGAGTGAAGAAGATCAAAGTGTTGAAGATGGGACGTGCCACAAGACGCTGATTGCAAAGACGTGGTAGAAGAAGATAAAGCTAGAGAAAATTTATATTTAAAGTGTAATGATCTCATTAATACTTCTGTATGTGTAGACTAACGTGTAATGATCTCATTAATATTTCTGTATGTGTAGACGTTACATCGATGAATAATGAAGACATCATAGCTGATTTTCAAAGACGTGGCAGAAGAAGACAAAGCTGGAGAAAATTTATATTTAAAGTGTAATGATCTCATTAATATTTCTGTATGTGCAAACGTTACATTGATGAATGATGAAGACATCATAGTTGACACCAGAAATAGTGAGAGAGAAAATTCTCCTATTCAACCTGTCATAATTTTGAGAAGAGCGAGAATTAGAATTAAGCTTTCCATCACTTGGGAAGAAATGAGGTGAAGAGATATCACTACCTCAAGGTGAGGAAAGCAAAGATGAAGCCTCGACTGAAGATAAACAAGTATGGGCTCTGCTTCAAGAAGACTAAAATGAAAACTGTGTTACCAATTCGTTTCATGTTTTAATTGTAAGCCTAGCTGAGACTGAGACCAGCAGGCGTATGTTATTGTTCAGTACCCTTTCTCCATTAAGCTGAAGTGTTGGAATTAATGGAGAAAGCTAAACTTAGATTATTGTTTAGGTGTTTGTTTCTTTAGATAGGATTGGGATCCTATTATCTATGGAGTGGTTGAAACCACCTTGATTGAGAAAAAGCCTATATGAACTAGGTTGTTCTCCTGATTGTAGAATGGTGTATTGTGTGTGCAGTGCTTTGGTACTCTTTAGGTATCTCATGTGGAGAGCTATTTAGCTAATTTAATATCAATTTTTATCACAGGGTGGTACACTGAACTACAGGTGAAGGAGGCTTGAATATGTACAAGGTGATGAATAAATTCAATGTGTAATTAGACCAAGGCCAAATCAACATAGACACATAAAATATAGAGAGACTTGAATCCATTTTATCAACATAAAATTTCTCATTCAATCAGAGCCCTTGAATCAAGCCATATCCAATAAACGTTTTTTTAGGGAACTGAATAACAATGGCAGACCAGTCTGCACACACACAAGACAAGCAAACAAAAGATAAGAAAACTAGAAAGAAATGATTTTATGGATTAGAAGATAATACAATCCCACCCCACCTTAAAAAATATGTGTATCTCACTGTTGTATCACACACTAGAACTTTCAAAGGAGGGGAATGCCAAACAAAGACACATACTCACTCACCAATACTCTACAATACCAACCAGCAACACAAAACACAACAGGTGAAGTCAATACATACAAGAGATGTATACCAACCTTGCAGATTTGAGACTGAAACACCTTCCATGCTGGCGCAGCCTAAGAGAATGTAGGTCTCCACCTGCACAGTACTCCATGACAAGGCATGAATAATGTGAAGCCTCAAAATGTGCATAGAGGATAGGAAGGGGTGGTCCAACGCGGAGAGGTTCTGTTTCTCCACTTTAGCCCTGTGAAACTTATTCATGTGAAACAAGGCTTCCTTATCCACCACCTTGAGGGCACACAAACTTGAATCAACCTACTAGCCAATCCCCACTCCCCACCCTCTTCACTAGCCTAAAGTGATTGAGCCCAACCGATCCCTCCTCTTCACTAGCCTGAAGTGATTGAGCCCAATTGATCCCTCCTCGCAGGGCGTAGGGCCCTGATGGATGGTCCATTAAATTGTAATGGAAATGATGTATATATATGTTTTTTTTTTTTTTTTTTTTAAATTAAGGTAAATAGGTAAATTGTCATTTACAATTTAATTTAGGTTAATGAGAAAACAATTAATGTTCCCAATCACTCAAACAATCAATCTAGCACTTGGTGACTGTGAATATCACTGGTGGTGACCACTGACCTTGGCAATGGAGCCACAGAGACTGTCTGAAAAGGGTTAGGGTTTTTCTGCAGCCGATTGCCACGACTGCACCCTACCCACCCTACCTACCTCTAGCTGTCGTCGTTCGTTTCCCTCCGGCTGCATCAACCGCGGTGGTTCTCGGTACCCGTATCCCCTCGAGGCCCTCAGTAACAGCATAGCTTACCATCCTCCCCGATTACTACATACCCACTGAATTCCAATACCCTCACCGCGACGATGGTTACGATGGTCCTGGAGGCAGCTGGCAGAGAACACCTTGGAACAAGGATGGAGCTGGACCTAGTAGACTATTCAAAGGACTCGTTGGAGAATGTCAATATCTGGCAAACCCCTCACTCCACCGTGGATGAACTCCTTTGCTTCTGGTGCGACCTGTTGGCTACCATTGCAGGTCTACCTTCGATCTCGGGACCTTCCTGCTCCATAGAAATGATGCGGATGGAAATCCTTGGTAACGACATAATGGCAAGCTATGGCAAATTTTGTCTCAGTACAATACTGTGGATAAGGGTTAAAGGTATAAATGAAAAAATTGTAATAATATGGGTATGATTTATGGTATTATAAATAATTCTGGTTTATGGAGTTTTGGCTTTTGGAATCGGTTTTACAATCTAGAATAATTTTGAGAAATTCTTTAATTGTACTATCGTCTGTTTTATTAAGAGTCCCAAAATCTTTTGTTTACTGCTTGCATATCCCATCACCTCAATCTCAAAAATCCAAAAGTTGAAAGAATCACACCTGCAAAACCCACGCTCAAACACCGTTTTATATTTTATACTGTATATCATGCCGGCTCTGATAATTACATGAATCTATAATACAATGGCGGAAAACGGAGAACAGAAGCCTGGACCCCAACTTCGAACAGAAAAATAACGCATTGGAACCCTTAAAAAGATGACCAGATTGGATTGAATTGGATGATGGTGATCAAGTAATAGTAGTCGAAGTCAGCAGCTTGTGCCTCGGCAGCTCTGGACAAGTTTTGAATTTTACAGTGATCGGTAGGGGAAGATTTGGTGCGTCTGAGTTTTTGTTGTACTCCTGGGGCCGAACAGAGCATATGAGCGCCCAGTTGATGTTCTTGAAAAATGGGTGTTTCTTGATATCGGCGGCTCTCTGGGCCGACCCTAGCCGCCTCCTCGGGTCTTTACGAGAAGCTGTTTTATCAGATCCCGGAGGCCTTCCATTGCTCGGCCTCGGCCCCTCATGTCTCCGCCTGGCCTATACTGCTCATATTGGCCGGGAATTTCAACGAATGGGTGATGATATTTGTGAGCGTGGAATCCTTTCCGGCGCCCTTGAACGGAGTCCGGCCGAAGAGCATCTCGTAGAGGAAGACTCACAGAGTCCACCAGTCCACGGCGTTGTCGTGCGGGGCCACGTATTCATGGGTTCCCACGAAAGATCCGGACCGGGCCTCTGTGGGCTCGACTATTAATTCCGGCCTGCCCTCGCTCGAAACTTGATTCTTCTACTTTTTTTGTCGTTTATTCCGCAATGGGAACATGCAATTTCTTCTAGCACCAGAATTTGACGATGATGGTATCCTATTATGCTCTACGGCTGTGGAAGGAGGTCTGCTGAAGCTTTTCTGCAATGTCGGAGTGACTTGGCATGAGAATGAGAGGTCAAAGTCTGAAAGCATTCTATGGCCATCTTGCGTCACCAGAACATTCTCTGGCTTCAAATTCCGGTATATTATTCCCAACATGTGCAGATATTCTAGAGCTAGAAGAACCTCTGCTGCGTAGAATCTGAAAGGGAAAAAACAGAAAAATTGTTAAACGTGAGCTACGAATCAAATATCCACAAAGATTCAAACAGACAACACTACACACAATTCACTCTACCTTAATAGGGTACTTAATAAAAGGGTCTCTGATTCTTAATCTGTAAATCCAAGAGAGTGGAGATTGCAAACACACCTCATAAGTTTTGAAATAAAAACACTATTTGGGAAAAAAGAAAATAAATAAACCAAGCCTATCAACATAGGTCAGAGGCCTGTGTGTTGTGTGGTTGCCGACTGGTGAGCCGACCTGTCTGTAGAGCAGACTCGGTGTGGGCAGCGTCTCTGTTTGAGCGTTGCCTCACTGTTTCTTGTATTCAACCTTTGGTTAGCCAATGTGGAGATGTGTTTGGGATATGTTGGCGTTGTGGAAGAGCCAACACCTGTTGGAGATTTGGACCAGGTGAATGAGCCGAGTCATGGTGAATGTGCGTACATACCTTTGCTGGAGCTGAGCATTATTATTGTCGTTCTTTTAGGAGAAGTCCACTTGTAAAAGTCGATCTTTGTTGCTTACTATCGCTCTCTAATCCCTGCAGGGGATGTCAAGATCCAAAGCTGCTCAAGATTTAAAGAATTGAACAGCTTAACGACTTAAATCTGAAACAATTCTTTGAATTTTTATTTTATATGAAGAATTATTGTTTGGCGTCAATTCTTTACAAAGAACGATTCTTTAGTTAAGCATATGCAACTGTTAAAGATCAGGGATTTGTTTGGCGTAACGGTGAAAATTTGTGTGAAGGCTTAAAGATCTAAGTTGTTGTATGTTTAGTTATGGAGAAATTGGTTTATTCGGCTACAATAACCACGGGAAGAGGCGGAGAAGATTGCGGCACAGTGGTCTGCGTCTTGGAGATCCATCTCCGCACAGTGGTGGAGTGGCTACCGTGGCTAGCGGCCTGCTATTTTCTGCATGCTTTAGAGGATCTGAACCCGTGTTCTGCTTTTAGATCTGGAGGGCACCTGGACTGTTGAGGAGGAAGCCGAGATCTCTTGCTTGAAGGCTGACATTTTCTGCTGTCGAGTGTTGAATCCAGGATTGGGGATGCAAAAGCCGCCACGACTCTGCCGTGGAGAAGGCTGAGGAACGCAGCGCGTGGGCTCAAGCTTTGCAAAGAGTCTAAGTCGGCTGAGTTTGCTGGGAGGCTGAGCAGAGGAGACTGTTAAGGTTAATCAACAGATCTGGTAACAACGGATCAAAACTTGCGATGGCGCTCCAGGTTAAACATCAAAAATCTGGTAATTGAAAGCTGGATGATGTCAAAAAAAAAATCTGTAAGCCTGGAAGGCACTGAGCGGCCACATTGGAACTAGTTGATTGGAGGCTATCTGATCTGTTTCTGGAGCCATAGAGGCTGTGGAGATATTTGCTGGTGGGAATTTGACTGTGGTGTGGCTGTTGGGATAGTCTCAGCGTTTGTGGAATCGCTGGTGTTTGACCGCACCAATTATCAGTTTGTCTATATTTTTAGATATTTTTTATTATGAAGATGATGATTTTTTCATATTAGCATTTGGAATTAGCATGGGTAGTATGTTCAAGTCAGACGAAATTTTAGAAAAAAATGTGGTTTTGTTAGTGACCATGAGAATCAAGAGGCACAATTTGTTGTGCAAGATTTACGAGTTGATCTTCAAGAAGGAAGTGAAGAGGATCAAAGTGTTGAAGATCAATGGAACAAGCCACAAGACGCTGATTGCAAAGACGTGGCAGAAGAAGACAACACTGGAGAAAATTTATATTTAAAGTGTAATGATCTCATTAATATTTATGTATGTGCAGACGTTACATCGATGAATGATGAAGACATCATAGCTGATTTTCAGATGGTTGACGCCATAAATAGTGAGAGAGAAAATTCTCCTATCGAGGCTCTCATAATTTTGAGAAGAGTGAGAATTAGAATTAAAGCTTTCCATCACTTGGGAAGAAATGAGGTGAAGAGATATCACTACTGATCAGGTGCTCATGTCCTAAGTGTTGTAAAATGCTCAAAATTTAAAGTGCTTAGAACTGGTTCAAAGTTGAATGACTGGAAAGTGCTCGTCTTCCCGATTCCGGCGCTGCAAACGGTTCGAAAAACGGTCGTCGTATGACGAAGTTATGGCAAAAAGAAGAATTTGTCTATAACATTAGAAATTTTAATTTTTCAAAAAAAAATTAAAAAATGAATATTCCGCCTGGCACGAAATCCGAGGCAACCACCAAACATTAAATTTAATTGCAGTTAAGTTGGCGGAATTTTGGCAGGAGAGCCAAATTTGGCGGACCCACCATAATTGGCGGAGCTATCTGGAGTTAACTAAAGTTAGTTAGAGTTTTTTGAGGGGAAAATTGAAGAAACTTTAAATGGCCATAACTTTGGCTAGGAAAGTCGGTTTTGGACGATTTTCTTTTTTTATTTTGGATATTTTCGACCTTATAAAGCCATTGGTGCAGGTCTTACAGCCATCTGAGGTCATTTGCAGAGGTTTTGGAGCCGTGAAAGTTCTAGGGGCCACTAGGGCCCAGTTTTGTGAAGACTGTATAGGGTTGCAGGTATCCATTGGAGGTGATCCAATAGTCAATCCTGAAGGATTCAAGTGTTCTGAATCCATTTTTTCCATCTATTTCACATGTAGATGCTTTTATTTAGCTGTATTTTCAATTTGAGCATTTAATAAAAACAAGGACAAGCCCGGTTGGGAGCTTTGGACCCAGTAGACGTAGCCCTGGAGGGGGTGAACTGCTTTATCAACTTCTTTTGCATTTGTGGTTGATTTATTTTGTAGAACAAATCCATTTTAATGTGTTCAACAGTAAAAAGAAATAACTCTGCTATGCTTAAATGGGTCATGAACAGCTGAAAATTTCATGTGTTTTCTTTCTGCAAGACATGGAAATCTTTTAAACATGTTTAATTCTGAATTGAATACCTTGCAAACAAATTTCAAGTAGTTTCAAATTCAGATCAAGTAGGTATCAGAGCTCAGGGTTTTTGTGCAAAGATTTTCTAACTGTCTTGCAAAGTATTGATGCCTACTAGGTTGAAACTCAAAAGAGGGGAAGGGCAGTTGACTAGAGAACGAGAGAATCCTCAGTCAAGGAAGGCCATAGAGCCATCACCTCCACCTTCAATTTCACCCTCAAGAGTCTCAGCAGAAGCTTCAAGGATGTCTGAACATGAATGAGAAATTCCTACAGAGACAGATCCAAGAGAAGAAGAAAGAGTCTTCAGAAAGGCTTTCTTGGACCTCACTGAAATGGTGAGGATATTGTACCAAGAAAGAAATGAGAAATTGGTTGGAGAAGGGTCCAAACATCCACATGAAGGAGAGAGCTCTTCAGGAGGTAAGAAGGATGATGATCATTCCAAGAAAGGACATGGAGGAAATGGTGATCCACCACCCCCATCTTCACCTTCTTCCTCTTCATCCTCGTCTTCTTCCATTCATAAGCATAGATCCTCTAGAAAAAGTCTTTTTTTGAAGCTTGATGTAAAATTCGAATTACCTATGTTTAATGGTGAAGTGAATGCAGAAAAGCTTGACAACTGGATTAGGCAGTTGGAAGTTTACTTGAGGATCCAAAATATGCATGATGATGCCACAAAGATTCAGTTGGCTTCTTTGAGAATGGATGGAGCAGCACTGGTCTGGTGGGAGGCCAAGACTAAAGAGGAGATCAAGAAATTTGGTAAGGTTAACTTAACATGGCCTGAATTTTTGTTAGCCATTAAAAAACAGTTTTATCCTCTTGCTCACATGAAAAAAGCCATTATGAATTGGCAAAATTTCAGACAACTTAAGGGTCAGAGTGTCCAAGACTACACCCAAGAATTCAGGAGAAGAGCTCTCTTGTTAGGGGTAGATTTGCATTGGTGGCTTGCATAGCTACCTTAGACACACCATCTTGATGTTTAACCCTACTAGCCTGGACGAGGTTTGTGTCCAAGCTACCCATTTAGAGGCAAGGGGAAAAAACACATTTGAAGAGGGTAGAAACAAGCCCCCCAAGCGGAAAAACAAAGAGAAAACCTCCAAGGGAAAGGGCAAAAAGAATGCATCTGTCAAACATGAAAGTGAGAAAGTGATCTGTAAACAATGTTCTAAACCAGGTCATGAGGAGAAAAACTGTTGGAAATTATATCCTGAAAAAAGACCTCAATTTAACAAATCCAAAGGGAAACAAAAAATTGTTGCTACTACATCTACAACACAAGATTTAGGGGAAGATTCAGGTGATGAAACCAAAATTGCAGCCATGGGTTTGAAAAACTTGAAGGGAAAAGAAATTGAAACTCAAGCCAGCACTAGTACCTCAAACTGCCATGTACAAGCTCCTAATGAGGAAGAAAGAATTGAACTGTTTCATGTGAGGGTGATTTCAAAACATACTAAAATTGACACACTTTTTGATAGTGGGTCACAAGCAAACCTTATATCAGAGGACTTGGTCAAGCAGCTTAAACTTGAGACCGTTCCACATTCGAAGCCATATCCACTTGGATGGATTTGCAAGGATGCAAATTTACAAGTTTCAAGAAAGTGCACATTGCGCTTTGCAATTACTGCACATTTTATTGACACAGTTGAACTTGATGTGGTACCTTTTGATATAGCAGGAATTGTTTTGGGAAGTTCTTACTTGTTTGACAGGAAAGCTATCTTTCATCGCCATGAAAACAAATATCATCTGTTCAAAGATGGCAAGGAGTTCATTGTTAGAGCTCATCGCAAGAAGACAAATATAGCGATGGTGAATGCAGGACAGGTAAAAAGGCTGGTCAATTCAAGTAAGAATTTTGTTCTTCTTATGATTAAGCCCAAGGTTGATGTGAATCATGAGTCATTTGACAATTGTGATCCAAAACTTAAATCAGATCTGTATGATGTAGTTGATGCATATCATGAGATGTTTCAGGAGCCAACAGGTTTGCCTCCTAAAAGGGAGATTCAACATGAAATTCATTTGCATCCAGATTGTCCTCTTCCAAACATAGGCATGTACCGCATGTCTATTAGGGAGAATGCTGAAATAAAGAAGCAAATCAAGGACTTGTTGGACAAGGGTTTCATAAGGCCAAGTACTTCGCCATGTGGGTCACCGATTGTATTGATTCCAAAGAAAGATGGCACTTGGCATATGTGTGTTGATTTCAGGGCCTTGAACAAGATAACGGTAAAGAATCGTTACCCACTCCCAAGGATAGATGATTTGCCAGATCAGCTGAAAGACGCTCGATATTTCACTAAGCTAGACTTGCGCAGTGGATATCATCAAGTAAGAATTGAAGAAAGTGACATTTGGAAGACAACCTTTAAAACCAAACAATGACTCTTTGAGTGGCTTGTGATTCCGTTTGGTTTGTGCAATGCACCTGCAACTTTCATACGGGTAATGGATGATGTCTTGCGTCCTTTTCTTGATGATTTCGTTATTGTCTACTTAGATGACATCTTAATTTTCAGCAAGTCTAGAGAAGATCATGTCATGCATGTTAGGAAAGTACTTGATGTTTTGAAGAAGAATCAGTTATTTCTTAAAATGTCAAAGTGTGAATTTGGAAAGACTTCTTTGGTTTATTTGGGACACATAGTAGGAGGAGGTGCTTTGAGAATTGATCCTGCTAAGAGTGAGGCTATTGTGAAGTGGCCTACTCCAAAATCCATAACAGAGGTAAGAAGTTTTTTGGGTGCAGCTCAATATTGGAGGAAGTTTATCTCTAACTTCTCTTCTATAGCAGCTCCTATGCATGCAGTGACAAGTGTGAAGCATGCTTTCCAATGGGGAGGCAAGCAGCAAAAAGATTTCGAATCTTTGAAAGAGAATATTAGTTCAGCTCCAGTCCTTGCATTACTGGATTTGAGACAGCCATTTGAGATACAAACTGATGCTAGTGATTATGCTATGGATGCAGTTCTTCTACAACATGGTAAGTCTATTTCTTTTCATTCTGAAACTTTTAATGGTGCTGTTGTAAATTATCCTACATATGATAAGGAGTTGTATGCGTTGGTACAAAGCGTCAAAAAGTGGAAACACTATTTGATGGGCAAAGAAACTGTTATACATACCGACCATCAGCCCTTACAGTACTTGCAATCACAAAACAAGTTACAACAGTCACGACACTTCAGATGGATGGGCTTCTTGCAACAATTCCATTTGGTAATAAGGTATAAGAGAGGTACTTTGAATAAGGTTGCTGATATGCTTTCAAGGCCTATTATTGGTGTTGTTACTTTACTTAAGAATGCTTCCATTGTACATGATAGTTACATAGAACAATATGCATCTGATGATGACTTTAAAGATGTGTATGCTAACTTGAGTAAAGGAAATCATGTAGAGGAAAATGACTATCACATGAATAACAATTTTCTGTTTCATTTTGGAAAGTTGTGTATACCACAGGGGGAAAGGATAAATGTCATAAGAGAAGCCCATTCTTCTCTTATTTCTGGCCATTTTGGTGTGAGCAAAACAGTTGCACATCTACAGAGGTATTGCTATTGGCCTCGCATGGTAGATTTTGTTTCAAGGTTCATAAGAGGTTATTCATTATGTGCTACAAGCAAGCCTAGCAACAGGAAGCTTGGTTTATATACTCCTTTGCCGGTACCTTCTAGACCATGGGAGAGCATCTCTATGGATTTTGTAGCAGGTTTGCCAAAATCTCGAAAGCAACATGATTATTTATATGTAGTAGTTGATCGTTTCAGCAAAATGTGTATACTTATGCCTTGTAAGAAAACTATAACTGCTGAACAAACTGCTGAATTATTTTTTCATCATGTATGGATTCACTTTGGTTTGCCTACTTCCATTATTAGTGACATGGATTCCAGATTTGTGGGGAATTTTTGGTCCAACCTATGGGAGATGATGGACACAAAGTTGAAAAAAAGTACTGCTTTCCATCCGCAAACAGATGGACAAACCAAAGTTGTGAACATAACCATTGTGCACCTCTTGAGAGGTTATTGCAGCAAGCATCCCAAGCACTACATACAACATGCTTACAATCGTGCCAAGCACTCTTCCACAAACACCTCACCGTTTGAAGCTTGTTTTGGTTATTTGCCAAAATCACCTCTTGATTTCATTCTTGAGAAAGATGTTGCCATTGAGGGACATAGTGACATTGACAAAGCTCGTTCATTCATTGAAAGGATTCAGCAAATACATCAGCAAATTCAAGAACAACTTGAGAAGAGTCAAGGCAAGTACAAGGAAAGACATGACAAGCATAGAGTCGATCACAAGTTTCAAGAAGGAGATGAGGTATGGCTGTACATTAGTAAGGAAAGGATGCAAGGAGAAGGTAAAAAGCTGAAGCCTATTCGTTATGGTCCATTCAAAATCCTCAAGAAGGTTGGAAATAATGCTTTTCAATTAGATTTGTCTTCCTACATGCAAATGTATTCTGTTGTCAATGTGGAGAACTTACGTTTGTATGAACCTCCTTTGATTGCTGATCATGAAAATGCTGTTCAACTGCCATCTATAGAAGATTTCTCGCTAGAATTCTTAGATGAGCTGAAAGAAGATACAATCCTTGACAGAAGGACACACTCTTCAAGGAGGGTCAATGTAGATTATGCTCGGGTTGGTTTCAAAGGCAGCAAACCGAACAAGGCAAAGTGGATGGAGGTGGACAGAGTGAGGGAGTTGTACCCTCACCTCTTTAACAAGTAGTTGAAGGCTTTTGGGGTCCAAAAGCTTCCCAATGGGGAGGCGTGATCAGGTGCTCATGTCCTAAGTGTTGTAAAATGCTCAAAATTTAAAGTGCTTAGAACTGGTTCAAAGTTGAATGACTGGAAAGTGCTCGTTTTCCCGATTCCGGCACCATAAATGGTTCGAAAAACGGTCGCCGTATGAAGAAGTTATGGCAAAAAGAAGAATTTGTCCATAACATTAGAAATTTTATTTTTTCAAAAAAAAATTAAAAAAGGAATATTCCGCCTGGCACGAAATCCGAGGAAACCACCAAACGTTAAATGTAACTGCAGTTAAGTTGGCTGAATTTTGGCAGGAGCGCCAAATTTGGCGAACCCGCCATAATTGGTGGAGCTATCTGGAATTAACTAAAGTTAGCTGGAGTTTTTCTAGGGGAAAACTGGAGAAACTTTAAATGGCCACAACTTTGGCTAGGAAAGTCGGTTTTGGACGAATTTTTTTTTGATTTTGGGTATTTTTGACCTTCTAAAGCCATTGGTGTAGGTCTTACAGCCATCTAAGGTCATTTTCAGAGGTTTTGGAGCCGTCAAAGTTCTAGGAGCCACTAGGGCCCAATTTTGTGAAGACTGTATAGGGTTGCAGGTATCCATTGGAGGTGATCCAATAGTCAATACTAAAGGATTCAAGTGTTCGGAATCCATTTTTGCCATCTATTTCACCTGTAGATGCTTCTATTTATCTGTATTTTCAATTTGAGCATTTAATAAAAACAAGGACAAGCCCAGTTGGGAGATTTGGACCCAGTAGACATAGCCCTGGAGGGGGTGAACTGCTTTATCATCTTATTTTTCATTTGTGGTTGATTTATTTTGCAGAACAAATCCATTTTAATGTGTTCAACAGTAAAAGGAAATAACTCTGTTATGCTTAAATGGGTCATGAACAGCTGAAAATTTCATGTGTTTTCTTTCTGCAAGACATGGAAATCTTTTAAACATGTTTAATTCTGAATTGAATACCTTGCAAACAAATTTCAAGTAGTTTCAAATTTAGATCAACTACCTCATGGCGAGGAAAGCAAAGATGAAGCCTCGATTGAAGATAAACAGGTATGGGCTCTGATGCAAGAAGACTAAAATGAAAACTTTGTTACCAATTCGTTTCATGTTTTAATTGTAAGCCTCGCTGAGATTGAGACCAACATGCATATGTTATTGTTCAGTACCATTTCTCCATTAAGCGGGGGTGTTGGAATTAATGGAGAAAGCTAAACTTAGATTATTGTTTAGGTGTTTGTTTCTTTAGATAAGATTGGGATCCCATTATCTAGGGATATGAACTAAGTTGTTCTCCTGATTGTAGAATGGTGTATTGTGTGTGTAGTGCTTTGGCACTCTTTAGGTATCTCACCTGGAGAGCTATTTAGCTAATTTAATATCAATTTTTATCACAGGGTGGTACACTGAACTACAAGTGAAGGAGGCTTGAATATGTACAAGGTGATGAATAACTTCAATGTGTAATTAGACCAAGGCAAAATCAACATAGCCACATAAAATATAGAGAGACTTGAATCCATTTTATCAACATAAAATTTCTCATTCAGTCAGAGCCCTTGAATCAAGCCATATCCAATAAACATTTTTTCAGGGAACTGAATAACAATGGCAGACTAGTCTCCACACACACAAGACAAGCAAACAAAAGATAAGAAAACCAGAAAGAAATGATTTTATGGATTAGAAGCTAATACAACCCCACCCCACCTTAAAAAATATGTGTATCTCACTGTTGTATCACACACTAAAACTTTCAGAGGAGGGGAATGCCCAACAAAGACACATGCTCACTCACCAATACTCTACAATACCAACCAACAACACAAAACACAACGGGTGAAGTCAATACATACAAGAGACGTATACCAACCTTGCAGATCTGAGATTGAAACACCTTCCATGTTGGCGCAGCCTAGGAGAATGCAGGTCTCCACCTGCACAATACTCCATGACAAGGCATGAATAATGTGAAGCCTCAAAATGTGCATAGAGTATAGGAAGGGGTGGTCCAACGTGGAGAGGATCTGTTTCTCCACCTCAGCCCTGTGAAACTTATTCATGTGAAACATGGCTTCCTTATCCACCACCTTGAGGGCATACAAACTTGAATCAACCTACTAGCCAATCCCCACTTCCCACCCTCTTCACTAGCTTGAAGTGATTGAGCCCAACCGATCCCTCCTCTTCGCTAGCCTGAAGTGCTTGAGCCTAACTGATCCCTCCTTGTAGGGCGCAGGGCCCTGATGGATGGTCCATTAAATTGTAATGGAAATGAAGTATATATATGTTTTTGTTTTTGCTTTTTTTAAATTAAGGTAAATAGGTAAATTGTCATTTACAATTTAATTTAGGTTAATGAGAAAACAATTAATGTTCCCAATCACTCAAACAATCAATCTAGCACTTGGTGACTGTGAATATTACTGGTGGTGACCACTGACCTTGGCGACGGAGCCACGAAGACTGTTTGAAAAGGGTTAGGGTTTTTCTACAGCGGATTGCCACGACTGCACCCTACCCACCCTACCTACCTCTAGCTGTCGTCGTTTGTTTCCCTTTGACTGCATCAACTACGGTGGTTCCTAGTACCCATATCCCCTCGAGGCCCTCAGTAACAGCGTAGCTTACCGCCCTCCTCCTCGATTATTGCATACCCACCAAATTTCAATACCCTCACCGCAGCGATGGTTACGATGGTTTAGGAGGCAGTTGGCAGAGAACATCTTGGCATAGGGATGGAGCTTGACCTAGTAGAGTATTCAAAGGAATCGTTGGAGAATGTCAATATTTGGCAAACCACTCGCTCTGCCGCGGATGAAATCCTTCCCTTCTGCTGCGACCTATTGCTACCATTGCGGGTCTACCTTTTATCTCGGGACCTTCCTGCTCCACAGTGACATTCTCAGAGCCTCCTCCGATCTAGCCATTTCCTCTCTCACCGCCATAGTCACCCTCTGCTGCAACTTTTGTATCAGCCTACCTCCACCCAAACCTTGAGGCTACTAGCTCACAAACCCCCCTCTCATCTCACCCTGCTGAATCTTCAAGAAACCCCCTGAGACACCTCATCCTAACCCAGGGAAAACCACAAGTTATTGTACCTAAGGTGCCACCATTGGGTTGTTACGTGGCGGTACCCCCTTTTTTGAAACCAATTCCAGTGGCCGAAGATCCCCGCCCTGATAACCCTTATACAAACCCTAACCAGTTGGTGGATAATTCGGATGCCCCTAAAGAGCCAACACGGCTGGGGAAAAAAAGGAAGTGCTTCAAAGCTAGAGGCAAAGACGTGATTCTCAGACTCAAGGAGGATATTCAGTGGGGCGACACCATGGACACAACGGACTGAGTATTGGTTGGAATAATTCGCGGCCGTAGCTACACAGTAGCTAGGCTTAAGCTGTGGACCTCTGAGGTATGGGGGCAGCACCTAGCGGACCTCCCAACTATACAAACCTTTGTTAGAGGCTAGTTTGCTCTACGCTTTGCTAGAGCTGAGCACACAAATTGGGTCATGTCGTCCTTCTGGCATTTCGAGCATGCTCCAATTCTTCTCCGGTGTTGGAACCCTCTTTTTGATCTGGAAAAAGAATAGATAGGAGTCGGGCCTATATGGGTTCGGCTACCTGGACTACCCCTTCAATTCTGGTCAGAGGATATATTCTGGCGCATTGGCAACACTCTGGGAACCTATCTCGAACATGATAGATCATATCTGGCTTCGGGCATGATGGCATATGCCAGGATACTCGTTCATCTGGATACTTGGGGCGGTCTTCAGGAGCATATCACCTTACAGTGGAAAACCTTCTCTTGAAAACAAACCCTAGACTATGAAGGTGTCCCTTTCCACTGCAGACGTTGCCACAAAGTGGGACACCTGTACAAAGATTGTCCTCTAAACAAGAAGGTGAGGGAGGGAGCTAAGGGGATGGAAACACTGCAGAAAAACTCACAAGCTCAGGGTAGCCCTCCAGTGGTGGAAGAGGTAGCAAATTTGGCACATTTAGAAGCATTACCTGTGCCTACTAAGGTGACCAGAAAGAAGCGGGGAAAGGCACCCATCGGCGCACCCTCTCCTCCTCTAACCAGAGCAAGGGCGGCTGCTGAGGCTGCTTTCTCTACGGGTATGTCGAATACAAACTCCTCCTCTGTTTACTCTAATGTTTCTCTGCACTGCATTGATACTAGTTCTGTTCAGTTCTATTCAGTATAGTCCCTTGCTCACACCTTCAACCCTCCCATAGCTATGGATTTCCCTATCAAACCCTCCTCCCCCACCATCTCCTGCACTCAACCATCCTTTCCTGATGAACCTCCTCCCATTTCCCTTATACATGCCCCCCCCCCCATTCCAACCCTGCATCCTTCAGATACCCCACCCGAGCCCAGATTCACTCTCAAGACCCTAACACCCTGGGTATCTGCCTAATCACCTCTCCCCTTCCCCTAAAGATGACTAGAGGCAGACCCTCCTCTCTATCCAAAGCTAAGCTACAAGCTGGGGAAGAGATTTTTGTGGGTAAGCAACACTCCATCGACTGGGTACTTAGAGCAGTGAATACCCAAGAGCTCCCTCCTCCATGAAATTTCTCTCCTTCAATTGTAGAGGGTTGGCTAGCCTTGACAAAAAACTAGCCATGAGGAGATTGCTCTCAGCAGAACCCTTTGATATTCTATTTCTTCAAGAAACCCTAGGCCAGGGTTGTGTCATTATCCACCTCCTCGAATCTTGGCTAACTGGATGGACATTTTACACCCTAGATGTATCAAGGTTGTTTGGGGGTCTCGCGTTGGGTGTAAACAATCACTCTATCAGAATTTGTAATACTTGGGGGAGCTTGGGCCACCTAGGAGTTGACATTTACTCCTTAGAGCTCGATACTGAGCTTAGGATTATCAACATATATGGCCCTTGTGACAACAGGGAAGGATATTGGAGCAGACTCTTAGACTTACACATCCTTCAAAAGGACAAGTTCATTCTGGGGGGGATTTAAAATTTCTCCATTGGTTTTGCAGAGTCATGGGGACACAATGCACAAAGAGATAACCTCTCAGGTTTTTTTGAGACCAATCTGGAGGATCATAATCTCATAAATATCCCCTCCCAAAAAATCATGCCTACTTGGAGAAACAACAGACCAGGGGAGGACAGTCTCTCTAGAAGACTAGATAGGTTCCTCATTAAGGAGCAAATGCTAAACTTGGGGCAGGGATATAGATAGTGGGTGGGCTCAGGTGGAATATCGGACCATAGGCGGATCTATTTGTAAATCGGAGAGGGTATAAACAAGCCAAAAGGTCCTTTCAAATTTACTACTGCATGGCTTAAAGATGCTGAATATATCCATCTAGTAACTAATTACTGGAGGACTCATCCCCCTGCAGTAGAAAGGACTATATCGGAAGGATTTGCAAAAAACCCAAAAAAACTAAAAAGCCTCACCAAACAATGGGCTCATAAGGAGAGAACGCAGGAAGACCATACACTCAAACTGACTGAAGAAGCCTTAAGGAGTATGAGAATGACTATGAGGGGATCTCCTCTTCCCCAAAACACAAAGAGCAGATAACCTCTCTTTTGGCTAAGAGAAACCAAATTCTTAAGGATAGAGAGGAGAGCTGGAGATTGAGAAGCAGAGCCATTTGGTTTAAGGAAGGGGATGACAATACCAATTTCTATCACAAATTTGCGAATGGGTGCAAAGCTATAAATACTATTTGGCAGCTAATAGAGGAACAATGAGAACCAGTGAACACCTTCCCCCGTCTGGTAGCTATGGCCACTACCCACTTCAGGAACATCTATAAGTCACCCCCAAATGCCACCTTGGCTGAAATCATGAGGACAACTCAACTATTCCCAAGGTTTGTTGAGCAAGAAGAAGGCTAGGAATTGACAAAGGAGGTCTCCTTGGGAGAACTAGAGGACACTCTCAAATGGTTTAAGCGAGACAAAAGCCCTGGTCCGGATGGCTGGAATGTGGAATTCTACCTGGCCTTCTTTGATACTCTGGGGGGGGATCTATTACAAGTTATAGAAGAATGCAAATCCTCTGGAAGAATGTATGAGGCCTATAACTCAACCTTTATCGCCCTTATACCCAAATGAGACAATCCCACCTCCTTCAATGACTTTCGGCCCATCTCCTTATGTAACTGTATCTACAAGATCATATCCAAGATAATAGAAAATCACCTTCAACCGATCTTATCAAACCACATCTCAACTCAACAATTTGCCTTCCTACAGAACAGACAAATTCATGAAGTGGTCAGAATTTCTCAAGAAATTCTACATTATATTCAGACCCAGAAGCTAAAAGATATGGTCCTGAAAGTTGACTTCTCGAAAGCCTTTGACAGAGTAAACCGGCTATTCATTAGAATGCTATTAACACACTTGGGTTTTCCATATGAATTCATAAGATGGATTATGTGATGTATTACTAATGTAACATTCAACGTTCTTATAAATGGTGCGGCCTCTCCTTTCTTCCACTCCAAAAGAGGCCTCAGGCAAGGATGCCCACTGTCCCCACTCCTCTTCTTACTCATCATGGAAGGACTCAGTTGTTCGATAAAGGAGGAACATTGAAGAGGTAGGCTAAGGGGGATCCCCATCACAAAAGGATGCACATTGACACACTTGCTCTTCGTTGACGATGTGCTGCTCTTCCTTAATGGGAGTATTGGGGATGTGACTGCACTTCTCAATTCCTTCACTATATTCCTAGTAGCCATAGGCATGATGGTTAATAATGAAGAGTCCACTATAACGGCTATAGGATGCTCACCATACGAGATTTAGTATGGGACTAGGCAAAGGGACAAACAACTTTGTTGAGCTTTCAACAGCGAAATACACCATACATTTTGCACTGGAAAAACATTGCAGAAACTTACAGCTATTTGGAGATTCAGAAACAATATGTAATTGGATAAACAAAATTACAATTTATCATGCATTTTCTCTGAGACGCATCATGGAAGAAATACACAGACTCATAAACATATTTGACACATTTATTTGTCAACATATATACAGGGAGCGGAACACAACTCCCGATCTACTATCCAAGGAAGCAACGCACAGGCCTATAGGAACATGGAGCATATTGGAGCAAACTGATGGAACCTTCCATTAGTATTATCATCGACCTTTTATAGATATATCAGAATAGTCAAGCTCAAATGGAGCTGGATACATAGTTTTTGTTATATATTTCAACTTTATATATAATATTATATAAATGTATTGTCAAGTAGTCCTATACATCACAACTATTTTTTGATATTCTCTGCGTAGAGTAAATACGTATTTCATATTGAAAATCATAGTACAGACTAGTGTCTCCCTGCGTGGAGTACACCTCATTTCTTGAATTCTCAAACAGCGAAGGCTTCTAGCCCAAAGTATAATATGTGTCATAGGCATATGCAAAATGTAATTTTCCTCATTAATGAAAATTACGACTTTTTTCTAAGGGAAAAAAAAAATCAATCTAGTACTTTCTAAATAGAACACTGACTATTTAGTGAATTCAGGTGAAAAAGGCTATTTAGTCTATAAATTAAACTATGCCTAGTATTATTATTGTTTAAATTATATTTTTGAATATTATATAAATTGAATAATTTAAACTTATATCTTCAAAAAATCTTTGTTGGATTTCAAGCACAAAAAAAATATACCTAAAAAAATACTAAAGTGTAAAATACTAACACTACAAACTTTTTAACCATAAAATCTTATACCAACACTACAAACTTTTTAACCATAAAATCTTATATATATATATATATATATATATATATATATATATTACATAAGATGTGCATTGAAATTTTTATTTATACACATTAAAATGATTTTTTGGTTGTGATTAATATATTTTAATTTTAATTTTTATTAAAATAAATAAAAATTATTATAAAGAAGGAAATAATAATAGCAGTTTTATGTTTTTGAGAATACATAATATATTTTGATTTCCTTTTATAAAAAATAATTTGTCATGTTAGTAAGAATTTGCGGTTATTAATAACAAAATGTGACAAATATTTTGAGTGACTCTCATTACAAAAAAATATGGTTTATATTTTTGATAAAATTTAAATGCTCGCTCTCCGGAGCGCGGGAGAGCGAGCGTTTCCAGAGAGAACTTGACACCATTTCTCAGGCACACACAGGATTCGGACACTCGTCAAAGCTAGACATCCGGCGGGAGATCCTAATCTTTTACAGTTGATTGGCTCGCAAGGCATTATAGTTTTCTCACAAGATTACGCCACCTTGTGTCTTGATGTAGCATCCTGCAGGCACTCCCTGGTTTTAGCCACTCGTTAAAGTGTAAGACAGACAATCTTTCGGGAGATCTAAATCCCTTGCAGCTGATTGGTTTCTTCTGGTTTTAGGCAGGTGTCATCACACAAGTGCCACCCTCAGACATCTGTTTATAGTTTCCTTCAAGATTCGCCACCCTGCGTCTAGATGTAGGCTCCTGCATGCTCTCCCTTCTTTTTCCACTGGACACGTTGACGTTTCTAGCTTCCATGCAAGGACGCCTGAAGCGGGAATAGGATGGTGTTTCTGTTGACCCCTTGAGCTTATAAATATCCCCACCGAACGCTTTCTTGTGTTTTTCCTTCTCCAATCTGGGGCCTTTCGGCCTTGGGTTCCTCTGCAAAAATTCGTTGCGAGGGAGGTCTTTGTTACTCCTTTGTAGCAAAATTGGATCTTTTTGGGCTTCAGTTCCTCGGGGTTCTCTTCTACTTTGCATGGACGTTTCTGGAACGGTTTTGGACGCTCTCTCCCATCGCTCCGGTTAAAGCTCAATGAGGTCAGTATGTTTTTCTCATCATATGCCATTTGATATCAGGGTCTTGAAGATGATGTCTGTTTTCTTAATCAGGGTCTGTAGTAAATTGTTTTAACAATTATATGGAATCGATATAGGCCAATTAGTGGTATTGATATAAAAATGCTGAAGTCAATTTCTACTAAGATAAAGCATTCCATAGTTTTTTACAGTCCCTGTACTGATTTTCGCATTAGAATTGGGAAATGGTGGTGTGTTTTCCAACCTATCTGCTGTTGTATCGATTGCCAAGATTACCCTTCTGCATAGTGCTACAATTTCCATTCTGGTTCAAAAGCTGTTTTAAAACGGCTGCCGGAATACCAGATAAGTTTAAGGCCTTTCCTATCATACCGGTGACCTGAAATTTTCAAAATTTCCCGAATAGTCATCAGTCTCAATCCATCTGCATTGGTTGGTACCTCCTTCTTGGCACAGTATACCAAATCCCTCTCTTTCATTTATAGTCTTCTGACTGGGGGAATGGTATTTGTCCTGTTCTGTCTTATCAACAGAAGCATTTTCTAGAGTGTCAGTTGATCCGCCTCCAATTTCCCTTTCTGGAGTCTTCTATCTCTAGCATTCTGAATCCACATCTCGCAGGAGCTCTTAATATTTCCTATCAAGTTGCGTCCTCTTGTCAGGATCGGATCTACGGACTGGATCTCTCCTGATTTGTTTTATATAATTCCTTATCCTCTAGGCATTACTCCATCTGGGGATTTTGCTCAGAAAAATCTACGGGCTGGATATTGCTTGTACTATTGCTGTGGTGATAGATCCCAAAACGCCTATTTTTGGACTGATTGCGTCCTATCTTCCATTAAGATGACGGATGAGTCTGACTCATCAGCCACAAGGGCGCTTGTTCAGGCCACCATTCAAGCTGAGGAGGCGCGGGAAAAAGTTTCTAACCTTACAGGCTGGCAAGCTACGGTGGAGGACATGATAATCAACCCAGCCTGTAAAGTGTCACATAGGTCTAAAAAGGAATTATCCAGAAAAGACGGGTCTCCTTCCCTATTCTTCAACAAATCCAAGAATCCTGTGAAGACAGTCCCTCCCCCGAAAGCTGTTTCTTTGGATGGTGCCACCCTTTCAGAACGTATTGACAGTCTGAAGAATTTAGCTCTGGTTGGGAAATGGCAATTCCCTGAAATGGATGATTCGGACATGAGGAAGTGGCTGTCGGACAAATGGTCTCCTTTGATAGGATATACTCCCATCATCTCCCGACTCATGAAGGAATGGTACTCTTTCCATTTCCTTAAAGTATCTGATTTAGAGATGGTTCTAAATAATCCCTGGGTTCTTGGAAGAAGTTTCCTGGCACTTTCTCGTTGGTATATAGGTTTTGACCCATTAAAGAACACCCCATCGAACAGTCTGATATGGGTGAAACTTCCGAACTTGCCGTTGGAACTATGGTCAGAAGAAACTCTCTCAAAAATTGGCAATTCGATTGGCAAGTTTGTGTATGTAGACCCCTGGTGCAGAGGAGAGAAAGACAAGCGAATTGCTTGGATCCTTATAGAGAAGCCGTATAAAGGTGGATATCCCGATCATTTGGAGATAGCTTGGGGCAGCTCTAAAATCCATCAAAGATTAGACTTTTGGGGCATACCCTTCAGGTGTTCCTGGTGTCATAAAACCGGACACTTGATTAAAAATTGCAGTCATCGGCTCTCCAGAAGAATCAAGAAATCTAACTTCAAGCTAGATAGAAAGTCTGAATCCGAGCACTCCCTGGACTCCTTGGATGTTCAGGAGATCTCTCTACAGGGGAAACAAAATCACTCGGTTCATGCTCAAAAAAAGATTCATAATTTCCCTATTCATGATCTACTATCTGAGCCAGACCCATGTTGCTCCCTTCAAGACTCTCTCGGTCGGTTTGATACAATTTCCTCGCCTCCTATATACGCTCCAATTCCAGAGCCCCGAGAGGATATCCCGGTCCCCTCTCCCCCTGTTATGAATCAAAGGGATATTGTTGTTGGCTCTCTTCCTATTCAGATATCCTCCTCTTCTCCGACTCCTGTTAAATCTCATCCTGCTGTCTCAAAAGGAAAGGATCCAATCCAAATACAAGGAAAAGATCCTTGTCCCTTGCTCTCCCCAGATAATTCGCTTTCAGAATCCCCTGTCAACAATCTTGATAGCGACATTGATTTTCTTCTCAATAGGACATCTCTGGAACTTGAACCATTGACCATTCATAAACCGATCAGTTCGCCCAACCTAAACATAAGTCCAAATTCGGCAAAAAATATTACGGTCAGGAAGAAATCTAAAGGTGGTAGTCGTCATTTTAGAGGAAGATCTGTAGTCACAGCGCATGGTGTGAGGAATTTATCACTAGTGGAAGTTCCTGTTCTGGATTCATTGGAGTTTCAGCCTCTTAGAGCATGTATGGCTGGCGAATCATCAAAATGACCTTTCTTGTTTCTATGAATATCAGGGGCTTAGGCGCAGCCCCAAAGTTTAATGCGCTAAAAGATGTTTTCTTCAGGGCTCATCCAAAGGTCATTTTTATTCAAGAAACCATGCATCCTAGCTATGTGTCTATTGCTTACTTTAGGAGAATGTTTCCGAAGTGGTATATGGTCGCCACTGAGGCAAATGGTCAGTCTGGTGGCCTTGTTGTATTGTGGGACCCAGTATGGATAAGGGCAAAAGCTTATAAATGCAGTGCAGGAATTTTAATAACAACATCTATCAGGGGTCAAGCTTTTGTACTCAACCTGCTAAATGTCTATGCTCCATATAAAAATAGACTTACTTTTTGGGAAAGGCTTTTTGAATCCCAAATTCTTGAGATTGATTCTCTGTTGATGGCTGGCGATTTTAATCTGATTCTCAGTTCTGATGAATGTTGGGGTAATTGCAAGAAAATTGACCCATTGGCTGACAGATTAAGGAAGGAATTACTAAATAGGGATCTGGTGGACATTGCCCCTGATAAAATGAGGCCAACGTGGGACAACAGTAGGACCGGGCAGGCCTACATAGCAAAGAGAATTGATAGAATCATTATGCATGCTAGCATTATTGGGAAAATGGGAATGCCAGTACTATCCATCGGGAATGATCACTCCTCAGACCACAGACCCATTCTCTTAAAATGGCGAGAAAATGTTATCAGACTTGGTTATCCTTTTAAATTCAACAGGATTCATTTAGCAGACCCATCCTTTAATGAAATAATCTCCAGTAAATGGAAGAGCCTCCTTGAATCCGAACTGGCGCCTTATATGCCTTTCCGTGTAAAGATGGAGAGTTTGCGGGCCGTGACGAAGGAATGGCAAAATCAAAAGAGGAGGTCGGATAAACAAGAGCTGGAAAATACACGAAAGGAACTGGACTCCCTATTACAGTTAGCTGATCCCAACAGTCTATCTATAGAACTGAAAATCATGATAAGGAATTTGGAGAAAAGGAAACAATTGATCTTGCAAAAGGAGGAGGCTACATGGCGTCTCAAGAGCAGAGCCATTTGGCTCAAGGAGGGAGACAGAAATACGAGATTCTTCCATAAGTTCGCAAATGCAAGGAGAGAAAGGAACTCTATCTGGAGCATAAAAGATGAAAAGGGGAATGTCCTCATATCTCAGCATGAGATCACGATGGAGGCCGTGAGATTTTTCCAAAACCAATATAAAAGAAGGGAGGTTCTCTTTCAAGATGCTATGTGGGGCATAGAGTTGGTTCCGGAAATGTTCGATGATGCTGCAAATGAAGAGTTCATAAAGCCAATTTCTGAAGATGAACTCTTAAGTGCTATCAAATCTTTTAAAAAGGATAAAAGTCTGGGGCCGGACGGATGGCCAATCGAATTTTTCTCCCATTTCTTTGACCTTCTTAAAACAGACTTGTTGCGGATGGTTGATGCATCCCGGATGTCTGGAAGCATACATTCGGCCACCTCTTCTACTTTTATTGCTCTAATTCCAAAAAAGTACAGGTCTGAGTCCTTTCACGACTTTAGGCCTATCTCGCTTTGCAACATCATGTTCAAATTATCCTCAAAAATCATTGCGGAAAGAATGAAACCTATTCTAAATTCCTTTATTTCTGGGGACCAACATGCTTTCTTAAAGGGTCGTTTTATCTTGGATGTGGTTGCCATGACTCAGGAAAGTCTGTTCACAATGCTGTCAAAGAATATGGATGTAGCCATCCTCAAGATTGATTTACAAAAAGCCTATGATTGTGTGGATTGGGGTTTTTTAAGAATCCTGCTGGCAAAAATTGGACTGAAGTCACAAAGTGTCAATTGGGTCATGTGATGTGTTGAGAACGTCAGATATTCAGTGATTGTAAATGGATCTCCTTCGCCTTTCTTCCAAGCGGAGAGAGGACTCCGACAGGGATGTCCCCTTTCCCCACTGCTCTTCATTCTGGTAATGAACTCTCTCAGTTTGCAGATAAATAAAGCAGTTGAGGAGAAGAGATGCCGCCCGGTAAAGATTTGTAAGGACGTCTCCCTCTCTCATAATCTCTTTGTGGACGATGTCCTTATCTTTGCTATGCTTTGTAAGGCCTCATGGATATGCATAAATGATATTCTTACTAAATTTCAGAAAGCTACAGGTCTGTTTATCAATAAGGAAAAATCCTCTTTGTTTCACAATGATTCAAATATGGAAATTGTTCTCTGGATATCTGAACTGATGAGTATTGCTCCTTTTTCAATTAAGCAAGGGTTTAAATACTTGGGTTTCACCTTAAAGGCAAAAGGAAACTCAAAAAGGGATTGGCAATGGCTTCTGGATCGGTTTTATAAAAAGATTTCAGGATGGGAGTTTAAATTTCTTTCTCTGGCTGGCAGATTCATCCTAGTACAGGCCGTCCTCTCACAACTTTCAGTCTATTGGGCTCATATTTTCTATCTCCCTGCTAGCACTATAAACCATATGAACAGATTGATTGCAAATTTCCTTTGGGGAGGATATGCATTTCAGAACAAAATACATCTTGTCAAGTTGGCTTCTATAACAAAACCAAAAAGTGCTGGTGGATGGGGCCTTTTAGATTTGCGCACTTTTGGAAATGCCCTCCTCTGTAAGTCTCTTCATCGAGGTATTTTTGGCGATGGGCCATGGAGTAAGATTATTAAGGCAAAATATCTAAGAGGCAAGAGTATTGAATATTGGTACAGGAGGCGGTCCATTGGTATCAGGAGTGGATCGTCGATATGGCAGAGTCTCAGGAAAGTTCATCATTTCTTCATGCAGTATTTTAGCTGGAATCTCTGCTCGGGAACTAGCATGCTCATTGGTTATGATCATATTTCATGCACCCAGGAGTTCTCGTTTCCTTTGCTGTTGGTCCTCATTTTTCACAGGCTGGGATGCTTCACATGGGATAAGCTGATAAAAGAATGGTCTGGTTCTTCCCCGGTTTGGAAAGAAGGGGAGGATTTGCATCTGCCCCATTCGATGCTCTCTCTCTGGAATTCGGTAAAAGCGAGCCTTTGTAGCATGGGAATCATTCGATCGGGTACAAAAGATCTTCTGGTTTGGGCTCTCAAAAGATCCAATCAGTCTGTGAGCGTAAAGCTTATTTATACTGATATGATCTCTGTTATTGGAAGGAGTCCTCAACCGCTGTTTCCTCCCTGTCTCTGGAAGGCTGCATGTCCTCTCAAAATGATTATTTTCTCCTGGCTGTTATTTTGGAACAAAAATCTTACATGGGAGGTTCTTCAAAGGAAAAAATGGCAGGGCCCGAGCAGATGTGCTATGTGCCTCAATGAAGCGGAATCCAATCTGCACATGTTCTTTCAATGTGCCTCGTCCCTTAATATCTGGTATGATCTGTCTTTACATTTTGGTTTTCCTTACATTATCTTTTCTTCTGTTCAGGATGCTTTTATATGGTGGAGTAGGCAATCCTCATCTTGGAGGTCGCTGTTTATCATCTCCTATTGGTTCTTGTGGATCTGGCGAAATGCACAAATTTTCCAAGGTTCAAAGGAACCCCTTCATGCCATTCTTCAGCGAATCCTGGCTTGCCATGAATCTTTTCATCAAAATGACTTTTCGCCAAATGTGCCTGCTATATGATTCTGGGGTTATTTTTTCTGCTCCGGCAATGATGGTATCAGTCCTTTTGGATCTCCGTTCCAAGGCAGAGCTGTCTGCTCCTTTTTTCTTATGTGTTATTTGTAATGTAATCATTGAAGGGTTGTTTCTCTAGTTTTGTATAATCTGTGGAAATTTAAGGACAAGCGGGCTTTGTAGATGTGATTTATAGGTATTTCCTGTTTCAGATATGGATGATTCGGACTATCTGTATCATTTTCTGCAATCATGTGGGGCTTTTCTTCAGCTCAATCAACAGCCTTATGTATTGAAGACCTTTATATTTTCTTAATATAAATCTATGTTGGTTTTTTTCTCTTGAAAAAAAAATAAAAATAAAAAAAATAAAATAAAATATTATTTTATATCATTATGTAAATATAAAAATAAAACTAAATAAAAGAATCAAAACATTAATTATAATGCTCCATTAAATTGTAATGCGAATGAAGTACATATATCCAAAATGTTAACAAATATTTTGAGTCACTCTCATTAAAAAAAATTATGGTTTGTATTTTTGGTAAAATTTAAAACTAAAATTATAGTTAATATTATTTAAATTTTTAGAAATAATTAATTTTATGTTTTAAAGGTAATATTATTTTATATCATTACGTAAATATGAAAATAAAACTAAATAAAAGAATCAAAACATTAATTAAAATGCTTCATTAAATTGTAATGGGAATGAAGTACATATATCTTTTTAAATAAACATAAAATGTATTTGCCTTTATTTTATTTTTTAAATTATGGTGAATAGGTAAACTATCATTATGGTCAAACATGTCTCTTACAACTTAACTTAGGTTAATGATAAAACAATGAGTATTCCCAACCAATGTAGCACTTTCTAAACATCAAATGATATCAATACAATGAAAACTACATGATGTGAAATCACATATTTACATGACTAGGTAGATAGACATTGTTTGAAATGACATATTTGCATTGATATAATTTCTTATTTTTTAAAGAAGATGAAGAGCAAAATTCTTTGATGGGGAAATATTTAATAATGTTGTTGTTGTTGTTGTTTTTTTTTAATTTCAACTATTTAGCTAGTGTAGATCTTTCTTAAGGAGGAATCTAACATTAGTAGAGAAGGATTAAATTTCTTCATGTGCAAATTTTAGAATGCAAAATTAGAAAAGAAATTCTCTCTCTATATATAATACATTTGTTTAAATTGTATTTTTGAATGTTATACAAATTACATAATTTAAATTTATATGTTCATAAAATTCTTTGTTAGATTTCAACAAAAAAAATATATCTAATACTAACACTACTTCAAACCTTTTAACCAACCCCACGCCCCCGGCCGCCCCGCCCCCCACAACACACACACACACACACATATATATATAACATGTGCAATGAAACATTTTATCCATGGACATTAAAATAGGTTTTTGTTATTAATATGTTTTTAAGTATACATCAATATTAGTTCATATTAAAATATTTTATGTATAACCCAAATTAACATGACTATTCTCATCCATCATAGCATTGAGAATAAAGTTGAGAGAAACATTAAAAAGAGGAGCAAGTTCAGTGATGGACCCTCCATTATTGTTGTGTTCAAAAGTTTAATGTTATGAAACCAACTCAAGAAAATATAGAAAAGATAGATCAACGCCTTAGAATTCAGCCTCTTCGAGGGGGCAACCTCTTTAGGGCCATCCCTGTTTCCCTATGTTACAGGTGCGATGATCAGACACGACTAGATTTGCCTCCAGATTTTTGTTTTTTCTTCACTCTCTTCAGCTTTATTCAAGAGTTTTGTTGTCTGTGATCAGTAGACCACTATTGAAACCCCCTTTCTTTGCATCATCCAACCTCCATTGTGCAAAGATTTGTGAATTTTTTTATGTATTTTTCGCTATTCACAATTCTCATTTACAAAATGGTAGCTTAATCGAATTGTCGTCTTTGGATTTGAAAGTGTCGCAAGTGTCATTTTCAATCAAGGAAAAGAATCCTTCTCTTTTTGATAGTCGATTACACTGTTACTCTTGTATTTGATCTGAATTAATAGTACTTCAAGTGTCGAAAGCAATTTTCAATTCAAAATTGCAAAGAGTCGTCTTGTCTACATTTTGTTTTTTTTTTGAAAAGAAAATCGTTAGTACTGTCGCTTTGAAAGAAGATATAATTCAGATTTGTGCTTAGCATTCTTTTTGTCATTCTCACATTAAGAAAACAGAAAACAAATACATGCATGTGCATTTGCATTTAGACTGCTTATTGATTGTGATTTAGGACAGTGCATCTAGCGTGTGCTCGCTGCTCTATGTTGAAAGAATTTCATTTCTCTTTCCTTAGTAGCTAGGATTTTTCATTGCAAAAATAAGATTAAACGACTGTTTATCATCTTAGATTGCATTTTAGGAATTGTATATCTACGTCACGCGGTGAACCTGAAAGGCAAATTTCTTAAGAAAGATCAACTGTAAAATAAATTCAATGAACATAAAAACGCTTTGGAACCTAACGCACAACATCTAGAAGTCTAGGCTAGAGATGTATTCCATGTCGTAAAGCCTAGTAACTGTCGCTTTCATCGTAGGTTGGGTGATTCCTCCTCTTTGAGATGACAAGTGCCAGTATGGACTTGTGCTCCCACATACCATCGAGTATATATTGGGAGACCATAATAGGCTATATCATTTATCCTTAGGAAGTCGTGTCTGCCGCCCTATCGATCGCAATGCACTGAACACAGCATTCGGGAAGATTGAATGTCGTACCGTAAAAAAGTATTTTGCAGTTTTGCGATTGGTTTGGTAATCCCTCTGTCTAGATTTCTAGAGTAGTCTCTTTTGTTCCTTTTCAAATTCCTTAAAGAAAAAGGTCCATCTAAGCACTTGTCACTTCAGGCTCATTAAAAATCGAAGGCGACTAGAGTCATCTTTAGCTTTTTCTTGACTCTTAAAAAGTGAAAAATCAAGTTGTGTCAAAGTGTCTAAAATTTATTTTAATCGGAATAACGTCATTGTTCCTCATTGGTCTTAGGTTGAGAAAATGGAGTCCACCAACCAAGGATTTCCCCTTAGGGGAAATCCTAGTCCTTTATCCTCTTGGGGAGATGTTGGTGCACCTCATATGGCCACGTTGTCCCTTCAAGGACTGACAATTGGTCTGCTGGTATGGCTTTTCTCGACCTCTGTCATTCAAAGCACCGTGATTCCTGAACAATCGAATCAGCAACTAGATGATACCAGAGTTCACCCCAACCTTCTACTTCGTTTGTCTCTCCCTCTCCTTCTTCCTCTTTGCTTGGTGAATATAATAAAACTAAAAACCAAGTAACTGGGAATAAGAAGAAGGGGAAGGAGAAGAAGAAGAAGGAGCCAACGACAAAAAGGGGCAAGCGTGCATCGTCTAGCGCAAATCCACACACTACACTGTCCAAACCTAAATCTCCATGTGTCATCTGCAAAGGAGACCACTATCATTGAGATTGTTCTTGCATCCCATGGATCTTAAGAGACTGGTCTCCCCACTTGCACAATCCGGTGTTGTCAACCTCTGACGATTATGTTGAGAGTACATCGTCAACTAGTGAAAACGAAGTCACCGGACATAAAGGAAGATCTAAATTTCCTTGCAGACTGTGTGAAGGCAATCATGCCCTCCACCATTGTCCCTTCCTGGACGAAGCTAAAAGAGTCTTGGATAATCGTCCTGCATCGCCACAGCAACTCCCTCCTGGATACAAGAAACTCTTGCCGAATCCATTACTAGTTGAAAATCTGACTGAGCCACCTTTTTTGTCGGTCGAAGCACCTATCATTGAAGATAAACCCTCTGATTCCACATCGGACCAAAGTCAACAAGTCGAGATGGTAGTCGACCCCATCTTGGCTTCAGAAGATTTACCTTCAGATGATACAGTCACTAAAGAGAATGAGAACGACACCGTTCAAATTCTTTTCGTAAACAAAGACTCTGATGAACATGGGGGAAATTTTCCCATCCCTTTACTGCAGGAAGGAAGTTCGTCAAAGTTGTATCCGGCCATTTATTCGGTCCCACCTCTAAGCAACCTAGTCATTTCCTTCGATTGGAATCTACTAGGCATACCCTGTTTACCATCTAATGTACCATTTCGAATCATAGTGCAAACTTACAAAATGGTCATGGTTGGTACCATCATAGATGAAGGGGCTTCTGTGAGTATCCTTTCCTCAATTTCTTGGAAAGCGCTTGGTTCACCATCGCTTTTGCCTGAGATGCGAAATATGACAGGCTTCGATAAATGAACCAGTCGACCGTTAGGGATCCTTCCAAGTTTGCCTATGAATTTAAGAAGGAAAACCATTTATCTGAACGTAATGGTAGTCCAAGGACCTTTAGATTACAATCTACTCCTTGGGCGTGACTACATTTATAGCATGGGAGCCATTGTCTCCTCACTCTTTCGAGTAATGTGTTTTCCGCATGAAGGCAGAGTGGTCCAACTCGTAGACCAGCTTTCATTCCCCGGTTCACACATAGCTAATAGTCAAATGCCATCCCTAACAGGTCTTTTTGCACAAGGAATGTCTCATCAATCTCCAGTCCATCCACCTGATGAGCGCGAGTGATTCGGTGGTCGTGACTGAAACCTAGGGGGCATGCACCCTGGTCTGCTTCGGTAGGAAAACTTCAGGTATAGGGTAGGTTTCCGTAGAGGATATATGACTGGTCTGACACACCCATCCATTTAGGAAAATGGGATTAGACTGGAATAAGATACCTCTATTAGAAGGTAGGCCTTTCCTGATAGAACAAATGTTTTGTTTGCAAATTGAAGGGTAACTTGGAAAAGGTAGGCCTTTCCCGATAGAAAAAATGTTTTGTCTGCAAATTGAGGGGTAACCTGGGAAACTCTACTTCGCTATACCTAGGGGAATGCAAACCTTTTTGCGTGAAAGTGAAAAACGACCATTTATTTTCTTAGTTTGTAGGTTCTTAACCCTTTAAACTCGTAGGATTAGTTCTTCCTAGCTTACATAATAAAAGGAGTCGGAGCATAATTTCGAATGGTGCAAGCTCCCTAAAAAATGAACTTATCGATGAGACATCCTTATTATACGACTGGCATGAGCAGTTTTACGCGAAGTTTAAGCTCGTTAAAAATTAAACCTAGCAATGAGCATATGTTCCACTAGAGTTTAAGCTCATTAAAAAATGAACCCACCTCCGGTAAATAACCATTGTGAATGATTATCATCAGCTTTTGAGCCTTGGTCATGTTCTTACCGTCACCTCCACTCTATTTTAGCTGATCATTCGCCTCCATTTGATTGTGTACCCCTTTTGAGGAACAACTGCGACGAGTGGTCCTATTAGCCACCTTCTTTACACTGTCATGATTGGAAAGTTCCAAACCTTACTTGGAACCAGTTGCTATCTGAAAACATCACTCATTCCTCAAAAAACGAGTCTCCTTTAAGCTCTTTTCACCTGACTCGTAAAATATGAAAAGATTGTCGAGCAATTGGCCTCTCCAGCTCATTAAAGTGATTGGAAGTGCTATCCATCCTCTAGATTTTAATCTTTTTGGACCTGAGGGATTATTACACAAAAAGATCGAGCGTTTGTCTTGTTCGGATCGTTAAATCTATCGAAAAGTCATCCCTTTCGCATTGTTTTATACTTTTTCGGACTTAAGGGATTATATTACGAAAAAGGAATATTGGAGTTTTCTTTCCGTCTCTTTTCAGAATCCCTAAAATTGAAAAGTACCGAGTTATCCTTGTCGTTAAACTCGTTAAAACAATAGCGACAAACTTGTCCATTCAGACAAGAGCGAGTTTCACTGTCACTAGGCTTGTTAAAACATAGCGACGGGTTTGCCCGAAGGGAAAGTTATAGAACAAGCATATGTTATCCCCCTCAAGCTTGACAAAAATAAAGAGGTACTGGTTAGAAATGACTAGGGAAAATTGGGAAGAAAACTTGAAGAAAATTTATTGGTAGCAGCTCGCTCTTGAACATGACACTTTCACTCCATCACCATGATTGAGTCGGGTTGGGTTATTCCGTTCACCGGTCATACCACCATTGGTCCACCGTACCATCCACTTTTGGGGTTAACGCTACCAATCCATTTCAGTGTCGCCGATATGTTCAAGAGAAGTCACTCAGAGAATTCACCTACCCAGCTTGTGTCTCATCCATTACAATACCTTCGCACTTCATTCTTTCATGACCGCCACCCTGAACCTTGTATCATCATATCGTTTTCACCTCTACAGAATCATTTTCTCCATTCCGTGTCGTAGATGTGGGATCCATTAATGCCCTCCTACGACGGGTCACTTCTTGTCGACATCAGCTCATTATCCAAGAAGCCGACCTAGGGACAACCCTTCCAGTACTTTGAAGCTTGCATGCCTCAATGGCAAGTTTCTCACTTTCGACGACAGGTTTACACTAATGGCCTTCGACTGAAAGATTTTGCGTGGTGTTCGACATCAACTCATATATTCACACCACGTGAATTGTATTGCAGTACCTTGAGGGTCATCATCATCATCGGTGATTCCTCTCACGTCTATTAATAGCTTACATCATTGGCTGGTAATCAGGCGATGTCCTTCCATGTTCAACATCAAAACATCTTTTCACATGGATCAACTTGTACTTTCGGGCGAAGATTGAACGAGTTTTGAAGACCCTGGATCTAGTTTCATCCATCCGAGCTGTGATATATTCAGGAAAATAAAGACATCAAATGTGCATCATTGTTACACAGATAATCATCCAAACTAAGGGATGATTGCTCTACCAGAATCATGAGTCTGCACACAAACGGTTGTCTGTCCCATGTACATGAAAATGAATTTATCAAGCTGAGAATGGGAATGCCTGCCTCAGCTAGATCATGAAAATATTATGAAGATAATGTATTGTATTGTATCTTATTACAGGTCACCATCCACTGCGAAAAACCTCATATCCTCATTATAAAGCATTTCACCCAACATCAAAAGATTTATGACCTCATGCTTTAGGGGGAAATTGTTATAGACATATTTGGGCACTGCAACCCCAATCACATATGTCCATAAACCAAGGGCTTCTAAGTCCCTAAAAGTGTTGTTTCATACCCTAAAGGAGCAAGGTCAGCTGATTACATCATCTCCCAGAAGTTTTCCATGAAAAACCACTCAGAACTGGTCAAAGCAGGACCATACAGACTGCCCAGTGCAAAGGGTACGATGCATCTCACCTGCCACATGCAAAAAGTGCGATGCATACTGGAAAGCCCTTTTGTAGGGTGCGATGAGCGAGAGCAGACAAATGGCACAAGCAATTTGCTAGGTGGAGACCCTAAGAATCTTCTAGAAGCTGCTCATTTGACACTTGCCTCCCTGAATTCGCCCAAGGATGAGTAGGAGATCATGAAATCTCCAAATGGAACCAATAATTATCAGAGAGATGACACTAATCAAATCCCAGAAGCTGACTCACCCCCTGCAAATATCTATAAATGGATCCCTCATCCCAAAGATCCAAAGGTTGGAATGGGGTAATTTGCAAAGAGGTGTTGTTGGTTTCTCTTTGAAGACATTGTTGGGTGATCTTGCTTTGTGTGAGGTGAAGAGGGCTTTGAAGCTGGGAGGATGGCACTGGGTCAGACCAAGTGGTTGTAATCCTCTCTTCTATTACCTTTACTAATAAATTTATTTGAGTTTTCCTCCATATTCTTGTATATCTCTGAATATTGTGTTGATATATGCATTTGTATGGTCAATATATATTTGATCCTATATTGTTTACAGTGAAAGATCTCTATGCTTTGATGGTATTATGCTGCTGTGAATCTACAAGTGCTCTTTGAAGCAGGACAAGTAAGGAAGCAGTGGTGAGATTCTGTCAAAGGGGAAAGGAAACAAGCAAGGAGCCAAGCAGAAGACTGAGGTTGGTATTCTCTGCTTCTTTCTCATCTCTCTCTCGTAAAGGAAAAACAAGTGACTTTAATCTTTTTGTTTCTAAGATAGCTACTCGTCTTAATGGGACTAGCAGCTCTTAATAAACACTAGATTTCCCGATAACACATCAAAATAAATTTTGTCAAATATTATGTCAACCAAGCCATAACACTATCAACCCATACCAATTAACTTTGTAAAACATTAATCCCAAATCCTTTGCACTATTAAAAAAATATCATGCTCATCAAACCGTAATTATCCAACATTTAATAAGACATCATTAGTCATCCATCACAATCATTGTACCAAGGAAACCTGACATAAGACAAAAACATGTGTCAATCTTAGAATATATCCTCAAATACCGAGCCAAACTATTTAGTAGCAAGCCAATTCACTTCTCAACAATAATTTCATATAACAAGCAACAACAAATACATTTTCATTATTATGCCCAACCTTCTCTCCATCAAATACTATCTTTAAATGTATAAAAAGATCCAAGTACAAACTTAATGTGCATTGATTCAATGCCAAGGCAAACACATCTACGAAAATATAGCAATATCTCTTCAAAGCGTCATCATCAATAGGCATTCATGAAGACAAGAAACACATAAAAGACAAGAAACAACATAAGTCTCTGTTCACTGATCATGGATCTCTGCATCATGGCATGTCACTATAGTTTCCTTGTCATTAATCCTCTATGACACATATTCTGCTAGCTAGACATACTGTCATCAATACCAATCAAGAAAATCAAATAACTCTATCATAGTAATAACATTGTTATCACAAGAAGAACATTGGTGTAACATGAACCATATCAATACTCTGCCTCCAATATTTCTTAAGCCATTCACAACTAGATCACCATTATCAATATGCAATATTATGTCAAATACTCAATAGAAGCAAGTTCAAAAACATATGCTAGGCACATCACAACTCATAATAAAAAAGAAGTAGCATGACTTATAAATCTTTGTCCCCTTTCAAGAAGTAACAACAACCATTCTATAATTTGCAATCATGGTGGTTAGCACACCAAGAAACAACATCATTGTGATCAAGCCCAATTCATACAGATCTATGTATACTGGTCTTTGCATATTGTCATAGAATTTTTATTTTTTTAAATTGGATGATACGAAGGCAGATAAGTCATTGTTACACTATCCTTCATCACATTTTCTGCATGTAAGTTCTTTTAATGGAACAATAAAAATTTCACAATTCAATCTTTGCAAAAAGAAGATTGCCTATATGTGTGTTCATCGAGATAGACAAATACCTACAAGAACCCTTTAAATGAAATTTTTATAATAAATGTCAGAGCCAAAGACCATGACAAATGAGCATATCAATTTGCATAAGGGATATGCATAACCATAGATATGTAAAATATACATAGGCTCTGCACCAATCACACTACATTGATCTACTTATCTCTGTAATCGAGATCTCTCAATTATGCACAACATTCAATCAACTATTCAATTTAGATGTATCAAATTTGAAAAAATCAATGTGCCAAATAAGAGAAAAAGCACAAGTTGAATTTTATTTGCACTATTTGTTGGTTTAAAAAACGAGTGAAATGGATAAGCATCTATTTGATTGCTATGAATTGCCCAAATCACTTCAATGCACTGAATAATGTGGAATGGGTAATATTTTTTAAATATGTCGGTGCCAAACAAAAATATATAGAAATCATATCACATATATTTGCAAGATATTTAACGCATTGCATAATCCAAATCCAACTGACACGTGTGTTGTTTTCCTCCAGATCGATCTGATAGTTGGGATCACCAAGTGCACTTCGATGAAAAACGATTAATTTTTATAGCACCCCTACTTGTAATTACAAGAGGCCAAATGTATGCTATTCATTAAATCCTTGGGGGCCATTTCAATTGACATTTCACTTTAATATATTTTTATTTACTTAGTCCAAAGTAGTTGCTCTCCAATGACCAGATCCATAACCAATTTGGTCCTAAAACCAATTTGTAACAATTGGCAAATTGTTTTTACTTCAATCGTCTTCAACCTCATAATGGAAATCTCTATAAATATTTGGACCACACATGAATAATTTAACATAGCACCATCACTAAAATATTAGACATTTTACATTAATCAAATAACCAACTCACATGAAGCATTGCATTAACCAATCAAGATTAACCAAAGAATCAGTATAACTCCATTGGACCATTGGGCCACTTTAATCAAATTTCATTAACCGATTGAATAACTCACATGGACCATTTTAATCACATTGCGTTAACTAGTAGTAATAGTGATTAATTGTAATGCATACTCCATAGAGACCTGCAATAGTATTGTTTTTGTGAATTTTGTAGGGTTCCTGTGAAAACAATGTATGTTGACATCAAGGAAAACATATAACTATAACGATAACACTTGTAGCATCGATCAACAATGTTTCAAAGATGAGTTGCAGATTTGAGTTATTGTTGTATTGTGCATGTTGAACAGGTCGTATTGGGCCTAGCCTGAAAATTTTGAAAGGAGGTCCGTATAGAGGTTGAGGAGGTTGGGGCATACGATAAGAGGTGGCTTGCCAAGATAGGAGTATGACTTCTTGCTGGTAGTGACTAGCAAACAATTTAGGCGAGGTTCGAGCCTTCCAGCTAGTGATGGGAAACAAATTGTAGCATGAATCATGTCTCTGAGGTAGTGGTCGGCTTATCTATGTAACATATTTGTTTAACTGGTAATAGAAGATTCAAACTAAGGCAATAGACACAACGTGAGTTTTCTCCCATTGAGGGTTTCCACCACAAATTTTTGTGTCTTCTTGTACACGATTCTCTTAATACCTGTTACAGTGTTTTTGTTAATTTTATGTTGAGTTTGCATTTTCAAATCTATTGTACTATGTTGGGTTACTGAACATTTAGCGCTTTGGCGAAAGGTTTTTAAAATTTTATAAATCCTATCACTACTCATTCACACCTCCCGCAAAGAACTCTTTAGTGATTCGATTTCCAACATAAAATGGATATATGTCTAAGATATCTAAAATGAACATGATTATTTGGTTAATCAAGGGTATCTTATGAACGAAATATTAATCGACTACGCAATGCTCACTCATCATATGAATACATAGATTGCATGTATACATTAGTTTTTATTTTTGTGATATTGTCTAAAAATTTATGTTTCCATTTTTAACACTTCGAAATTCTTCAAGGAAACCAGGGCTGAATGGTTAGAAAAAATATCTAACATATTTAAAAAAACTTATTTCAAAATATTAAGTATGTTTATTATTATGTTCTATTGAAATTTAAACTACTTTTAAATGATTAGGCAAACATTAATTTATTTAAAATATTTTATTTCAAGTGGATACATAACTTTGTTTTTAAACATTGTATCATGGAATCTTTTAAGAGTCTCCCTTTAAATTTGATCACTGTTAGGGTATATAGGGTGTATATTGGTAAAATAAATTATTGGTTGACAAATAATTTGTCTATATAGTCTCCTAGTTTATGGCACAATTGATTTCATCCCTTCCACCCTATTTCAAATTCCATTAAGGCACATCTTTGGTCCTTTGGGATATCGCTAAAGGATGGGTAGGCTCTCCTACTCTCTCTATGTCATAAACATTTTATCATGGAAGGTTTTAAGAGTCTCATTTTGAATTTGATCATTGGTAGGGTGTATTTTGGTAAAAACGTGCCTATGATTGTGTTTCCCAGGATGTCCGTGCAGCAGAAGATCCTGAATTTGAGACTTTCTACACAAAAAATATTCTCTTGAACGAAGGTATTCGTGCTTGGATGGCGGCTCAAGATCAGCCTCATGAAAACCTTAATTGGCTGACAAGTAATTTATTCATGTAGTCCCCTAGTGGTTGATACAATATATTCCATACCTTCCACTCTATTTCCACTGTCACTAGGGAACATCTTTGGCCCTTTGGGATAAGGCTAGATGAGGAGAAGGCTCCTCCACCCTTGTTGAGTTTGCTCTCTTGCAAAGTCATAAACTCCTCATATATATTTGATCTTGGGCCTAACCCATATCACTTAGAACATTCACATGGCAAAATGAAAACAAATGAAAATTGTCTATGTAATTTTGCCTAGAGCTCTCCAACCCTCAAACCTATTATTGTAGAGGTGCAATGTAATGTGATATTTAACATTTTGAATAGGTCAAATTACATAATAAAATAAATAAATAAATTATTAATTATTAATCATAATTATAATTATAATAATTATTAATAACTAAATGAATCACTCTCTAGGTTTGGTGGATTAGAAGTTATGATAAATCTAGGTTTGTTGTGTTTGGAATAAATGAGATGGTAGCAATGAAATAGATATAAAGTTGGAGTGTAAATGATCATATAGCTATAAGAACTATTTAATTACCCCACTTTTACTAATTCACTCATAGATATGGGTGATAGGGTAAAAACCTATTGTATTCATGGCCATTTGGATTAATAAATGTTGACTAGAGTGTTTATGTCAAGTAATGTTTAAATAAAAAAGTTGTGTTAGTGGTGACTAGATCATAAAATAGTTGAATATTTAATTTCATTACTTCTAGATGGTTTAAATGCCCATGGTAATGGGTAAAACATAAAACATAGCGCATTAGATAACCCATAGTATTCAGTATTTTCTCATTGAGTTTAGAGCGAGCGTAGAATACGGTAAAGATGTTGTAATGTAATGCATTGTCATGCCATGTAAAAATTTAACAAAGTCAAAATAAAATAAAATAAAAATGAAAATAACAGTGTCTTAAAATACAAATTTAAAGCTATTTTTTTATTCCTATTAAATTTTTTTGGATAGTTTGTTAAAATTGACTTGGTCAAGTAATGGGTGGTTTTTGAGCTTAAGGTTTATGATAATCCATGGTATTGACCCATAGTATTCATGTCAAATATAGACTATTTAAAGGGGAGAATTAAAAGAGCCTATATCTATCTTAACTCTCAATATACTAAGGGTAGAAAGAGATCAAATCGCATCTCAAGAGATTTTGATCCCTCTAGGGCTTGGTAGATTAAGAGTTAAGATTAGATCTATGCTTATAATATTTGACGTATTTTATGTTATTCTTAGCATGATTTTCTATAATTTTGTCAAATGATATATATTATTGTAAATACGTACAACAAAAATATTACACCTTTGTCTTTTTCTAAAGTTTGTTAGTTACTGGTTAACAATTTCAATGACATAATAATGATAAATGTCATAGTATAGTATGTCAATGTTATTGTTTTTCTTTCTGGTAAATCTATGTCCATTACTTTATTGCATAGTTACAATGTTATTGTTTTTCTTTCTGGTAAATCTATGTCCATTACTTTATTGCATAGTTACACGGGTACCGCTCCCAGGCATGGGAGAGCACATACCCTAAGCACCCCTGCTCCTGGGAGCTAGTAAGAAAGGCTCCAAACCCCTCGAGAGCTTCAACGGGTACTTTGGAGCTTTTGGGGAGCTTCACTGCAACAAATTTTTGATGTTTTGGGAGCTTCAATGTAATGAATAATTGCAAACTTAGGTGTATTTGACGCTACAACTCATGGAACTGTGAGAAGGGAAGGGTATGTTGTGGTTTAGATCTGGATATGGGTCTCAAACTAAGAGAAACAACCCACTTATGGAATGTCATTCTATCCAAATGAAGATGAGGCATCTGGCCTATCCATCTTTGTCATTGCAAAACTATTCATTCTCCTCATATACACGGATGGTGGATGGATATAAAAGCATTTAGACAGAGTGGACAAAAGATGGAATATTAAAGAAAAAAAATAGTTGAAACTATGAAATATAAATATTATTAAAAGAAATTGTTTAATTCAATTTTCATATTTATTTAAGTATAAAATATATATTAACTTGGAAATTTATAGTTTTATTATACAAACTCTCTTTAAAATAACATTGGTTTTAAACTCTAGTGTTTTAAATTTTTTAATTATTATTAATACATATTTTATTTTTCATATATATATATATATATATGTTGGTGAGGTTACATCAAGGGCGAGAAATTGACCTAGTGACTTAATATATAATGTTGCAGTAAATCACTTAGTAATCGAATAATAACAACTTTTTTCGGGTTTGGAAGTTCTGCTTGTTTTTTTCTTGAAAAGAATTTGATTGGCAAATTGTTAATAGATTAATATTTTGATTTTTTTTTGCAATGTTTCAAAGTTCAATCTTTTACATATTTCTTTGCAAGATGAAATTTCATTGTCAAGTTTTAGATGAAAATAATAAATTATTTTATTTTTATTTTTAAGATATATTAAATTTTAATATATAATATTGTTGCGGTTCCCAACTTGGCATTTCCTATAAATTCGGGCAAAACTTCTAGCCGATACTCGACCCGAGTTTCTGAAGTGCCCGCCTACCAGAAACTTGTGCAACATAACTTTATTGTAATGGTTTAAAGTTTGCAATTAGTTAATATAGGTATATTTCTCTACATTACTTAAGTTAGCCAAGCTAAAATTTATGGTCTAAATCTCCCCTTATTTTACAATTTTCGTTTCTGAACTGCTGGAAATAGGATCTCAGATACATCCATGGGCCAAAGCTCTTAAGTTCTATTCTGCTTCTGCATCCTTACAATGGAGGCATAATCCTAGGCATAATCCAGTGACCAGCCTTCAAGCCCAAATGTCTATGGATTTATCCTTGTTTTCTATTCTGCTATCTGCAATAATTTCTCGCACTTACATTTTGCTTCATATATGTCTTTGAAATTAAAAATATCACCTAGGCCATCGTGTGGGTTATGAGGAGTGTATGAGACAAATGTCTGAATCTGAACGTTTGGTGGAATCCCATTATCTGCCCATATATCTCTTCTGGCTAGCAAGAGCAAGAATGATAATATCCCAACTAAAGCAAATATTGTCTCTAGCACTCAAATTCTTGAGAAATAGTGCCCAAAAGAGAAGATGAATCTCTTCCAATTTGATCATCATAATATCGCGGGCGATCTAATCAAACAATCGAAGGTGCTTGAAAGTATAAGAGAAAGCGCGCCCTTCCATTCGTGATTGGAAATATTTCACATACTATGACACAAGTTTTTTCCATTGTTTTATCTGTGGATTTTGGCTGTGGTAAGTGTATGAGTCACAATTATTTTTCTTCTTACTGCATATTCTTTAATTACAAGTAATCATAACAACAGGGTTTCTATATATATCTTTTATTTTTATATTTGATTATACTTTAGTATGCAAAAATTTTAATAATAACAACAGGATTTTTATATATATAATTTTTTATTATTCTTTATTGACCAGAGCAATATCCAAAAAAAATTCAAATTATAAATAAAAAGCGATATTTTCTGGCCATTTCAAAATGAAGCCCTAATGATATGTGGTTTTTTAATATTCATTTAATAAATATATCACAGGGTACAAGTGATTTTATTAGTGGTGGCCGTTAATAATAAGCATAATTCTCAAGTTTATTGAAAAGGCTATGTAATCTCTTCCTGTGCTTTGTCTCTGTTACGGTGAAAATAGATTTAGATTTTTAGTTTTGCAAGTAAATTACATTATTATTTATTTTAAATATACATAAAGATCATTCTAGACTAATTGTTTTTATGCTATATTGCATAAGTTTCTGGTATGGGTACTTAGGATATGTGGGAATGAGTATCCGATACGGCTAGAGGTTTTGCCCAAATTCACAGGAAACGTCAAGTTGGGAGTGACAATAATATAATATATTAAAATTTAATATATATTAAAAATAAAAATAAAATAATTTATTTATTTCCATCCAAAACTTGCCAATCAAATTCCATCTTGCAAAGAAATATGTAAAAGATTGAACTTTGAAACACCGCAAAAAAAAAAATCAAAATATTAATCCATGGAAAATTTGTCAATCAAATTCCTTCGGAGCAAAGAAATATACAAAACTCCCAAACCAGAGAAAAGATTGTTATTAGTCGATTATTAGGCGATTTCATGCAACACTATATGTTAAGTTATTGTTTCAAATTTTCACCCTTGATGTAACCTCACCAATATTATATATATATATATATATATATATATATATATATATATATATATATATATATAACTAAAAAAATTTAAAACAATAGACTTTAAACCAATGTTATTTTAAGAGAGTTTGTATAATAAAATTATAAATTTCCTAGTTAATACATATTTTATACTTAAATAAATATGAAAATTATATTAAAAAATATTTTTTTAATAATATTTTGTTTCATCATTTCAATTATATTTTTTCTTGAGTATTACATCTTTTGTCCATTTAGCCCAGGTGATAATGATAGCTTTGTCAGTGGCCAACGATCTTCCTAAATGTTTTTATATCCATCTGCCATATGAGGAGAATGAATAACTTTCCAATGACAAAGATCGGGATTAGCTAGGCGCCTCATCTTCATTTGGATAGAAGGGTTTTCCATAAACTGGGAGTTTCTCTTAGTTCCAGGCCCATATCTAGATTTGAACCTAGCAGCATACCCTTCCCTTCGCACAGTTCCATTAGTTTGCCTCTTAGTTCGAGACCCATATCTAGATTTAAACCTAGCAGCATACCCTTCCCTTCGCACAGTTCCATTAGTTTGCACTTATTCATTGCAGTGAAGCTCCCAAAATGTCAAAAGTCAGTTGCAGTGAAGCTCTCGAAAAGCTCCAAAGTACCAGTTAAAGCTCCCGACATTTTTAATGTATTAATTATCTAAACATTATATAGTATTAAATAATATTTAGATACATAGTGTGGGGCTATATTCATTTTTAAAATAAGTGAAAGGAAAAAAAAATCTAACCATTAAATTTTAATTGGTAGTTTTTATCTTGCTATGTCATTTTTCTATTCCTATTATTGCTTAATTACTATCAGTTTACATGGTTTTACAATTTTTTCGCTTTCATCTAGAAATTGGTAGCGATTTAGTGTTACCATGATGAAGGAATAGAAAAGTAATTATCCTTTCAAATTAAAATGGAACATAGGTATATAATTTTTCAAAGTAGGTGCAATTGACAATTTGCTAGCCCATATCTAGCCCATTGTTGTAAGCTTTGTTTTTGAGATTGTAAATTACCACTTTATTAAAAAATCCCAACCACAAAATGAAAATAAAAATCAATTAAAACTTAAAAGATAAGAGAAGTTGTTTAATTGATTTTCTTTTAGTCTTCTCTAAGATGGTGGTTTTCAGTCCTGTGGAATCACCCTTACATCACTTTACATCTTTAGTCTAGTAGAATCACCTTTACCTTTGAGTGGTTACAACCTTTGAGTGATTACAAGCTTATAAACATTTTGATAACTAATTTTATAGTACATATGAATTCAATTTTTAAATTTTTATTTTCTATTTTTAAAATATAAAATTTTATTTGTTTATTTATTTTATTTTTTGGTATAGTTATAAATTATTATTATAGATTTATATAAAAAAATTTAAACACTTAACAAGGAATCAAAGTCCAAGTAACTTTACAAAAAAATTTGTAGCTCTGATCTAGGTAATTTAGTTGGGGACATTTGGTAGTGAAGATGAGGTTTTAGTAGCATAGCATATGACAAGGGAAATATCAAACTCGGAAAACTCTAGATGTTGGCCTCTGATAAACTATTAGTCTTTTATATCAAATGTCCCTAGCCAATTTTTTTTTTGGATTAAGCAATTGGGTAACTAAAATAAGAAAATAAAATAAGCACATTGTGGCTCGTCATGTTAATCTTGGATTTTTTTGGGATGAAGAATTTGAATTTTTATTCAAATTTCTTAAAAAGAAATTCCAATTATTTTTGTCACACTCTTTCCATCCTATCTAATCTAATCTGTCAAATTTTCATTGTAAATTGCGAGATTCGATTGGATGCAAACAATGTGACAAAAATAATTGGAAAATTATTTTAGGAAATTTGAAGAAAAAAATTTCAATTTCTTAATCCCAAAAGAAATCCCTTATGAACATGACCAACCAATACATATGTGTATGGGTTCTAGCAGTTATGTGTATGGGTTCTAGATATATTGAAATTTTCACTTTGATTACTTTGTATAGGGGTTGTACACAGTTAGGGAGTTTTTGGTTGAGTTAGTTTCATTTTTTCCTTCTGTAGTTAGATTTTTTTTTGTTTTGCTCACAAGGTTTTTTTGTTTATTACAAGGAGATATATTTTTGCAGTTTATTTTTGTCTTAATCAGAAGATGATGGAACATGGATTTAATCTTTTGGGAATTATTTTGATTGTTACTCTACACAGCAATAGAAAAGTTAATTAGTTTTTGGTTTCCTTATGAATTACAATTAAATACTATAGACAAGAACTATGAATATGTAAAACATTTTTCTCTAATAAAAAGTGTTATGTTCTTTTCTAAAAAAATATTAAAATTTTAAAACTTTTTTCTTCTCTTCTATAATACTTTATATACTAAATAATCAATTAACATAAATTGAACCTAAAATTTAAATTTCATTAATATTTATTTATATGTGAAAATCCAACCTTCATTTTGAGATAAAATCATCTAACTATTAAATAATCCATTAATATAAATTCAATCTAAAATTTGAAGTTTATTGATATTTATGTGTATTTTAAAAACAAGCATTCATTTGGAGATAAAATCATCCTTAAAAGACATTAGCAATATTAGAGCTTTTGTGGAGATAAATGAAATATCATATCATTTTGGAGGAACATGCATCTTTACAGCTAACTTTTTTTTGGGTTGATTCTCTGCCAAATTTCCACATGGATCAGCTCTTAGAAATTTGACTTTGAACCAAGATTTTGCTTGAGCCTTTGGACTGCATGTTAGGACAAATGATCCAGCTTTATTATTACTTTTGGGACTCTCTCTAGATTGGCACAAGGAAAAGTTTTAAATTCAAAATTGATACATTGAGTTTTATAATAAATTGAGTGATGTAATTCTCGAGAGAATTTCATGATTTAGAGTTAAATCAAGGAGTGATATAATGAACTATATAAAAGAAATTGAAAAATTAGAAAAATTATATAATATTTTGTTATATAATTATTTTAATTTTGGTAAGTTTTATAAGTTTTAAAAAACAGTTTCATAAAAAATAGTTTCATAAAAAATAGTTTCACTATTAAGTGTAATTGGGAATAATTTGTTTAAATGAATTGATGTTGAAAATTATTAAATGAATTGAATTTTAATTAATGGGCTGCTGTTGTGTCTTTATATATGTTAAGACGATTGAAATGTTTTAGGTCATTTCATCAAATAACTACTTAATAACCAATTTACTAATCTTATGAATCTGTTTGCCGTTTTTCGTGGAGGTGGCGTAGTGGTAAAGTCGGCCTCATCATGACGGACTGGTCTTGACGGGGCCAAGCACACTACCTTTTGTACAGTGATGTGTGGTTTGACGGTAAGTCACATGGGCAAAGCCCAGGGAGACCAAAGTTCAAATCTCATGGAGTACAATGACCTGCTGTGGTGGTGGCTAGAGGGGCGGATTCTCTTTCCCGTGAGTCTGCTCTTGCTAAAATCATAGGAACTTAATATACCCTATTTGCAGGTGGTTGGTTATGCTCTTGGTGTTATAATGGCAGCTATGAGGTTTGATCCTAGGTCTCCCAAAAATTAGGCCTAACAATTACCGATTCACTATATAATTAAAAAAGAATATACAAAATGGAAGACCATAAAAAAAAATAGTAATAAAAAACCATGGATTCATCCCTCCCGTTGTTGCAGGTGTCTGTTGCGAGCCTGAGCCAAAAGCTGAATGTGATCCTCCTTGTGATTGTTGCGAGCCTGAGCCAAAGGCTGAGTGTAGCCCTTCTTGTGATTGGTTAAATAGATTCTCAGAAACAGATTCTGAGCCTGAAAAAGGAGCGTGAAACTGCGTTGTGTAATGGAGGAGGGAAGGGCGATTTTCTGAGTATGCTTTCGTCTCTTAGAAATGATGCGGATGGAAATCCTTGGTAACAACATAATGGCAAGCTATGGCAAATTTTGTCTCAGTACAATATTGTGGATAAGGATTAAAGGTATAGATGAAAAAATTGTAATAATATGGGTATGATTTATGGTATTATAAATAATTCTGGTTTCTAGCGTTTTGGCTTTTGGAATCGGTTTTACAATCCAGAATAATTTTAAATTTGTAAAAATTATAAATAATTTAAATTATAAAATTTGTAAAAATTATAATCTTTGTAAAAATTATAAATAATTTAAATTATAAAATTTGTAAAAATTATAAATAATTTAGATTATAGAATATCAATTTTGTTGAATTCTACGATTGTAGTATCGTCTGTTTGAGAGTCCCAAAATCTTTTGTTTACCGCTGGTATATCCAATCGGAGTTGTCTATAATGCGATTTTTTGGAGATTCGGGTGACGGAATCCGGTGGAAGAAATTGAGGTTAAATCTTGAATTCTTGCAGTTAAAATGGTTTTTTAACTGCATATTTGGATTCAGCACCCTAGAAAACCCCTGAGAGGCTTTCATTGTCCAGAAACTAGCTATCAAACTTGCGATTCCAATAAATTGCTGCCGGATTTCGATCGAAAAAACCCACCTGAAAAACTTTCAAAAAATCGAGTTATAAACCACTGCTATCCAATCACCTCAATCTCAAAAATCCAAAAGATGAAAAATCACACCTGCAAAACCCACGCTCAAACACCATTTTATACTGTATATGATGCTGGCTCTCATAATTACATGAATCTATAATACAATGGCGGAAAACGGAGAACAGAACCCTGGACCCCAACTTCGAACAGAAAAATAACGCATTGGAACCCTTAAAAAGACGACCAGATTGGATTGAATTGGATGATGATGATCAAGTAATAGTAGTCGAAGTCAGCAGTTTGTGCCTCGGCAGCTCTGGACAAGTTTTGAATTTTACAGTGATCGGCAGGGGAAGATTTGGTGCGTCTGAGTTTTTGTTGTACTCCTGGGGCGGAACAGAGCATATGAGCGCCCAGTTGATGTTCTTGAAAAATGGGTGTTTCTTGATATCGGCGGCTCTCTGTGCCGACCCTAACCGCCTCCTCGGGTCTTTACGAGGAGCTGTTTTATCAGATCCCGGAGGCGTCCCATTGCTCGGCCTCGGCCCCTGATGTCTCCGCCTGACCTGTACTGCTCATATTGGCGGGGAATTTCAACGGATGGGTGATGATATTTGTGAGCGTGGAATCCTTTCCGGCGCCCTTGAACGGAGTCCGGCCGAAGAGCATGTAGTCCACGGCGTCGTCGTGCGGGGCCAGGTATTCATGGGTTCCCACGAAAGATCCGGACCGGGCCTCTGTGGGCTCGACTATTAATTCCGGCCTGCCCTCGCTCGAAACTTGATTCTTCTGCCTTTTTGGTCGTTTCTTCCGTAATGGGAACAGGCAATTTCTTCTAGCACCAGAATTTGACGATGATGGTATCCTGTTATGCTCTGCGGCCGTGGAAGGAGGTCTGTTGAAGCTTTTCTGCAATGTCGGAGTGACTTGGCATGAGAATGAGAGGTCAAAGTCTGAAAGCATTCTATGGCCCTCTTGCCTCACTAGAACATTCTCTGGCTTCAAATTCCGGTATATTACTCCCAACATGTGCAGATATTCTAGAGCTAGAAGAACCTCTGCTGCGTAGAATCTGAAAGGGAAAAAACAGAAAAATTGTTAAACGTGAGCTACGAATCAAATATCCACAAAGATTCAAACAGACAACACTACACACAATTCACTCTACCTTAATAGGGTACTTAATAAAAGGGTCTCTGATTCTTAATCTGTAAATCCAAGAGAGTGGAGATTGCAAACACACCTCATAAGTTTTGAAATAAAAACACTATTTGGGAAAAAAGAATATAAATAAACCAAGCCCATCAACATAAAAATGGTAAACATTCATCCCTCAACTCGTTTATTGTAATCTTTTAAATTAAAACCAAGAGAAGATATAAAGCTCTTCCGGTAAGAAATTTAAACCAAGCCGATCTATGCATGACACACACGATTGCATTTTAAGTGCATGTTGCAATTTATTGAAGGATATGGCAATTCAAGTGTGAATTGCCACACATGAAAATTTCTCCTGTTTTCTTGTCAGTGTGCTTTGCTTTGACAAAGCTAAGAGGGAGATCTCAGAGCTTTTATGGCTCTTGTGCATAATATAACAACTTTTAGGACACTGCGCACAGTATAAGATGGGATAAAAAATGGTTGAAGAGTTCAAAGATGATTTGCACCAGAAATTCCAGATTTGGCAATACTTCATCCTCCACTCTGGATTTATAGGCAGGATTTGGTTAGAAGGTTGATGTACTCAACTGAGATGGAGTTGGGATTGTGTCATGGAAGGGTACAACACATGACTTGGGTTTGTGTGGTGAAGGGTACCGCACATGGCAGGACGCTGGAATATGTGCAGGGTGTTGGAATTAATGGAGAAAGCTAAATTTAGATTATTGTTTAGGATTGGGATCCTATTATCTAGAGAGTGGTTGAAATCACCATGATTGAGAAAAAGTATATATAAACCGTTGTTCTCTTGATTGTAAAATGGTATATTATGTGTAGTGCTTTGGCACTCTCCAACGAATTTAATATCAATTTTTATCATAATATCAGAGCTATAGGTCAGAGGCCTGTGTGTTGAGCTATAGGTCAGAGGCCTGTGTGTTGTGTGGTTGTTGATTGGTGAGCCGAGCTGTCCGTGGAGCAGACTCAGTGTGGACAGCGTCTCTGTTTGAGCGTTGCCTCACTGTTTCCTGTATTCAACCTTTGGTTAGCCAATGTGGAGATCTGTTTGAGATCTTTTGGCGTTGTGGAAGATCCAACACCTGTTGGAGATTTGGACCAGGTGGATGAGCCGAGTCATGGTGAATGCGCGCACATACCTTTGCTGGAGCCGAGCATTATTGTTGTCGTTCTTTTAGGAGAAGTCCACTTGTAAAAGTCAATCTTTGTTGCTTACTATCGCTCTCTAATCCCTGCAGGGGATGTCAAGATCCAAAGCTGCTCAAGATTTAAAGAATGGAACAACTTAACGACTTAAATCTGAAACAATTCTTTGAATTTTTATTTTATATGAAGAATTATTGTTTGGCGTCAATTATTTTATCAGGGATTTGTTTGGCGTAACGGTGAAAATTTGTGTGAAGGCTTAAAGATCTAAGTTGTTGTATGTTTAGTCGTGGAGAAATTGGTTTATTCGGCTGCAATAACCACAGGAAGAGGCGGAGAAGATTGCGGCACAGTGGTCTGCGTCTTGGAGATCCATCTCCCCACGGTGGTGGAGTGGCTACCGTGGCTAGCGGCCTGCTATTTTCTGCATGCTTTAGAGGATCTGAACCCGTGTTTTGCTTTTAGATCTGGAGGGCGCCCGGACTGTTGAGGAGGAAGCCGAGATCTCTTGCTTCAAGGCTCACATTTTCTGCTGTCGAGTGTTGAATCCAGGATCCCCGTTGAATCCAGGATTGGGGATGCAAAAGCTGCCACGACTCTGCCGTGGAGAAGACTGAGGAACGCTGCGCGTGGGCGCAAGCTCTGCAAAGAGTCTAAGTTGGCTGAGTTTGCTGGGAGGCTGAGCAGAGGAGACTATTAAGGTTAATCAACAGATCTGGTAACGGCGGATCAAAACTTGCGATGGCGCTCTAGGTTAAACATCAAAAATCTGGTAATTGAACGCTGGACGGTGTCAAAAAAAAATCTGTAAGCTTGGAAGGTCGTGAGCGGCCACATTGGAACTAGTTGATTGGAGACTATCTGATCTGTTTGTGGAGTCGTAGAGGCTCTGGAGATATTTGCTGGTGGGAAATTTGACTGTGGTGTGGCCGCTGGGATAGTCTGAGCCTTTGTGGCATCGCTGGTGTTTGACCGCACCAATTATCGACGTGTCTATATTTTTAGATATTTTTTATTTTAATGATGATGATTTTCTCATGTTGTTATTTGGAATTAGCATGGGTAGTATGTTCAAATCAGAAGAAATTTCAGAAAAATGTGGTTTTATTAGTGACCATGAAAATCAAGATGCACACTTTGTTGTGCAAGATTTACTAGTTAATCTTCAAGAAGGGAGTGAAGAGGATCTAAGTGTTACAAGACGCTAATTGCAAAGACGTGGTAGAAGAAGACAAAGTTGGAGAAAATTTATATTTAAAGTGTAATGATCTCATTAATATTTTTGCATGTGCAAACGTTACATCGATGAATGATGAAGACATCATAGCTGGTTTTCGGATGGTTGACACCAGAAATAGTGAGAGAAAATTCTCCTATTCAACCTGTCATAAGTTTGAGAAGAGTGAAAATTAGAATTAAAGCTTTCCATCACTTGGGAAGAAATGAGGTGAAGAGATATCACTACTTCATGGCGAGGAAAGCAAAGATGAAGCCTCGACTGAAGATAAACAAGTATGGGCTCTGCTGCAAGAAGACTAAAATGAAAATTTTGTTACCAATTCGTTTCATGTTTTAATTGTAAGCCTAGCTGAGACTGAGACCAGCAAGCGTATGTTATTGTTCAGTACCTTTTCTCCATTAAGCGGGAGTGTTGGAATTAATGGAGAAAGCTAAACTTAGATTATTGTTTAGGTGTTTGTTTCTTTAGATAGGATTGGGATCCTATTATCTAGGGAGTGGTTGAAACCACCTTGATTGAGAAAAAGCCTATATGAACTAGGTTGTTCTCCTGATCGTAGAATGGTGTATTGTGTGTGTAGTGCTTTGGCACTCTCTAGGTATCTCACGTGGAGAGCTATTTAGCTAATTTAATATCAATTTTTATCACAAGGTGGTACACTGAACTACAGGTGAAGGAGGCTTGAATATGTACAAGGTGATGAATAACTTCAATGTGTAATTAGACCAAGGCCAAATCAACATAGCCACATAAAATATAGAGAGACTTGAATCCATTTTATCAACATAAAATTTCTCATTCAATCAGAGCCCTTGAATCAAGCCATATCTAATAAACTTTTTTTCAGGGAACTGAATAACAATGGCAGACCAGTCTGCACACACACAAGACAAGCAAACAAAAGATAAGAAAACCAGAAAGAAATGCTTTTATGGATTAGAAGATAATACAATCCCACCCCACCTTAAAAAATATGTGTATCTCACTGTTGTATCACACACTAGAACTTTCAAAGGAGGGGAATGCCCAACAAAAACACATACTCACTCACCAATACTCTACAATACCAACCAGCAACACAAAACACAACAGCTGAAGTCAATACATACAAGAGACGTATACCAACCTTGCAGATCTGAGACTGAAACACCTTCCATGCTGGCACAGCCTAAGAGAATGCAGGTCTCCACCTGCACAGTACTCCATGACAAGGCATGAATAATGTGAAGCCTCAAAATGTGCATAGAGGATAAGAAGAGGTGGTCCAACATGGAGAGGATCTGTTTCTCCACCTTAGCCCTGTGAAACTTATTCATGTGAAACAAGGCTTCCTTATCCACCACCTTGAGGGCACACAAACTTGAATCAACTTACTAGCCAATCCCCACTCCCCACCCTCTTCACTGGCCTAAAGTGATTGAGACCAACTGATCCCTCCTCTTCACTAGCCTGAAGTGATTGAGCCCAATTGATCCCTTCTCGCAGGGCATAGGGCCCTGATGGATGGTCCATTAAATTGTAATGGAAATGAAGTATATATATGTTTTTGTTTTTTATTTTTTTAAATTAAGGTAAATAGGTAAATTGTCATTTACAATTTAATTTAGGTTAATGAGAAAATAGTTAATGTTCCCAATCACTCAAACAATCAATCTAGCACTTGGTGACTGTGAATATTACTGGTGGTGACCACTGAACTTGGCGATGGAGCCACGGAGACTATTTGAAAATGGTTAGGGTTTTTCTGCAACCGATTGCCACGACTGCACCCTACCCACCCTACCTACCTCTAGCTATCGTCGTTTGTTTCCCTCCGGTTGCATCAACCGTGGTGGTTCTCGGTACCCGTATCCCCTCAAGGCCCTCAGTAACAGCATAGCTTACCGTCCTCCCCGATTACTGCATACCCACCGAATTCCAATACCCTCACCGCAGCGATGGTTACAATGGTCCTGGAGGCAACTGGCAGAGAACACCTTGGAACAAGGATGGAGCTTGACCTAGTAGACTATTCAAAGGACCCGTTGGAGAATGTCAATATCTGGCAAACCCCTCGCTCTATCGCGGATGAACTCCTTCCCTTCTGTTGCGACCTGTCGGCTACCATTGCAGGTCTACCTTCGATCTCAAGACCTTCCTGCTCCATAGTGACATTCTCGGAGCCTCCTCCAATCTAGCTGTTTCCTCCCTTGCCGCCACAGTCACCCTCTGTTGCAACTTTCGTATCAGCCTACCTCCACCCAAACCCTGAGGCTGCTAGCTCACAAACCCCCCTCTCATCTCACCCTGGTGAATCTTCAAGAAACCCCCTGAGATATCTCATCCTAACCCAGGGAAAACCACAAGTTACTGTACCTAAGGCACCACCATTGGGTAGCTACGTGGCAGTACCCCCTCTTTCAAAACCAATTCTAGTGGCTAAAGATCCCCGCCCTAATAACCCTGATACAAACCCTAACCAGCCGGTGGATAATTCAGATGACCCTAAAGAGCCAACACGGCTGGGGGAAAAAGCGAAGTGCTTCAAAGCCAGAGGCGAAGATGTGATTCTCAGACTCGGGGAGGATATTTAGTGGGGTGACACCATGGACATGGCAGATCGAGTATTGGTTGGAATAATTCGCGGTTGTAGCTACACAATGGCTAGGCTTAAGCTGTGGACCTCTGAGGTATGGGGGCAGCACCTGGTGGACCTCCCAAATATACAAACCTTTGTTAGAGGCTAGTTTGCTCTGTGCTTTGCCAGAGTCAAGCACACAAATTGGGTCATGTCGTCCTTCTGGCATTTCGAGCATGCTCCAATTCTTCTTCGATGTTGGAGCCCTCTTTTTGATGTGGAAAAATAATAAATAGGAGTCGGGCCTATATGGGTTCGGCTACCTAGACTACCCCTTCAATTCTGGTCAGAAGATATATTCTATCGCATCGGCACAACTATGGGAACCTATCTCAAACATGATAGATCATATCTGGCTTCGGCCATGATGGCATATGCCAGGATACTCGTTCATCTGGGTACTCGGGGCAGTCTTTAGGAGCATATCACCTTAAAGTGGAAAACCTTCTCCCGAAAACAAACCCTAGACTATGAAGGTGTCCCTTTCCGCTGTAGACATTGCCACAAAGTGGGACACGTGTACAAAGATTGTCCTCTGAACAAGAAGGTGAGGGACGGAGCTAAGGGGATGGAAACACTGCAAAAAAACTCACATGCTCAGGGTAGCCTTCCAGTGGTGGAACATGCAACAAATTTGGCACATTCAGAAGCATTACCTGTGCTTACTGAGGTGACCAAAAAGAAGTGGGGAAAGGCACCCATTGGTGCACCCTATCCTCCTCTAACCAGAGCAAGGGCGGCTGCTGAGGCTGCTTTCTCTACGGGTATGTCAAATACAAACTCCTCCTCTGTTTACTCTAATGTTTCTCTGTACTGCATTGATACTAGTTATGTTCAGTTCTGTTCTGCACAGTCCCTTGCTCACACCTTCAACCCTCCCATAGCTGTGGATTTCCCTATCAAACCCTCCTCCCCCACCATCTCCTGCACTCAACCATCCTTTCCTGATTAACCTCCTCCCATTTCCCTTATACATGCTCCTCCCCTCATTCCAGCCCTTCATTCTTCAGATACCCCACCCGAGCCTAGATTCGCTCTCAGGCCCTTGACACCCTGGGTATCAACCTAATCACCTCTCCCCCTCCTCTAAAGATGACTAGAGGCAGACCCTCCTCTCTATCCAAAGCTAAGCTACACGCTGGGGAAGAGATTGTTGCAGGCAAGCAACACTCCATCGACTGGGTACTTAGAGCAGTGAATACCCAAGAGCTCCTTCCTCCATGAAATTTCTCTCCTTCAATTGTACAGGGTTGGCTAGCCATGACAAAAAACTAGCCATGAGGAGATTGCTCTCAGCAAAACCCCTTTATATTCTATTTCTTCAAGAAACCCTAGGCCAGGGTTGTGTCATTACCCACCTCCTCGAATCTTGGCTATTGGGATGGACATTTTACACCCTAGATGCATCAGGGTTGCCTGGAGGTCTTGCGTTGGGTGTAAACAATCGCTCCATCAAAATCTATAATACTTAGGGGAGCTCTGGCCACCTAGGAGTTGACATTTACTCCTTAGAGCTCGATACTGAGCTTAGGATTATCAACATATATGGCCCCTATCACAACAGGGAAGGATATTGGAGCAGACTCTTAGACTCACACATCCTTCAAAAGGACAGGCTCATTCTGGGGGGGATTTAAAATTTCTCCATTGGTTTTGCAGAATCAGGGAACACAATGCACAAAGAGATAACCTCTCAGATTTTTTTGAGAGCAATATGGAGGAATCTCATAAATGTCCCCTCCCCAAAAATCATGCCTATTTGGAGAAACAACAGACCAGGGGAGGACAGTCTCTCTAGAAGACTAGATATGTTCCTCATTAAGGAGAAAATGCTAAACTTGGAGCAAGGATATAGATAGTGGGTGGGCTCCGGTGGAATATCAGACCATAGGTTGATCTATTTGGAAATCACAGGGGGTATAAACAAGCCAAAAGGTCCTTTCAAATTTAATGATGCATGGCTTAGAGATGCTGAATATATTCATCTAGTAACTAATTACTGGAGGACTCATCCCCCTGCGGCAAAAGGGACTATATCAGAAGGATTTGCAAAAAACTTGAAAGAACTAAAAAGCCTCACCAAACAATGGGTACATAAGAAGAGAAAACAGGAAGACCATACACTCAAACTGATTGAAGAAGCCATTGAGGAGTATGAGAATGACTATGAGGGGATCTCCTCTTCCCCAAAACACAAAGAGCAGTTAACCTCTCTTCTGGCTAAGGGAAACCAGATTATTAAGGACAAAGAGGAGAGCTGGAGATTGAGAAGCAGAGCCATTTGGTTTAAGGAAGGGGATGACAATACCAATTTCTATCACAAATTTACGAATGGGCGTAAAGTTATAAATACTATTTGGCAGCTAACAGATGAACAAGGAGAACCAGTGAACACCTTCCCCTGTCTTGTAGCTATGGCCACTACCCACTTCAGGAACATCTATAAGTCAACCCCAAATGCCACCCTAGTTGAAATCATGAGGACAACTCAACTATTCCCAAGGTTTGTTAAGCAAGAAGAAGGCTGGGAATTGACAAAGGAGGTCTCCCTGGGAGAACTGGAGGACACTCTCAAATGGTTTAAGCGAGACAAAAGCCCTGGTCCAGATGGCTGGAATGTGGAATTCTACCTGGCCTTCTTTGATACTCCGGGGGGGGATCTATTACAAGTTATAGAAGAATGCATATCCTCTGGAAGATTATCTGAGGCCTATAACTCAACCTTTATCGCCCTTATACCCAAATCAGACAATCCCACCTCCTTCATTGACTTTTAGCCCATCTCCTTATGTAACTATATCTACAAGATCATCTCCAAGATAATAGCAAATCACCTCCAACCGATCTTATCAAACCACATCTCAGCTGAACAATTTGCCTTCCTACAGAACAAACAAATTCATGAAGCGGTTAGAATTGCTCAAGAAATTCTACATTCTATTCAGACCCAGAAGCTAAAAGATATGGTCCTGAAAGTTGACCTCTCGAAAGCCTTTGACAGAGTAAATTGGCTATTCATTAGAATGCTATTAACACACTTGGGTTTTCTATATGGATTCATAAGATGGATTATGTGTTGTATTACTAATGTAACATTCAACGTTCTTATAAATGGTGTGGCCTCTCCTTTCTTCCACTCCAAAAGAGGCCTCAGGCAAGGATGCCCACTGTCCGCACTCCTCTTCTTACTCATCATGGAAGGAATCAGTCGTTTGATAAAGGAGGAACACCAAAGAGGTAGGCTAAGGGGGATCCCCATCACAGAAGGATGCACATTGACACACTTGCTCTTCGTTGACGACGTGCTGCTCTTCCTTAATGGGAGTATTGGGGACGTGACTGTTGTTCTCAATTCCTTCACTATATTCCTAGCAGTCACAAGCATGATGGTTAATAATGAAAAGTCCACTATAACGGCTATAGGATGCTCACCATATGAGATTCAGTATGCCCTGCGAAGATTCCCTTATAACCTACAACACCTGGATGAGGGACTAAAATACTTGGGCTATAGATTAAAGCCACTTGGTTATAAGAATGCTGATTGGATCTGACTTATAACCAAAATGGAAAAAAGGCTAAACATATGGTATCTCAAATATTTATCATGAGCAGGAAGACTGTACTCATAAAAGCGGTGCTGGAAGCAACACCAGTATACTAAATGTCTTTAGCATGGATACCAAAGGGAATACTGGCCAAAATAAAAAAACTATGTTGCAGATTCTTGTGGAAAGGGAAACAGCCTAGAAGGAATTTTTTCCTGGTCCAAATGGGAATCTCTGGCACTCCCAAAGAAATGGGGAGGATGGGGTATCAAAAGCCTTAGCACTTTCTCCACAACCTTGGCGGCAAAACTAGGGTGGCAGCTAGTCACATCATATAGCCTATGGACTAAGGTGGCTATCTCTAAATACATAGCTCCTTCAAACCTCATGGATTGGCTTCACCAACCCTAGTGGACACAAGCCAAAAAAATCAAACATATGGAAAGCAATCCTGCAAGCAATGCCCCTTATCAGGGATGGCCTTACAGGGATAATAAAGTCGGGAGATGTTGTTAGAATAGGGATAGATCCTTGGATTGGATGTGGGAACGCTCATAGACTCCCACATGAGCTTAGAACATACCTCACTTCCAGAGGGATCTCTCACCTTAGCCACATAGCAGACAATGATCATTCCACTTTTTTGCAATAAGCATATAAATCTGGGAGGGAATTACAGATCCCTCAACCATGGCAACAACACTGGAAAGAATACACTGAGGCCCTCACAAAATCCCATATCAGGATACAAGAAGGGGAGGATGAGCTAATATGGGCACATGTGAAGCATGGAAAATATACACCAAAAGTGGGATATATAACTCTTATGAGCCCATTGAAACCTCCACTGTGTGAACCTCGGTGGTGAAGTTTATGGAAATTAAAAGCAACCCCCAGGTCGAGGCTCCTCATGTGGACCATTCTGAGACACAAAATCCCAACAAGAGAAAATTTGGTCAAAAGATCTTTTCATGGACCCTTTTGGTGCGGCCTTTGCAAATCCGACAATGAAACAATGAATCATCTCTTCCTTACTTGCCCATGCACAAAAGAGCTATGGAATACTATTCACTTACAAATACCCTCGCTCCCTTTGTGGCAGGGAGCAACTGTTCAGGAAGCCTGGGAGGGATGGTGGTCCACTGTATCCTCAGAAAAAACAAAGAACATCCCTTTACTTACTTGCTGGGCCATATGGATTGTCAGGAATAGAATGAATTTTCAAAACTCCCCCCCCCCCCCCCGCCACTGGCCGACCATCACTACTCAAATCCTAGCAAACTATCATCAGATCCTAGAGAAGGAATCAAACTCCATCCCCAGGCATATCATACCTAAGAGTATAAACCAATCTCACCCCTGGGCATACTTTGATGGCTCAGCACAAGACATAGGATGTGGGGGGGGGGGGGGGGGGGGGGGGGGCGCTATCCTACATCTTACAACAAATCATTATTACAAAATCCAAATGGGACTAGGCAGAGGGACGAACAACTTTGCTGAGCTTTCAACAACAAAATACACCATACATTTTGCACTGGAAAAACATTGTAGAAACTTACAGCTATTTGGAGATTCAAAAACAATATGCAATTGGATTAAAAAAATTACAAATTGTCATGCATTTTCTCTAAGACACATCATGGAAGAAATATACAGACTCATAAACATATTTGACACATTTATTTGTCAACATATATACAGGGAGCAGAACATAGCTCTCGATCTACTATCCAAGGAAGCAACGCACAGGCCTATAGGACCATGGAGCATATTGGAACAAACTGATGGAACCTTCGATCAGTATTATCATCGACCTTTTATAGATATATCAGAATATTCAAGCTCAAATGGAGCTGGATACATAGTTTTTGTTAAATATTTCAACTTTATATATATAAATGTATTTTCAAGTAGTCATATACATGACAACTATTTTTTGATACTCTCTGTGTAGAGTAAGTACGTATTTCATATTGAAAATCACAGTACAGAGTAGTGTCTCCCTGCGTGGCGTACACCTCATTTCTTGTATTCTCAAACAGGATAGGCTTCTAGCCCAAAGTATAGTATATGTCATAGGCATCTACAAAATGTAATTTTCCTCATTAATGAAAATTACAACTTTTTTCTAAGGGAAAAAAAAATCCAATCTAGCACTTTCTAAATAGAACACTAATTATTTAGTGAACTTAGGGGAAAAAGGTTATTTAGTCTATAAATTAAACTATGCCTAATATTATTATCGTTTAAATTATATTTTTGAATATTTTTTTTTTTTCTAGGTTAAGACTAAACTAAGTACCCACGGGGAATTGAACCAGTGACCTATCGCAAGGAGTGCCTTAACAGTGCACCCATTCACCGTCAATCCAAAGCCCCGTGGGCCTATTTTTGAATATTATATAAATGGAATAATTTAAATTTATATCTTCAAAAAAATCTTTGTTGAATTTCAACCATAAAAAACATATACCTAAAAAGATACTAAAGTGTAAAATACTAACACTACTTCAAAGTTTTTAACCATAAATGATTTTTTATTGTGATTGATATATTTTAATTTAAATTTTTATTAAAATAAATAAAAATTATTACAAAGAAGGAAGTAATAATAGCAGTTTTATGTTTTTGAGAATACCTAATATATTTTGATTTCCTTTTATAAAAAATAATTTGTCATAATAGGAAGAATTTGCGGTTATTAGTAACAAAATGTGACAAATATTTTGAGTGACTCTCATTAAAAACTCTCATAAAAAAAGATGGTTTATATTTTTGGTAAAATTTAAAAATAAAATTATAATTAATATTATTTAAATTTTTAAAATAATTAATTTTATGTTTTAATGGTAATATTATTTATATAGTTATGTAAATATAAAAATAAAACTAAATAAAAGAATTAAAACATTAATTATAATGCTCCATTAAATTGTAATGGGAATGAAGTATTTTGGATATTGTAATGGGAATGAAGTATATATATCCAAAATGTTAACAAATATTTTGAGTCACTCCCATTAAAAAAAGATGGTTTGTATTTTTTGGTTAAAATTTAAAAGTAAAATTATAGTTAAAATTATTTAAAATTTTAAAAATAATTAATTTTATGTTCTAAAGGTAATATTATATTAAATCAGTATGTAAATATAAAAATAAAACTAAATAAAAGAATCAAAACATTAATTATAATGTTCCATTAAATTGTAATGGAAATGAAGTATATATATCTTTTTACATAAACATAAAATGTTTTTGTTTTTATTTTATTTTTTAAATTATGGTGAATAGGTAAACTGTCATTATGGCCAAACATGTCTCTTACAACTTAACTTAGGTTAATGATAAAACAATGAATATTCCCAACCAATGTGGCACTTTCTAAACATCAAATGATATCAACACAATGAAAACTACATTGTGTGAAATCACATATTTACATGACTAGGTAGATGGACATTGTGTGAAATGACATATTTGCATTGATATGTATTCTTATTTTTTGAAGAAGATGAAGGGTGCAAAATTTTTTGATGGGGAAATATTTAATAATAATGTTTGTTTTTTGTTTTTTGTTTTATTTTGTTTTTATTTTAAATTTCAACTATTTAACTAGTGTATATCTTTCTTAAGGAGGAATCTAACATTAGTAGAGAGGGATTAAATTTCTTCGGGTGCAATTTTTAGAATGAAAAATTAGAAAAAAAAATTCTCTCTATATATAATACATTTGTTTAAATTGTATTTTTGAATGTTATACAAATTACATAATTTAAACTTATATGTTCATAAAATTCTTTGTTGGATTTCAACAAAAAAAAAAATATCTAATATTAACACTACTTCAAACCTTTTAACCCTACAACACACACGCATATATAGATATATAGATATATATAATATGTGCAATGAAACATTTTATCCATGCACATTAAAATAGCTATTTTGTTATTAATATATTTTTATGTATACATCAATATTAGTTCATATTAAAATATTTTATGTATAACCCAAATTAACATGACTATTCTCATCCATCATGGCATTGAGAATAAAGTTGAGAGAAACATTAAAAAGAGGAGCAAGCTCAGTGATGGATCCTCCATTATTGTTGTGCTCAAAAGTTTTTTTTGTGTTATTTTAAATCCATGCTTGTAAATTTTCTGTAGATCCCACAATGTACAAACTTTTACGGTTTTTTTTTTTGGCCACGAAGTAAACTCAATTTTGTTTTCATATAAATAAATATTATGATTTAATGCAAGATTCATTGTATCTGCCTCTTCATATCCATGGTATGGACTAGTTTTCCTAGGTTATTGAAAGCTATATTTGATTTCAATTTTATTGACCTTGTGGTTGAATAATTGCAGACATATGTTTTGCAACATACTTTTGGTTTTCCAACCCAATTTAATTTCCTAAATATGTTTCTAGATGTGTCTCGTGTAGAAACAATGGAAACAGTACACACTTAATGTTCTTTTCTGCTATTGAATTTCATCAAACCTTGAGATTCTTCTTATTTCTTATCGAATGGCACTTTTCTTATGAAAAACCTTGGGAAAATAGCTAAATTAAAACCTCTTGGTTGATTAGATAAGACATATGGTGTACTTCTTAAGCTAGTTATCCCTCGCTCATTACGAGATGCTCAAGTATTATCCACCATTGCTCTCAATGTGTCATCTATAAGTGTGCATAATGGAACAAATATCTTCAATTTTATACAAGTTACAATGAAGAACAATTCAAGTAAGTAATTTCATATAGTGATGCATTTCTTTAGAAATATGGCTTTTGCAACCTGTTTTTATTACTTACTTATGTTTGTTTTCAATGTTGGGGAATGTGCCTATTTAATGGCCAATTTCCATTGAAGAACAACTCAAGTAAGTAATTTCATATAGTGATGCATTTCTTTAGAAATATGGCTTTTGGAACCTATTTTTATTTCTTACTTATGTTTGATGTTTATTTTCAATGTTGAGGGAATGTGCCCATTTAATGGCCAATTTCGACAAAAGTTCATAGAGCACATTACAATGTCTTTATACTAAGTTTTCAAAGAGAATATTTCGCTGTGTAGCAATTAAGCCACCTACCATGATACCTGAGTGATTATAGAATAGATTAGATTTGTTTGGGTTCTTCTTTTAGTTTTATTGATCATATGTGCCTTTTGTTCCCTACCTCATTTGAGTACAATTCAAATTTAAACAATGGAGGTAGTTGATTTTTGTAGACCGAGTCTTAACATTTTGTTTCTTAGAGAAAATTTCTATAATTGAAGTTCAATTATGTTTTAATTATTGGGTTTGAAATTTTTTAATTGAAGTCCAATTATATTTCAATTATTTAGTTTGAAATTCTATAATTGAAGTCCAATTATATTTCAATTATTCGGTCAAAAATAAACATAACATATGATAAAAAAAGACACGCCCATACAGAAACAAAAATGCGTAAAAAGATCACTTCTTTCTTCTATGCTACTCTTTCCTATGCTACGGCCTTACAAGGTTTCCTTTGCAAAATGTGGTGCAATTGCTAGTTAGTCGTAAGGTGTTTCCCTTTGAGAAAGACTCCCCTAGGTGCCATCTTGCACCACTATGCACCTTCAGATTTAATGTTGGAGGATTGAACAAAAATCAGCCATCAGATTATGAGTTAATAGTTAATCATAATTGAAGGTTAATAGTAAATTAATAGTTCTAGATTAATAGTTAGCTAATAGTTAATAATAGTTATCAAAAAGTTTAAATGATATTTTAACTATTTGCCTTCAATGTGTTCATATATCCACATAGAGGATTTTCAGTTAATAGTTAATAATAATTCCGGTTAATAGTGAGCTAATAGTTAATAATAGTTAACGAAAAGTTTAAATGGTATTTTAATTGTTTGCCTTCAATGTGTTCATATATCCATATAGTGTGGTCATTAAAGGTATTTGGTGCAAAGGCTCTCAGAGTTTAAATGGCTTCATACGATTATTATGATAGAAGATTTCTTAATCAAAGTTTAAGTTATTTTTTTTGTTTTTTATAAAATTACAATATTTTGAAACAAAAAAAATTAATTAATCATTTGAAAATGGTTTATTTAATTTTTTGTTTTATATTTATAATAAAATATTTATTGATATTTTTAATCATAGCATAATCATCCCAACACCCTAAAATACCCTTAAAAATGGAATGGATCATATTTTTAGTCCTATTATAATCATCCCACTCGTGACTAATACTTTACAATGAAAATTTCATAATGTATTTGTAAAACATTATTATAGGCCATATCATAAATTAAGATAATTGTTGTCCATTAATTCTGTAGAATTAGAAAAAAAATAAAAAAAAAAAAAACTAACTACAATAGGTTGATCAATGCGCCCACTTGAATACGGTCAAATATTATTTAATGTTTGATCAAATATTGTGTTGAAACAATGGGCCAAAACTTAAAACTAATTTCCGGCTTATCCAACAATTCTTCTTTTGGGAGAATATAGTGATTGCAAGTGTGTCCACTGTCAAACCCAACATTGATGCAATCAAAACATTGGTGTAGGATTTGATTAGTGGTATTCTTTGTTAACACTACAAAATGTTAATTTGTTGTGTTTAAAAAATTTAAATTTGATAACCAGATGGTCTCAATGTTTGTAAATGGTATTAATCTTATTTTACATTGTTTAGTATTTGAGATTTAAATGTTTAAGTATATAAAAATAATTTGAAAATATTAAAAAATTTCTCCCTTTATTTCATATTAAATTTTATTTTCTCATTTAACTTAATTATTCTATGATATTAATTAAATATATTTCGTTTATTATTATTAATCTAGTCTATTTTATGTAAGTTTTCAACTGTATTTTTTTTGGCTTCAAGTTTTCACCTGTCATTTTCTTGGGTTGAACTTTGATACCGTGTTTACCAAGGTTTAGAATATTTAAATTTTTACTTTTAAAATTTTCGTGGAAGTTTGATGGTTATAATATTTAAATTTCTATTCGGAAACTTTTGGTTGAGATTTGATTGTTGGGGTTAGATTGTTGTAAGATTTTTTTAAGTGTTAGTTGTTATTTTTTATTTTAGTTAATATTGGTATGAATTTATTTGAAGTATGGATTTCGGATGGACAGAGAGGTATGTACAATTTTTTTTAAAGTGTTAAATTTGAAAAAAATGTATATTTTTTATTCTTTTATAAATCTCAATGAATTTGTAGTGATTTTTTTTTTTGTATTAGTATGAATTTATTTAAGTATGGATTTAGCATAGAGAGGGATTAAATTTTTTTATGTGCAAATTTTTTTTAGAGTGCAAAATTTGAAAAAAAAATGCACCTCTTTTATTCCTTAATAAATCCCAATGAATTTGCAATGGTTCTCTCTTTAATTTTTCATATTTTAAATTGTATTTTTGAATGCATCATCAAGTACATGACTTAAACTTGTAGAGTACGTAACTCAATCTTGTAAGTCTAAAAAATATTCAGTGAAAATTGACCAAAAATAAACACCTAAAAGTACCCAAATATAAAATAGTGAGAATATTTCAAAAAAATTAACGGTTAAAACTCATTTCTTTCAATCACTTTATATGACATATGCATATTTTTTTTTAAACTACATATAATATATGCATAGTTGACTTTAAAATGTTGGATCCCACCAACAAGCTCAAGCAAATCAAGACACGATCAAAACCCCTGCGAAAACACCATCTCATAGATGCTCAATCAATGGATCAAGACAAGATCAAAACCCCTGCAAAAACACCATCTCATAGATCCTCATTCTGACGGAATAGACTAGAGACAAGGTCAAACCCCTGCAATGACACCATCTCAGAGATCCTCATTTTGTTCCTCATCGCCATGGAGCTGAGGGCTCTGCACTTGCTTTTAGTTTTTTTTTTTTTTCCTTCTAATGGGCCAAACACAAGATCAAAACCCTTACAATGAAACCATTTCAGATCTCTTCATTCTGACGCAATGGATCATAGACCAGCTCAAAACCCCTAACGACACCATCTCAGAGCTCCTTATTTTGTTCCTTGTCACCATCGAGCTAAGGGCTCTCCACTTTCTTTTAGTTTTTTTTTACTTGTTATATGTTGCCTTGGTTTGTAGCCTTAGTTCCTCTAGTTGACAGATTTTTTCGATGGCAGTTCCTCCATAAAGAGGTGGAGATGTCAACAAGCTCAATAATCTTGTGATTTGAAACCTAATCCAATGTTGCTTTACCATTTTTCTGTCAAGTAACCAATAAGGTTTTCCACCCTCTTTTTATTAACAAAACGGTCACTATGTTTTGCTTTTCGATTCCAGTTTGTTTATTATAATGATGGCTTCCTTAGAAGTCTAGGTTCTTGTGATGATTAGCATTAACCACATTATGGAGGCCAAGATGGAAACAAAAATCTAAATCTCGTGCATTTTCACCAATCTATTGCTGAATAGTACAAGGACCATAATGGATGGGCTTGAATTGGGTTTTTGAGACAGTTGGATCCCTCCAACAAGCTCGCAAATTGGAATCGAGACAAGATCAAAGCCCTTGCAACGACATCATCTCCAATCCAATGTTGATTTACTAGTTTTCTATCAAGAATTTTTAAGTTTTTTATCCCATAGAGATTAGAAATATGCTTGTATGAACATTTGGTTCTGCTTATTTTTGTTCGGCCTACATTCCCTTGAAAATTATAACATCTATTATTATTAAAATATGCTTGTATGAACATTTGGTTCTGCTTATTTTGTTCGGCCTACATTCTCATGAAAATTATAACATCTATTATTATTTATTATTATAACATGTGATTATTTAACATGAACACATGCAGAACCATAGTTTTGGTATTGTAGCAATTTTATATGGTAGACTCATTAATGATAATATATGTAAAGTATTTAATTTAGTGTTTCTTTCAAAAAAATCCTTCAAGCTCAGTTTTCAAATTTTCCTTGGGGGATTAACAACCATTGAGAAGAAAAAAGTTGCAGATGTTGAGATGATTTTATAAATGATTTTATAATAAAATCTCTCATTCATAACCAAGCTAACAATAAACTTTTAGCCTATTATTAAATGTATTTGGATAAACTTTAGTCTCCATCACCATGTTTGATTCATAAATCCATAACTTTTAATAAAAAATCTAACAAGAAATCCATATCTTGGATCATGTTATCTAATAATAAATCTTGTTCCTTTCCCTCGGTTTTTGCTCACATTGCAGGATATCAAGCAAATTTTTAAAAGAAAAGGTGCCAAGTACTTGAAGATTGGAAATATGTTACTAATAAATAGGAGAGTGAGCATCAACTCTATATCAGAAGCGAATGTAGTGAAAATCCATCAAGACGTTGTAGTGGGTTCAAGTAGAGAGAGTTTCCCTGTGGAAATTAGAACCTTCATTAACTCCTGTGGCAGTGAATCCTCTGCGAGTAGCCCGGGGAAAGAGGCCTCGACCAAATATATTACCTTCATCTTCTGATTTATCAGTGCATGGTAGGATTATTGTCTGCTACAATAGCCTTAAAATGAAATGAATTTTGTGGGGTGACTATTACTGTAGACTCTACAAATTTATAGTTGTAGTTAACTTTATTCATTTATGTTTTAGGAAATAGATCAACGGGTGCTACTTTCTTGTTATTGTTGCCATCTGAAACATGGGACACCAGTTTGTCCTGAGAAGGAAGCTGGCTTTAGTGCCCAATAAGATACATCATAGCCTGCCACTAATAAGTGGAGTAGGTGCATAGGTCTAGTAGTGTGTCTTCCTCAAACAACTGCTGAAACATGGGACAACCATTTGTCCTGAGAAGGAAGTTGGATTTGGTGCCCAAGAAGATACATCATAGCCTGCTTCTAACAAGTCAAGTAGGTGCATAGGTCCAATAGTGTGTCTTCCTCCAAAAACTGCTAAAAATCCATAATTTTATCAGGAGGGTGGGCAATGTGAACTTCCTCTTTTAGCATAGGAGGTTCATAAAACTTGATATTATTAACATTAACCTCATTGTGTAGGCCAAGCTACCAAGGTAAATCTAAATCACATACATTCACACTAACCTGTAGCAAAATATTACAAGGACCATAGTGGATAAGCTTTTGTTTATGATGTCATTGCCCCATAAAACATTGTTTATCTAGATAAAATCAGACTCGATCACCTATGAAAAATTGTACAGACACTTGACTAACAACAATTCTTATAAAAGAAACTAAAGAGAAAATATCCTTTAAAACAGAATTACATATTTAAGAGAAAACCAAAAATCATTAACAACAACTTCTTTGTAACTAAATATCAGATAATCTCAGTAACAATGTGTATATTAGATAATCTCAACAGTAGTACATAGGTGAGAAAATGTCCTCAAAAGGTATGGATTAAATGCCAACTCAGGCCCAAATATCCAAGGGAAATATGGATGCTGCACTTGGCCAAAACTATAGTCCTCCAACTACTTACAAGAGAAACCAAATCCAGATTCCAAACATACCTTACTCTAAGGGCTAATGGCATACTTATAGTTGGTGTTCCGACTTTCATTTCCTTGTCCTCTTAATGTGGAATAGATAGTCTTATATCATAAAATTATCCTAGCCAATTTTACTCTAATATTGATGTTATATACAATTCTTTTTGCCTCTTAAATTCTATGTTAGCCATTCTAACACAAACTTGGGCCTTTCAATTAACCATTTTATTTGTTTTTAAGAATGAAAATTTGACAATTGAATTCCTTCTAACTAAGTTGTAAATAATACACTTTATTTTAGGAATCATCATAGCATCCCCTCGACTTGTTTTGTCCAACCGTAGCGATAAGATGTTGATAAATATATGAAGATCTATCCACATTTTCATTGTCATCGTTGGAAACCAATAATATAGTGTAGTGACATTGCTCGAGAAATGAAACATTTTTGAGGTGATTACTTCCAATTTCCAATGAACCCACTGTTAAAATTACAATGTGGCTTACAAAGGCTCCAATTAGTGTAGGAGAAATTAATGTTGTTGAGACAATGACAAAGTCGTTGCGAATATATGCACTAGTATTTCCTTCTACACCAACAACATTAGTCCTTTCATAATTGTTATGGAATATTCCTGCTATGTCTGTAATGCCACCAACTTCAACCACTAGTCTCTTATGTGATCTAATCTCATTTCATGGATGGTTATGGTGGATGTTGGATGATACATGCTGAAGTAAGTTAGTTTATTTACATTATATTTGTATTATGTTCCATGGGATGAAATTTCATGTGCTATGTTAGTTTAATTGGTATTTTCTTTAATTATCTTTTGTTGAGATAAACCCTTCTTCCAACTATTTGAGGAATAGAGATATGTTTTTCTTTCTCTTAATCATCCAAAAAATTGAAAACCTAAATCTGACATTCTAAAGAAGCACACATTATCAGTGAACATACTTCTGAAAAAATAGATATTGATGGGATTCCTCAATTCTACAAAGTTTATATTTCAATTTTTTTCTCACATAAATTCCTAAACTAAAAATAACTGCATAAAAGTCTTACTTCTATCCTCTATTCTACTCCTTGCTACACTATTGCTCGATGACGTTTCCTTTGCACCATGTGGTGCAATTGCTAGTCATAATACTCTCAAAAGGTTGCAAATTATTAATGCCTCTTATTATCCAGGTGGATATTGGTGGCCACTCGTCTATTCCACCTAGAGCTCCAGTTGGTTTCATCTGTTTCCTAGTTTATTTCAGTATTTACTATTTTTAGCATTTTTTCGAGTCCTGAACTCTCGAAGCAGTTTTGAGCCCCTCAACGACATTTTTTTTGAAGTCTGTTGCAGCCTTGTAGTCGTATGCAGGGGTCTTCCACAAATCCTGTAGTACTCAGAGATACCTTTCCAACAAGATATCATACCCGCCAAACGGAGATAATATGACCCCAAGAAGTTGGCTGGCCAACTAACACCAACGAGGCCCACAAACTCTTGGCGTTACATCTCCTAGGGTTATGGTTTTGGTTGTTTAGGATTTTATCTTGTTTCTCAATAATAAATAGGCCCTTGAACCTCATTTTAACACAATTCAGAGGCATGTAGTCGCCACATCTCCTCTTAGAGATAAGCTACCATCACTCGAGCTAGTTTATTTCCATTCAGTTTATAAGCATAGTTATGTATGTTTCTATTAATGAAATGAAGTGTGTTTCTGCGACATCTATGTATTTATGATTATATTTTTAATTTGTTGTGTTCCTATTTAAGTTCAGATTAGTGGTATCAGAGCAATCTGCTCTTTCTTTGTTTTTCTTTGCATGTCCCCAATGAGGCTAGGGTATAAGGAGTTATGGCTCGATCTTGTTGAACCGTTGAAAGATCAGCCTTGCAAACCTTGACGGCCTACCATGGTGGAAGAAAATAAAGATGAGGGGGTAGGAGATCCTTTCAAAATGTTGCTTGAGGAAGCCATCGAATGATAGAGGAACGTGATGATGGATAACTTTTCCCAGCTCCCTTGACGACTACCCATAGATAATGCATCTTCATCTAGCAACCACTCTAGAGGCACCACTCCTTTTAAGGTACAAGTTAACTTCGATATTCCCATATTTGAGGGCTAGATAGATGCAGACGCCATAGATAAATAGTTAAATCTATTGGAAGGATATTTTTCAGTTCATGACTTTTCCAATCAGGAAAATATTACTTTTTCACTTCTCAAAGCCGCCCCACACGTCAATGACTGGTGAGAAACCCACTGTGAGCAAAAGGAAGAGAGTGAACCCTAGTTGTTTTCAGCTACACCCACTTGGGATTCTTTCTGAGATGCCATCAATGAACAATATTAGCTTGTCAGGAGTTATGAAAATAAATACATAAAGTAGACCACACTACAGTAGGGAAGGGACCAAGATGTCTCAGAGTTCACAAATTTTTCCATACCCTTCGCATGAAGTTGGGTATCAAAGATTTTGAGAAGTATTTGGTACTCAAGTACCACAGTTATCTACACAAGTACATCCAAGAAAAAATGGAGTTCGTAGACATTTCCTTGCTCAGCACAACGTACTAATACATTGTCGATATTGAACATAAATTTAAATAGAAGAAGTGGGACATTGGGTCTACGAATTCAATGCAAGAAAAAGGCACCCCCAAACCATAGAGAAAAGGACAGAGCCAAGGAGAGGCTACTTAGGACAACTCACTAAAGCTGCAAGCAAAGAAAAAACCACGAAGACAAAGAAGGACATAGGAAAATGGTGTGAGTACCATAGGAGCTCCACTAAAAACACAAGTGAGTGTCGAGCCAAGCAATCATTGGTGGCCGAGATGAAGGCCTCCGAATGAGATGCATGTTCTGACTCTAAGTCAGAACTCAATAAAGAGAATGAAAAAGGGAGGCAGATCATTAATGAGGAGCCTAGTGCCACCGTGGACACCACCAAGATCCAAAATATTGAGCCTGAAGATCTAGAGGAGGGGGAACACCTCTTCCACTCATAGATGTGGGTGAAGGGTTCTCAACTGCATTTCATTGTCAATATCGGGAGTCAAAAGAACCTCATTTTAGTAGAGATCATGAAGTGGTTGGATCGAAAGACTATAACACATCCACAGTCGTACACCATCAGGTTACTTCACCAAGGACGAGATCTCTGCGTCAGCCAATAGTGTCGCCTTCCCTACAACATCAAGCCCTTCATGGATGAGATATTGTGTTATTTCACCTCTTGAAGTTTGTGATGTATTTTTAGGACAACCATACTTGTGGAAGCGACATGTTGTGTATGAGTCTAGACCTCTCTCTGTGATTATTACTTTGGCCAATAAGTTGTACAAGATACCGAAGGTAGCCCCGCCTTATGTCATCTCTTTGATCACTACAAAGAAATGCAATAAGATCATTTCCCAGACCAAGATTCTTTTTTTCCTTATGGTTCACCCACATGGTAAGAAGGCGATTATAGCCACGGCTTCCAGGCAGGGTTCCTCTGTGCATAACCAGCAGATGGACAAGGTCGTGGAGGAGTACAGGGACATTTTTGCCTCACCTACAGGGGTACCTCTGTAATGTTAGGTCAGGCACTCCATCGATCTGACCCCGGGCACACCGCTGCACAATGGACCGATCTATCGACGCTCTGTTATGGAGAATGATGAGGTTAAGAGGCAGATTCAGGAACTATTGCAGAAAGGGCACATTAGGCCAAGCTTATCACTGTGTGGGAGCTTGATTGTATTGGTACAAAAGAAGGATGGGACCTAGAGACTCTCTATTGACTATTGGGCGCTAAACAAGATCACTGTCCGGAAAAGGTACCCAATCCCGCGGATTGATGACCTTCTGGACTAGCTCAAGGAGGTCAGATATTTTATCAAGATTGAATTGAAGTTAGGTTATCATGAGGTGCCTATCGAACCCTCTGATGTGTGGAAGACTACCTTCAAATCCAACGAGGGTATTTTCGAGTGGTTGGTCATGCTGTTCGGATTGACGAATTCCCCTACAACCTTCATGATATTGATGGATGACATCTTGAAACCCTTCACCAATGCATTCATGGTGGTGTATTTAGATGACATCTTGATCTTCAAATAGAGTTGGGAAGAGCACCTCCACCATATTTGCCAGGTCCTTCAAACCCCACAACAACACAACTTGTGTGCTAAATTGAAGAAATGTACTTTT